>WFKH01011581.1:15304285-15314349 GCA_016163765.1 Magallana hongkongensis | reverse complement strand
AAAAAAATCAAATGTTTATTTTTATTAAATAAATAAATTAAAAAAAATCAAATGTTTATTTTTATTAAATAAATAAATTAAAAAAAATCAAATGTTTATTTTTATTAAATAAATAAATAAATAAATAAATAAATAAATAAATAAATAAATAAATAAATACATTTTTAAAATTAATTTTACAAAATACAATTATCTTTGATTTGAACATATTTTACTTCATATATATTATACAGTGGGTTTGAACACAAGTTCTAGCAACTTACAATGTACTAGGTTCTCGCCCTTATACAAATAATTTTTTTTTATTTACATTTTTCAAAGTTCAAACATACAAAATTTTTATTAACATAATGTCAATTTTTTTAATATTTTAAATAACTTTCTTTTCATACCACTTCCATTCACACACTCATTCAAAAACAAAAGTAAAAGGACCTGAGGTTGTATATTTAAAATTGATAGAAAGAAAAAAAATAAAGAAAAAAATATGCAGCAATAATATTGATAGCATATTCCACTTCTGTATAGTTTAGTTATACAATTATACACAAAAAAAATCTTCCCACTGTGACCAGCATTTTTCAAATTTCCTAAGTTGAAATTTTTGAACCGACGCATATTTCTCCATCTTGCATTTAAAACTCAAATGATGCAATAGCTCAACATAGTTTGGAATCTTAATTTGCTTCAGACATATAAATATGAATTGTTTTGTATATAAAATTATGAAGTTCACAGGTTAATTATCTACATTTAGAGTATTTTCTCCAAACAGTATATTGATAGCATTGAAACCAACCCTTTTTCTTGTTTTTCTATACATACACATACTAAGATTGTTCCACAAGGGTAAAACATTAGTACAACTAAAAAATACATGTTGTATTGTTTCTATTTCTTCTTTACAAAAAGTACAGCAATCATTTGCAATGATCTTGATTTTTTTCAAATAATAGTTAACAGGAAGAATTCTGTGTAAAACTCTGTACTGTAGCCATTGAACAGATGTATCATTAGTTGTCCTAAAACATATTTTGAAACAGTCTCGTATGCACAAATTTTGTCCATGTGGCAATTCATTATTCCATCTTGATATTGCAGTTGGGACCACATCAGTATAGTTCAAAGTTTTATAAATTGCCATGGTACATTTTTCATTCAATAAAATCACTTCAAAATACATTGGTAAAAAAGGAGTATAATTCTTTTCCATATTTACTCTTTCCACATAGACTGATTTAAGAAACTTTGAAATAGCACAAATAATACTGTTGTATTTCATGACATATACATCAGGCAAGTTAAACGTATGTAAAAAATTATCATATGTCAAAAAAGCTCCATTTTCAGATAAAAAATCTCCAACTTATTTTATACCACGTTGGTACATGTACCATACATTAGTAAAGAAAGATTTATTGGCAACTGTAATACAGGAGTTGTGCCATATTGGAACATTGATAATATTTTTCTTAATATAACCAGGCTGTTTGTTGAGCATGTTCACTACCTGGACCCATGATTGAAAAACATCTTTCCAAAAAACATTATTGTGTTTTATCATCTTTCTGATAAAATCATCCCCAAACTCTAACATTTTCATAAAAACATCTTTTCCGTTAATTGCTAAAAAAAAATATCCATCCATGGTTTAGGTTTGAGAGTTAACCTTTTTATCCACGAACATTTGAGAGAAGAAACAAAATTATAGACATCGAGCATTCTTAAACATCTTTTGTGTAATCTTGAGTAACTATCTGCCTTTTTACTTTATCAACTTTAGATTTCCATAAAAAATTAAATATTGCTCTATTCAATGAGGATAAAAATGCTTCATTTGGGTGTTTGAAGTGAAATAAATAGATGATTAAGTTTCGGCAAAATTAAAGTCTTGGCCACGGTTACTCTACCAATAGGGGTAAGAATCCTTCTGTTCCATTGTTGAATCAGTGAAAGAATTTTTGGCGGTTGTATGTTGTAATTTAGTTCAGTAATTTTATATAATTCTACACAGAATTCTATTGCTAACAAATTAAAAGTTGTAATACCCCAGTCGAGCTTCCATCGAGTATGATGAAAAACCTGATCTGAGAACTTTCTCGAGCCTATCCAAACCACTTTGGTTTTTGAGCTATTTATTTTTAATCCAGATAGTTTTGAGAAAAAATCTAATGTATCTAGAGAATTAAAAAGAGACTCCGGTGAACCATCAAGTGTCAGTGTTGTATCATCTGCATATTGTGTTATCTTGTGTTCTTTACCATTGACTACAATACCTTTAATGCTTGTATTCTGTTTGATAAGTATGGCTAGAATCTCTGCACATAGTAAAAATAAATATGGAGCGATTGGATCTCCTTGTCTGCAACCTCTCTGTATGTCAAATTAATCCGACAGATATCCACATTGCAAAATAGCTGCTTTAAAGTTTGTATTTAGAATCTTAACCCAGCTAATTATATTTTTTCCAAACCCCCCAAAATTCAAAACTTTGTAAATAAACTCCCATGCAATAGAATCAAATGCCTTTTCGAAATCTATAAGAACAAGTAAGCCAGGAATTTTTAATGACTCTGTATATGCCATAAGGTCATATATAAACCTTGTGTTTTCACCTATGTATCTGCCTTTCATAAAACCTGATTGTGTTTCTGAAATAAGGTAATCAAGAGTAGATCTTATTCTATAACTAATGCACCCTGAGATAAGTTTAAACATGCCATTTAGCAAGGTAATTGGGCGCCAATTTTTCAGGAATTGTCTTGGCTTATTGCCCTTGGGTAAACAGGATATAACTCTAAGCCTTTGAGTAATAGGAAGCTCTATTTTACTAAATATACAATTTATAGCTGAAACAATATAAAACTCAAAATCTATCCAAAAAAATTTAAAGAACTCAACAGTGAATCCATCGTTTCCCGGAGATTTGTTATTTTTCATATTTTTTAAAACTAGGGAAATTTCATTTTCTGTGATATTACCCTCAAGGGAATCTGAAGTCTCTCTATCGAGCCTCTGAAAATGTAGGGGATTTAATACATCTGTGAGGTTAATGTCAAATTGATGTGTTCAGAGTCTTTACAAGTGTACAAACTTTTATAAAAAAATTTTACCTGCTGTAAAATTTCAGACTGGTCATAAATAGTATAATAGTTTTCATCCAACTCCACCTTCTTGATAGTTTTATTTAAGAAATTTCGAGATTCCAGGCTGCAAAAATATTTGGTAGGTTTTTCCCCTTCCTCTACCCATTTGGCACGTGACCTAATAACATGTCCCTGTAATTTTTCTTTCCTAAGACTTTCTAGTTGCGATTTTTTTTCACTAATAAGATCAAAATTAACATGAGCATTTGATTCCAATTTTTCTATATCTTCTAACAATGACCTCTCTTGCTTGTTATTTTGTTTTTTCTTAAAAGAAGAATATGAAATGGTGACACCTCTAATTTCCATGAGCAGAACTTCCAGGAAATTGTGCTCCTCAATGGGTTCAGAAGAAGTACCTTTATATTGGTTATGCACTTGTTGTATAGTGTCTTTGACCTTTTGAATGTAAGTTTTGTCAAGTAATAAAGAATTGTTAAATTTCCACAGCCCTCTGCCTCTTTGAAATGTATTAAATTTTAACTCCAAAATGACAGCTGAGTGGTCTGACCTATAACCTAGTTTAATAGCAAAATTTTCTACGAGGTTTGATATATTTTCAGAAATGAGGATATAATCTAGTCGACCTTGCTTTAATGGGTTTTTTTTCCTCCATGTAAAAACCCTTTTATCTGGATTTAAAATTTCCAGATAATTTTAAATCCTTATACAAATAATTTACAATTTTCATAAAACATGATATATCTGTAGAAAAAGAATGGTAAAGAAAAAAATGAAAACGATTATACTTATGTCTTTACAAATATCTTTGTAATGGTACGATCATATGAACAGATGAAGAGGAGGCTTCTTAATTGGCGGAGCGGAGCGAAGCAAAGCGCAACCCATTCCTCATGACACAGATTTCTCTTCATACGACCTTCCGGTTTTAGAACAGAACCCAAACCAACAAAATCAAAGATTTGAGGAAAAACCCCAACTGTTGTGTCCAAATTAGTGCCGTACTTTAATGGACACGTATTTACATGAAAATCGAACAGGCTTATTTTCAACGTGGACTTCCAATCGAGTCAGATTAAAATAAATAATTGGTTTTGATTAAATGGAATATTGAGATTGTGTTAAATCTACACTGCTGATTAAGAATACACTTTAAATCTGTAAAACGCAACATACATGTAATAAAAGCCGTTTTCCCTCTTCACTATATATCATTGCGTTGAACATCTTCGTCATTTTTAAACAAATTTAAACAAGAAGTTGCCCAAATTAAACAGTTCAAAAACATCGCTGGTATATGATGATATTCATGATGACAATTGTATTTGCGAGAAAAATTGGGGGAGGGGGGTTATCACGTGACGAGTACATAGTAAGGTAACCATAAATTTGTGGAATTTAAAGATAATCTTGCACGAATTTACATGCAGTATCTTTCACAGGTGGGTAAAGTCACGCAATGAAGAATTAAATTTCCGAAACGCCCCATTTCAAAGTTTTAACCAATCAAAAACTCTTCAGTATTCGAGAACAAAGGAAAGAAAAGAAAAATTCTTCAACACGAAGAATAAACTCTTTGAGAGAATTGGGACATTTGATTGCTGAATAACTGGGTTTTGTACTAAACAAACGGTAAAAAAACGCATGCATATGGTTGATTATCTATTCCGGGCTCTGTTGTCCGATCCATTTTTACATTATAAAATATTTTAATTCAAAATATTTACAGTCTTTGTCTGTGATTACACTACGAATCAAATTTGTAACGTATGGTCCAATACACTTCATCAGTGACTCAAATGATGTTTTGTGGGTTTGGATAATTATAGTATAAGTATTTTATCGTCAATAATTTATTATTCAATCGTACAATTGAAAATTATATAAATATAAGGAATAAGGAATCATTCTTGAATATTATGAGGTGATAAATATGGTCGGGGAGGAAAGCTTCGGGCTTTATTGGATTTGATTATGCCCCGACCAAAATCATCACTTTATAATACTCAAAGAATGATTCCTTATTCCTTTAGTATATCCGAGCCTTTGTCGGATGTGCACGTTAACAAGTGTACAAATGATTGATACAAGTTTATAAATCATTGTTATTTCCTGTTCATTGTATAAAGCTATCTCGATTAACGATTTAAAATCTGCGGTTTGCAAGTGAAGACAAGCCAGGAAAAAAGGAATTCCTGGTTTGTGCATACTTTTCTGGCTATTTGATTTCCAATACATCATAACAAAATGGTTCACCCTACAATGTATTGTATTTTGGGGATTCTGAATCTTATAATATGTCAAACGGATGACAGTATCATTGGAAAAGTTAAAAATAAAGAGTAAGAATACCTTAAACTTCATGTAGATGATCACCATTTAAATTGTTTTGTTCCTTTATAAATTCAGATTAAACTTTGAAAAAAGATTTTATGAACACATTGCTTTATGATATACATGCAGTAATAAAGAGTACTCGTCAGATCTGCGTTACTATTATATTATAGTTTCACACTTATCTTAAAATAAGACTAAATAATTATTTTCAAATTAACCCTCATATTATATGAAAAGACACAGTTTTTTCTTTTAAAACTGGTTTGTTTAACACCTCATTGCACGTTTTTTCTTAGTAGGCTTCCATGTTGTACTAACTATTTTTACGAAAATGGTGAATGTAAAGGTAAGTGATAATTTAGTTCCACTCATCAGAGATTCCAGTTGTTTGCATCGATTGAATGTCAGTTAATATTTTCAGTTTCTAACAAGCATCTGCATAAATTGTATATAATCACATTCAGTTTATTTTGATTAACCGCCATACTAGTTGCCTTGTGTTTTATGTCCTAGTCGGATTGTAACACAAAAGTCGTAACATAAACTGGAATAGATCAGGATAACACTTGAAAGATGTTTTTTTTTTTCTTTACACGTACTATGATATGTAACAGAATTATAAATAAAATACATGTAACTTTATATATGCTCATTGATTTAGCATGTCTGTCTGGATATTTTGGAATGAACTGTTCTGCACGATGTGTATACCCTAACTATGGTCCACAATGTCAGAATATGTGTTATTGTAACATCACAGATTGTAACCATGTAGATGGATGTCAAGGATATAGGTCAGAGAAAGAAACAACCACAGGTTGGTACATTAATTGATCATTTGTTCAGAAAACGACCAATAACTCTCAACAATACTAAGAACAAAAATGTTTTATTTGTGAGAATTGTACCAATAATATTAAAATGTTTAAGGCGGTACATGTATGGGACACCTGTCGATATTAATGTGGATAAAAGTACATTATAATCAAAATACTTTACCGGTTTAGAATTTTTAAATTTTACAATCTTTCATCTAAAAATATATTTTAAAACTTTTTGGCAAGGTAAAAATTTTAAAAGCCCCAGCGGGATTCGAACTCATGACTTAATTACAGCATGGTAGTTAACGCTCTAACGCTGTTAGGTAACAAAGGGGGTAATGTCCCATATCACCTAAATTTTTCGGAACCTACATATAATATAACCAATGACTTTATAAATGATTTCTTATTATGTAGATTTGTATTCCATTTTTCAGAAACAAAGATTTTAAATACAGAGAATATTAAAAACAGCCCGCCACTAAAACCGACATCATTCCACCGTCCCTCAACAGACACATTCTCTAAATTAGATAATGAATCAATTGATAATGTCAATTTTCAGTATGCTGAGTAGCAGAATGTTGTTTACATACTAGCATTAAGATTAAACTCATCATAGTTGAATTAGTTCATAAAATCGAAATATTTGTATTTTTATCATAAATAATAGTACCATCGGAATTTGTTCGCATTCTAGTAAGTTCTATTAAAAGTTTGTGAGAATTGCCCTTAATACACGTCAATTCCTCCTTGATGACCACTTCAGCAGTTGCCACTGGGAAAATGAAAGGGTAAGGCATGCAGCTTAATTTTCAGAATTAACGTCGTTATACTATTCTATGATTTTATTCAGATGATGTTTATGATAAAAGTTTTTTATATTGTTAATTTATGCTGTTATTTAGATATCGTTTCGTGTTTGATATGTACACTTTGATTGTAGGCAATCATTTTGCACGTTTTAAAGTACGCTACATAATTTGCTTGCATATCAACACAAACGGACAACGCCTTTAAGGAAATCGGGCCATCCGTCGACGACAAAACGACGGTAGTCAGAGAGAAAAAAAAGCCAAAACAATTTTACGGCAGCGTTCACAGCGGCAAGACAGCGGGGCTTATTCGACAGCCACAGACGGCGGGGCTGCTTCTGATGCATTTTGAAGTTTGAACAGCGATGATCAAATAAAACAGCTAACAGGGCTTTGGAAAACACAGGGATGTTTTACTTTCGCCGAGTGAAAGCGACTATCTTAACATTTCTGAGCATACTGGTCTTTGAGGCAACATGGACTGCTTTGAATAAAGTTTCTTTGATCTTTTATTTATTGTTACCCGTTCCTTATAGCTAAATATGAACAAGTGCTTTAAAATAGAAAGATTTTGTTTTGTGCATGATAGGTATTCAGTAATAAAGAAGAGATACTTATTTTTTCTTATAAGTGAATGATTTAACTCTTACTAAAGCGATAGACAACTACTAGTAATTAGATATCAGCTTCAGACCTTAACTTGGTAGCAATCCTCAACACTGTGTTCTCTCGATGTTTTTATCTCGCTGATTTTATCGAGGAGAGTTTACTGTATTGAATCCATGCATGATACATCGCTTACCCAGGTCCTGTTCGACTCTCAGTAAGAAAAAAGAGTCACGCTAGAAATGGTGATAATCTCAAGGAAACCCGCTAAAATGAAGGACATAAAGCTTGAAAAATGTTTTAGAGGAAAAAAATATATCGAAAAATATTCAAGTTTTAAAATTTAAATATATGAATATTTTCGTTACTCAATATTAGATTATTACTAAAACAATCATATTTAAAATGTACCACAGATCTGATGGGCACTTTGTGGACCACGCAGCCTCTTTAACGCAGTTTTCTAAAGCCAGTTGAAAATGACGTATTTTTATTATTATTTTTTTTTTATTTACAAAAATTGTAAAAGAACTCTGTAGACGAGCAGTAAATAAATTCATGAAAAATGAAACAATAAAAAGAATAAATAATTTGCAATGAGATGAAATATTTTCTAGAAAGAATGAAGGCTATAATGTTTGAAATTAATGTAGAAGCAAGTTAGTAAATGGATGTACCGATCTTATTTATACCATCATCTATTTTAATGTCATTTTGTAAAGGTGTTACAGTATTATTCTATCTTACATATTCTTTTGAATCAAGCAAAAGAAAATACTTTAATTGTACCTGTATAAAAAAATGGAACACAAATCCTTTCATTATACATATCCGTTACACAGAATGGTAAAATCCACCATCTCACAACACAGTTTTTGTCGACCTTTGTCCACTTTTCATTATATATTATTTCATCTCTTTCAACAAATTTTTCTAGTTTACAAAACATTGTTT
Source organism: Magallana hongkongensis (assembly GCA_016163765.1). Classification (NCBI taxonomy): domain Eukaryota; kingdom Metazoa; phylum Mollusca; class Bivalvia; order Ostreida; family Ostreidae; genus Magallana; species Magallana hongkongensis. The sequence continues at coordinate 15,305,709 of WFKH01011581.1, read as the reverse complement.
TTATTCGTAAATTCGAAAGTAGCATTTTTAACGTGAACGATAGATAGGTCGTGGTAAAGAATCAATAATTGTGTTTTTCCAAATATAACATCAAAACCTAAAACTCCTCACTAATATGTGAGTTGACAAAATCTGACGCCTATTGTTTTTATTGGCATAAATCTATAGCAAGTGATTTTTTCCATTTACCTCAGTTATTTTTTTTTAATTTCTTGGATTCTATATTTTACAGTTCGTACATATTTCACCAAATAAAAAATCATAGTACATACTACTGATCTAAGCAGCCATATTGGGGTGATGTATATTAGAATTAAATAAAATTCATTAGTTTATTTCCTTGTTTATCATAACCAATTTTACATAAATATAATAAAATGATATCACAGAAGTAGATAGCATATGAAGCAGGAAGCTCATGAACTTTGTTCTATGTTAATCTTTTATGGAGAATACTTGGCATTTCGGTGCATTGGTTAATTATTGTTTTTAAAAATAGGGTATTTTGTAAAACGAAAGAATGTATCGCTGGAAAAGTTGAAAACAACCAGTAAGTATAACTTTACTTTAAGTCATCTTACCAACATTATAAAACATGTATCATTTTATTTTACGGGGGCTGAAGTGTTCGAGTTGTTGGTGTGGTGAATCCAGAAGCTAGGTCTTATATCCTTACTCTCGTTTCACATCTCTGTGGAGTGATGATCGTTTGTTTACCTTGACATTCTCATCATGGAAATATAAAATCCAAACCACTTTAAATATTTGAAAATCAAAATAGATAGATAAACTAGTATATAGTATGTCCGTGTCTTTCTCGAATGTGCGCTTTTACAAGTGTACAAATGATTGATGCAAGTGGAAAAATTATTTCCTGTTCATGGTATATATTCTAATTACAACTGATGAATCAAAATATGTTATTTCCAAATAAAGAAATGTCAGGAAAACGACTATCATGGTATATGCTTTTTGTAGCTCTTCAATTTTCTTTTATATTAAAACAAAATGGTTCATTTTTCAATGCATTATATTTTGGGAATTTTGAATTTAATGATCTGTCAAACGGATGGCTGTATCATTGGCAAAATTGGAAATAAAACGTAAGTATACCTTCAGCAGTTTTTTAAAATTTTATTTTTTTATTTATTTATTTATTCATTTATTTATTTATTTCACTTTAACAACATTACTCATTTACATATGCCAGACATCCGCGGTATTAGAAAAGCTAGCAGTATTATAATAAAAATAACAAAACAAAAGTATTTTATAACAGATTTGTCAAACGTTTTGCCGTATTTTTAAACATAGTCGTTTTTAAAAATTCTAACATGAAATCCTTATCCCTAGATAAAGAGTTTTTAACAAATTATTCTAATTTTAAATGATCTTGACAGTCGCTTATTCATATTATATCCCAT
>WFKH01011581.1:15290583-15303885 GCA_016163765.1 Magallana hongkongensis | reverse complement strand
TATATATATATACACGGTATTTTAAAAGTTTAATACGAAATAAGTGGGTTGATATCAACGTATTATAATAATAATCAAGCAAACGTGACTTTCAATTCCTATTAACTGTTGCCTATCCCCCTTGAAAGATAAAATCATGCATTTGTAGATCTCTTCGATGACTAATAAGTCATCAAAGAGATGCTGTCGTAAGACTTAGTAATACTGTAAAAGTAGGTATTTACGCTGGTGGTAATGTACGCGTTTTCTGGAGTCAGACAATACGCTTGTGTATTAAATACATGTACGTGGATGCGTGATTTACCACACACGTTTTGATTTGTTTTACCATACGCGCGGGGGTATTTTTACGCGGTTTTAAGCTTCCCACGTAACTAGTGTAAATTTCCCCATGCACGAGTAAATAACTACCTATTTTGCCAGTATCAGCACTTACAATGTAAATGTCTGCCTGTATTTAAGTAACTAAAAAGGAGGCCACAATTTACATAATACTAGTATACAAGTCTTCTTATTGATAATTCATAAGATAAATCTATAAGCAGTTTAAAGTTAAAGATTTTAATGAATTTGAAAATAAAAATAATAGCTCCATTGTCTGTATTGCTTTTGTGGGCTACAATGTTCAACTTAGATCCATGTAGCAAGATAGCTTTACTTTTTAAATACAATCTTTAATGCAACCACAGACCGCATACGGTGGTTTTCCTCTGATCCCAAGGATTTCACTAAAATTTAAACTTGGAAAATTCAACAAGCTTCATGTATCTTGCATCAATTTCACTTTTAAGAATTAAAACCTATATTCTCTCAAGAACTAGTTTGTGTTATTCTTTCGGGATATTTTAAACAGGTAAATACATACGCTGTTTCAAAAGTGGTTGTACACTCTTTAAGAAAGTATGTATCAGATGATTTTAAGTTTTTTGGAATTTACAATTTAAACGTATGCAAAAATGTCACCTTAGGACCGACACCCTTATCCGGCACTGTGGTATATAACTTGTTTTTACAATACTGTAGGGATACTGATGGAATTGCAGTAGAGTGCTGCTATATAAGCAGAAAAGGCAGAACTTTATTAACATTTCGTAAACAGTTTGAACTTTTATTGTTTTCATGCGTATGTAGGGGGTCTAAGTGTCTCTTCTTATTTTGTTATTTTATATTATTCCATTCGCGAAACTTATTTATTAATATGCCATTATATACATTGCTTTTTTCCTGGAATTGTATTTTGGTGCTCTTGAAGATGAAACAGAACCGATTATCCCATATGAAAATTTGCACAAAAAAACCTGATATTTTAGACTTGTAACTGTTTGTTTCGCTACAGCATAAAATGGAAGAGTTACGGTTCGTTCTGAAAATCTTTTGCTCTATACGCTTATATGAAAGTATGTTAGCCATCCTTCTGGAACACCTATAATTATCAAATACATGCATTCAAATACATGCATAAACTATGATTCATGTAAATGAGAGGTTTTTTTTAAAGAGCTCGCAAATATCCTGTTCGTCTAGACCAATGATGGGCCACGTGACAGGTGAAAATTTTATTCGGAATAACGCAGAAAAAATGTGTTCCTGTGTAGCTTATTAACGCAAAGGATAAATTACTTCAGTTTATGATTTAGTTTCTTTGTTAAAATCATGAAAACATCTATTAAGTGTGTAGCTGAAATAGAAGTTCAGTGGTTTATGGAAGAAAATTTAGAAAGAATTCACTCGGATACGGTCACTAATGTGAGCAACGTGGTCCATATTCTTTTTGTTTGTCGAGGTTGGTTAATTGATCTACATGTAGTCTTGTTCATCGTCCCGTGCATATTTTGCCACACGGTCTATAATAATGATTTCGAGAAGATCACAACTTATTACTTATCTCAACCCACTTCTGTCTCTTCGCTGTTATAACACATTTCATTTTCTGGCAGCAGACAACGCTATTATTGCGCATTCACAAGAGTACGTTTCTTTTGATAGCCTTCCTTGTTGTACTAACTATTTTGGGGAAAATGGAAAATGCAAAGGTAAATATTGGTAATGGATTGACGCTTATAACTTATTTCAAACTAACGTAAAAGATAATTTATGTAATAAAATCATAGTACAATGATAAAATACTTAAAATACAATGTGCCTTATAGCAACAATTTTATTCAACATTTGAATCTTTAAAAAAAAAGTGTGTCAGTTAACGTGTATACGTTGATACTTGTTATTTTATATACGATACCTTAGTATGTCTGCCAGGATATTTTGGAATGAACTGTTCTTCACGATGCGTATACCCTAACTATGGTCAACACTGTCAGAAAACGTGTGACTGTAACGTCACAGATTGTAACCATGTACATGGATGCCTAGGAAATCATTCACAAAATGAGACCTCCACAGGTTGGTACATAATACATCTAGCTGGAGCCGTTGTTTACATACATTTTTCGATAATCGTGTTCATTGTTCTTAATGAATACATGTTCATTGCATACTTTTTCACTTCACTTTTTATTTTAGCTGTAGGCTCAGCGGATTTTAAGCTTATCTCTTCAGTGACCACCTGGTCAGCGATATCATCAACGGGAGACATAACAAATAAACACAGCAAAAATAAAAAGAAACCTGGTAATGATAATTCAACATTAGCCAGTATAGTTGTGGTTTGTGTTCTTATAATGTTAATCGTTGTAACTGGAGTATCATTGATCTCAAAGTCAATTCGAAGAAACTGTACAAATATTGCAAACACAGAAGATAACGATAGAATAGAAACTGTTTATATGGAAATAAATGCAGTATCTGAGCAACAAGAGTCTGAGCCTAACACAATCGGAGCACCAGTCATAACAAGATCCTGCACATCTTTAGATGGAGTGGAAACGAGACCAGAACTTCCAGCGAGGAATAATCTAGATCAAAAGACAAACACAACAAATGTTTATAAAGACAATGAAACATGTACACATACCAATGTTCACAACTAAAGCGTTTCCTATACTTTTACATGTGTCTATCTTCGTTTCTCATGCGCAAACTCAGTTTAGGTAATTATACAATAAAAATATGATCTCAAGTTATGAGACTTTGTTATTTTGATTTCTAATAAGTGTTTTTTTTAACAACAGTACTGAGTAAAACTTAGTGTGCCCTTCTCGCCCCATCCATCTCCCGAATGTATATGTTAATCTTAAAAAATCTCTTCTCACTTCTCAATTTAATTATGGTCAGCTTTAAATTGCTAATAAAAATGTACAACTACACACAATGATTGGTTAAAACACAGTTAGAAACAGGGACCCATGGGTAGATCGATGAACTTTTTTTCAGGTAAAATAATTTTCTAAGTAATTCATATTAAACACTGTCGTATTTGTCTCTGAATATACAAACATTTAATTATAATATGCGAAATGAAAATAACGTATTTTATCGTCAATAATTTATTATTCAATCGAACAATTGAAAATTTCATAAATATAAGTAATAAAGAATCATTCTTGAATATTTTAACGAGATAACAATGGTCGGGGCGGAAAGCTTCGGGCTTTATTGGATTTTATTTCGCCCCGACCAAAATTATCACTTCATAATACTCAAAGAATGATTCCTTATTCCTTATGTATATCCGAGCCTTAAAAAGCTTTGTCGGAAATGCACGTTTACAAGTGTACAAATGATTGATACACGTTTTAAAATGAATGTCATTTCCTGTTCATTATATATAACTCTCTCGATTGACGACTTAAAATCTGCGATTTGCAAATGAAGACAAGCCAGGAAAAAAGGAATGGAATTCCTGGTTTGTGCATACTTTTCTGACTATTTGATTTCCAATACACCTTAACAAAATGGTTCATTCTGCAATGTATTGTATTTTGGGGGTTCTGAATCTTATGATATGCCACAAAAAGGAGTGTTTCATGGAAAAAATGAAAATAAAGAGTAAGCATACCTTAACCTAGATGATCACCATTTAAATTGTTTTGTTTGTTAATGAATACAGATTAAACCTTGAAAAAGATTTTTGACATAAACTCAATGCTTTATGATATACATGCGGTAATAAATAGTACTTGTCAGATCTGCGTTATTCCATGCAACAAAACACAATATAATCAGAAGTTTTAAAATTATTCACTGTTCGAATAGCAAAAAGTAATATGTGGTCAATGTACTATTCAGATGACCGCAATTTTAAAAGAAAATCTAAAAACAATACTAGTATAAACTGGCTTTATTTATCATTTAAAAAAATGTGAAGGAGTAAAAATATCGTGTACAAAACAAAATTGACAAAATGACTTTAGTTACATAATAAGCTGGCGAATCTAACTACATCAAGTACAGATAAAATAGGAACCTATCTCAAGGGAATTGATAACATCTAGAATCCCATAATTTGAAAATCATCTGTTGCTGATACATTCATTTGGTACTCTAGGACAGACTAACTGGTCGCTCAAAAATCCTGTAGCCTTCAAAAGGAATTGGGGTGTACAAAATCAATTCACTTCAATTCAATTTCAATTCATTTATTCTCTCAAAACCATGTAAATGGTACAAGAGGTACATTATATATAACATATATACATATATACAAAGTCTGAATGAGCTGAGCTGGCTCATTTTGCATATGGAGATCGTAAATTTTTGTAATGAAAATACACAATGTTTTTTTAAAAATAAGGAATTGTTATTCGTTAGTAAATAACTGAACTTTAGTTGGACATAGTATTTTCTTGCTAAAAAATCTTTTCTAATTGAAGCTAATGCATTGCATTCTAACAGATAATAAAATTCGTCCCCAATTTGGTTATTTTTACACAGATTGCAGATTCTTTCATGGCGTTGTAAATTATTCCAGCGACCAACCTCTATCGGAAGACGATGGATACTTGTTCTAAATTTTACAAGAATATTTCTAAATTTTCTAGATAGCGTATTTAAATATTTTTCACAAACAAATGTTGTTTTTAAAATTCTGTAACTGATTCCTTTACTGGAGTTGTTGATATCACTGTACCATTTTTGAAAAAACTGATCTTTAAAGCTGACATGAATTCATAAATACGCATTATTTCCCTTTTATCTTCGACTACCGCCATATTAGTTGCCGATTTCTATTGTTCTGCTCATCGCTACATACCCCCTATATAAGGCCGAGAGCACTATTTATGCTTCACCGCATTCAGGTATTTCATATACCCGAACATATTACCTTGGACGAAAAGACGTGTAGAAACGCGTTTTGAACAAAAGTAATATGACAACCACTGCACTGGCAAGGAATATCCAATGAACAATGAAACAAGACAGACTGAAATCCAGTCACAGATACTTCAAAAATCCTCAATAATTGTAGACCGTTTTCCTGTGTATGTTATAACATCGCACATGCGCAAACCACACACTGTGGTAGATCGAGCAATGTCAATGATCGCATGGATTTTAGAAACGGAGCGCTTTTGTAGAAACCGATGGAAACGATGTTACGTTGTTACTTTCTTGGATTTACTATCATTTAGCTACTGTGTTGGGTGTAGTGCCACCGGGGTTTCAAAAGATGCAGACGTTATGCACTGTGTATGAACGACACAGGTGTTCGATGTGCATGCGAAGTAAGGCAGCACTGTCTGTGCAAAATAATACGGATACCTTGTAAATTCTTTCAAAGAATAAATATATTTTGTATTTTATTGATTGTTGTTTTCTCTCTTCTTTATTACAAACATTTTACTACAATGTTTAGTTCATGCATTTAGAAGTACGGGCAATCTGAATGCCTCGATCGGAAAGCAACCGATCGTAACTTTCTCAACCGGTATATCTACCCCAGTGGCAGTAGAGGACCGATCGAAACTAATATGGCGACCAAATGCTTTTATGAATTCATGTCAGCTTTAAGCTTTTGATTAATTGAAGCACTTATCCATTTGATACTGTAAAAATCTTGATCCATCCAAATATTACTCATTCCTGTTGTGTTCAAAATATTATTTATACATGATATCCATGGATTGTTAGACTGGTTTTTGGTTTATCTATTATACAAATGCTTATAAACAATTCTACACAATTTGTTATCATTTCCATACATCAATCTCCCCCAAAATGATATCATTCTTGTAAAAATACTTATGTAAAGAGGATAACGTCCAGTTTCTCCATACACCATAAAATTTGGAGTACTAGATTTAAGGTTTAAAATATATTTCAAAAAACGTAAATGTAAACGTTCGATTATATCAACATTTTCAAAACCCCAAATTTCGTATCCATATAACAGGACAGGAGTTACAACTTTGTCGAATAAATCAAGTTGACAGTCAAAAGGTAAATTATATAATCGTATTTTGCTAATAATGCCGTACATGGCTTTTTGTGCCTGGTCACAAAGATGTTTTGTTGCCTTGCAGAATGATCCCGATCTTGAATATAAAATACCAAGATAGTTAAATTCTTTGACAATTTCAATAACTTCGTCGTTAAATTTAAATGTATGTTTAGGAGCTGCTCCTTCCGAAAATATGACAATTTTAGTTTTTTTAACATTAACATGGAGTTTCCATGTTCCACAATATACAAAAAATGTTGTAAATCACTTGGGGTTTCAGATAAAATTACAGTATCGTCTGCATAGAACAGTATAAACAGTCAAATTAACTACATGTACATGTATAGTTAATGAGGTCAAATTAAATAATTTTATACAGAACAGTTATCATTATTCACGGGGCTGGTTGACATCCAGAATCCCGCAATTTGACCGACATTCATTTTTTGGGGGTTTAGGAAGCGGTACTGGAGTTTACAAGATTACTAACATGTATATGGCTTGCATTATTGATTTAAAAAAAATGACATATATTAAATATACGCCGAATACGCAGTTCCGGTGTAATGAAGAATAATGACCTCCGTAGAATAATGACCGGGGGTCATTTTTCTACGTAAAATAATTACCCCCCGGTCATTTTTTTTCGTAGAAAAATCCCCCCCCCCCCCCCCGGTCATTATTCTACGTAGAAAAATGACCGTCTTGCCTGAAGAATAAGTGTCATTTTCATAAAAATGAGCACACTCTACCTGAAGTAAAGTGACCCCTGTTGAATAATGACCCCCTTATAAATTTAAGTTTTTCTGTATCATCGTTTCTTGTTATGTGTGAAATAGTCTCAACAATATTGTAATTTTTTTTTTTTGCTGTAACAGAAAGTGACCCGAGATTTTAATTCATATTCAAATAAACTAAGTGTATGATGGAGTATATTTTAGAGAATAAAATCCTTTCGTTATAACAAGATACTGACATACTGTACCGAGGTATAGTTCTCATCACAACGGGTTACATGTATCTCATTATTACAATTAAAGACATACTAAAATTACTTCGATATACAAGTCATTATAAAACTCAATTCTGTTTATTGGCGATGAAAGAGTAGACTCTATATTTGTCATATATTATACTTTATAAATTTCTCTTACTACTTAACTACTGTTTGGGATTATCACTCGAATGATCTATCCATCTATCCATCAACTAGTATATATCTATCTATCACTGTATATTTTGACATATTTATTTATACAATAAAATGCTGTCTTTGGTGATTCATGCGGAATACAGAGGTAGAAATAGTGCAAAAAAAGTACATTTCATGCGTAACCGTTAACGCGGGTTATATAACAAAATTTTTGCAATGATTGCTATCTTTATAACGAGCATATCACAAAGAGAACATTGTATTGTTTATGTTTATATTTTTCTTTTAAAAATTTAATTAATTAATAGTAAAGAGTAAGTAATATAGGAAGTTGAGTATGACATCATCATGATTAATTCGTGCAGTTTGTTTGTTTTTTTCTTAGGTCGTTAAAGGTTTCAACCGCTCTAAAAACAGGTTAGAAGTAAATCGTGTAGATTTTTGTCCTGCCAGTATGTGCCAAAGTTGTAAATTACGATCAATTTCCACAAAAATGGAGGGAATCATACTGATTGAATGTAAATATAAAACAATATCCACGATCTAAATGAAGGACCAAACCTTCTCTCCATATGATATACTACATATACTTAGTAATTTTTCCTCTATTTATTTTAAAGAACCAATTTTGATTCATAGCTTTGTAGAAACTGACAGGTATTATTCAAGACGGTTTAATGATAAAAGATGTAAGATACAAAAAGTACCGCTAGTATTGTAATTTTTAATAGTTTTCTAAATGAGTAAATAGCACCAATACTTTGATACAACTTGAAAAATAAAATCATATTTTGACTTTAAACCATTCTCAGCTCAGTGAGGACACAAACAAATCGTAGCGACATATTTAAATACTGAAAAACCAGGCAACGTTTGTCAAATGTCACTACTCTACAAATACTGCTCAAAGTCACTCCAGTCACACAGCAGATTGAAGATGTTTGGGTCAATGTTGAATCTGCAGGGTGTACAGTACCTATCCGTGAATTTTTTTGCGTACACATGTGGAGGGTTGATAACCTCAAAGTCCCTCAACTTTTGCTCGTCGGAAGCTGCATTGACTAGGGAAGAATTCAACATTTCTTGTGAGAGAAAATGATGATATCTACGGTTAAGATAATCACCGATCTTAAGGTATGGGGTTCTGGTGTATATCTCTTTTTTGAACATCCAATACTGGCTCAAAATGGCCATATAAGTTTACCAGATACACGCAAGGATTGTTTGTGCTGTGTCCTTCAAGAGGCTTATAAGGTAACCATCTCCATCCTTGACCGCCACAATTGCAAAAAACATATACAGTTGTGTTGCACAATGAGGAAAATGCCAGAATCTCCATTTCTGTACCCCAGGTGCCAAGTTCTTTCATTTTTGATATTGACAGATACTGCTCCATCGGTGTGTTTTCCACCTTTGTAAACAAAACTTCATTGTCTTCCATAAAAGAGACTAGTTTTTCCCTAACGCGTTTGTGAAATGTTTGAACTCCAAATAAAATGAAATTATAAGCGCGGAACAAACAATTTCCATCTCCCCTTATATTGGCGATTTTTCCTGGTTCTGCTGTGATTTTCATTTTTCTTTTTCTGCCATTATCATTTATGTTTTTCACATGAATATCAAATATCACCGATTTTGTTTTCTGCCATTGATCATCAGTGGGAAAAAAGTTTACCATGATGTTCCCTTCATAGCCCCCAATAATAATTGGGTCACTGCCGTTACTGTCTTTCTCACCCCGGAAAGGCTCGAACAAATTTTCACCTCCTGGACAAGAACATTCGGACTGAACGTTTTCTTCAAAATCAGCCTCGGAGCGCGGACATCTTATTTCAGGGGCGACATTATCGTCTTTGTCACGTTTTTTTCTTTTCCCAGGGCTCTTTGCAGTTTGAGTGGAGGATCCATCGGTGTTTTCTTCATCATCTTCAGAGCGCTGGCATCTTCTTTAAGGGCTGACATCTTGGTCTTTGTCACGTTTTTTTTTTCTTTTCCCAGGGCCCTTTGCAGTTTGAGTGGAGGATCCATCGGTGTTTTCTTCAACATCAGCCTCGGAGCGCGGACATTTTATTTTAGGGGCGACATCTTTGTCACGTTTTTTTTCTTTTCCCAGGGCCCTTTGCAGTTTGCGTTGAGAATCCATCGGTGTTTTCTTCATCATCTTCAGAGCGCTGGCATCTTCTTTTAGGGCTGACATATTTGTCTTTGTCACGTTTTTTTCTTTTCCCAGGGCCCTTTGCAGTTTGAGTGGAGGATCCATCGGTGTTTTCTTCAACATCAGCCTCGGAGCACGGACATCTTATTTCAGGGGAGACATCTTTGTCACGTTTTTTCTTTTCCCAGGGGTTTTTGCAGTTTGAGTGAAGGATCCATCAGTGTTCTCTTCATCATCTTCAGAGTGCGAACATCTTTTTTCAGGGGTGTCATCTTTGTCTTTATCATGTTTGTTTTCTGTTTCAAAGTCCTTTGTAGTTTGGGTTGAAGATCCATTTCTGGTCACGTACAATTTAAGTCAATTGCCGTTTATTGCATGTTTAAGTCCGGATAGTCTATATGTTCCCTTCCCAAGAACATTTTCAACAACATAAGGACCATTCCACAGTTTTTTGAAAGTTTCCCTCCTTTTCAAGTTGTCTTTCTAGTATTGTGTACTAGTACACGATCTCCTATCTTGATATCTGTTCTTTCAATTTTTTTATCATGATACTTTTTCTGTGGGTTTTGAGATTCTTTTATGTTCTTGGCTGCCCCCTCTCTTCTGATGTTAAGGCGAAGGAATGCTTGGCACCTTTGTTCTATAAGCTCCTCAAAATCTTCTGGTAAGCTTTCCACAGGTCCTGTTGGTAAAGCCAAATCAACTGGAAGGCGAGGTTGTCGTCCGTAAACTAAATAAAATGGCGTCTCTTTGGTCGACGAATGAACGGACGTACGGTATGCAAAAAGCATTGAATTAATCTTCTCGTCCCAATCTGATTGCTCATCGTTCACATATTTTGCCAGCATCCCACAGAGGGTTCTATTGTATCTCTCGGTGTGTCCACCTGTTTGAGGATGGTATGGGGATGCGACGCGATGGTCTATTTGGAATTGTTCACAAAATCTGTCATTGAGCTGATTGCAGAATTCCCGACCCTGGTCAGTAATGTAAACGTTTGGGATACCATGGTTTGCCACAAATCTTGACAGAACCCTTAGGACATTTTCCGCAGTTTTTTCTGGGATGGCCTCAGCATCAATTCATTTAATATGTCAAATACTCCGTGATGACAACAATTTAACGATTACCTGCAAATAATTATTATTAAATATTGTGAAAATGATTTACATATCAAACTAGATGCTGTCATTAGACAGTAATACCCGCACCAAGTGTTTGCCCCTAAATAAAACTGTTTTGTACCAGTTTTAGTAAAAACGAAGGATACATGCAATTTCCGGTAATTTTTAAAAATTACAATTTCATAAATTGAGATCCCATCCCATAATACACATCAGAGGCCCTTTATGTACAATTTGGGGTTGACATTTTTGCATATGAATTTTAAGTTAATCAAAAATCTTAACATTTCATGTCATAGGAACTATGGTCTATATAATTATTACAAACAAAATTAAATTATGCCCCTCCCCTCGGCGGTTGCCGGCTTTAGATTTGCTTCTGTGTGCCAACATCATCGTGTGCACGGATTTAGAGAAGAGGTGGGAGTGAGGGGTTTAGACCCTCCTCCCCCCTTGAAAATTCATTTATATTACCGTAATAGTAAAATTACCAAAAATCCACCTCGGACCCCTATCCCCCCAACACCCCAACACCCTTAACCCCCTCCCCCTGCAAACACAATTACATGTATTACTCTGACCCCTCCCCCCACACACACACACACCTCAGGGATAAATAAACATCAGAATATTTTGATAACAACGAAAGCCTGTCTGTACATGTAGTTGCAACAAAGAAGATTTTAAACAATGCAATATAAATGACATAATTATATTGCACAATGATTTTCAATGCAAAACTGCCAGGACAGAAGATATAATTACTGATTTAAGGTAGTATAAGACACATGTCGATCTTTATGTGGATAAAAGTGCGTTATAATCAAAATGGTGATGTATTAGAATTTTAAAATTTTACAGTACATGTATTTGGCAAAAAAAAAATAAGTTTTTAATTTTTTGAAACTTAAGTAAAAAAAAGAAAAGCCCCAGCAGGATTTGAATCCTCTACTTACAGACACGTAGTTAACGCTCTAACCCATTGCGCTTCACTGTTAGGTAACATTATTTTGGGGGAAAATATTATATTTATACTTTATTGTTTATTTCAATAGGGAGTACATCACAATATGCAGGTGCCCTGTACCACCTTAAGACTGAAATGTGTGCTTTACATATAGTAACTGTTATTTACCTAATGAAATAGTGCAGCGGGGTTTGAAGAATAAAGTCATAAGAATACATGCATGTACAAATAACTGATCTTTGTCTGAAGTTACGTACCTAACACAGGTCTGCAGGTCGCATTAGCGGGTACTAGTTTTACCCAGCTCTTCGTTTAGATGGTTTTCACGTGGTGTATATACCGGTATGTGTTTTTCATATGCAGAAAAGGATTAATTAACATGCATAAACGTTTCTTTTGTTATGATCAGCAAAATGGATTCATATTGTGCTCTAATTGGATTATCATTATGATGTTGACCAATATAGGTAAGCATCAAACATGTAGAAGAACAATATTATGAGCCACCGGTATAGGTATAAGTTTTACTTTTACTTTCTAAATAAGTGATCTCCCTTTGCCAGCATACTGTTTCATCATCTTTTAATATTTAAATAAGCTTATCATCATTACCTATTCTATCGCATTTGTACAGTTTCTGTCATTTTAATTGCAAAAGTTATTTTTTTCATTTGACAGACTTACATTTTGTATTAAATTTGTGTATTACATTTATTGTAAGTAAGTGTAGAGACTTATCATGTTTATATGGAGTTAAAATAGGAAGGAAGGGGTCTATTTTTTCTAAGTGTATTATGATGCATCAAATATAATGTAGGCCATGACCCTATGGGATTGTTCTGACCCCAGGGAACAGGAAAATGCCAAATATCTTGAAAACTGTTGAGATCCCCACCACTAAACGACATATATATATATATATATATATATATATATATATATATTCTTTGTTTCTAATGTCATTATGATGCATCAGATGGTGTAAAGTACATGACCCCCAGGTGTTGTCTTTAACCCCCACCCCCACCCCCTTGAAATAGGAAATGATGATATATTTTGATAACTTTTGAGATCCCCATCCCTAAACCATATTTATTCTTGCTCTTTGTGTCATAAATTGCGCATCAAATGGTATATAGGTTATACCCCCTTGGAGACACCCTGGCTTTCTAGAACTGGAAATAATAAAGTATTTTATCTTATTCATATGTAGTGTTTGACCCATGTGGGTAATTCCTAGCCTAATGATGAACCTGCTTTGTTTAGGAGACTTTACCATTGCCCCGAATACATATACCATTTTGTTTATCTTAAAAATAAAAAAGCAATTTCCAAAATTTTAATGGGCATCTAGAGAAAATACCAATCAAGAAATGATTTATAATTCGCTACTGTACACATGTAAGAATGTAAGAAGACTCTTAATCTTCAGAACCTGATGTTTGATTGGGGGTGGGGGGTGGGGTTGGATGTGGAGGATAAACATTTAATTTTAATCATTTATCGTTATTAATTTTAACTTTAATATTAGTTATTGATCCCCAGGTAGAAAATAAGACTTCTGAT
>WFKH01011581.1:15259377-15290183 GCA_016163765.1 Magallana hongkongensis | reverse complement strand
ATATTTTATCTGGCGGCCGCCAGATAATTATTTGGCGGCCGCCACTTATTATCTGGCGGCCGCCACATAATTTTCTGGCGGCCGCCACATAATTTTCTAGCGGCCGCCACATTATTTTCTGGCGGCCGCCACATAATTATCTGGCGACCGCCAGATAAAACCTGACTTCCTGATGCGCGCATGTTTTAATGGGAGCTTTTAGGGAGTAGTGGATAAACTCTAATCTATTAGTTATATTAATAATTTCTGAATTTTGACACCAGATTTCAATTGCAGAGCTTAAGTTTTGAAACACTGGTGGAGTGGAATGTACATTAGACTTTATTCAAATCTAGAATGATTTAGATGTTACTTTGTGCCTTGTTTTATTTGTTGTAAAACATTGTATTTCAGAATTGTTTATAAACTTTTAAAACTGAACTAAACACCCGTTCAGGAAGTCTTAAGAGGGCTCGATGGTCGTGGCCATTTTAAGAGACTATATTGATCTCCTTTAGAAAAAGAGCTCCAAATAAAAAAAATTGGAAATACCCATGAAATTTAAAAAGTAAAATATATGGATTTTTCTTTACTAAATAAAAGTTAATAGCAAAACAAATCATATCTTAAAATTTTAGGTAAATCTGATGGTTAATTTGTTGACCATTGAGCTCATTAATAATTAAAAAAACCTTAACTTTAGCTAGAGGACTGTTATGTAAAGATGTATAAGTAAAAGGAACGCACTGCCTTCTATTTGTTTTAATTTTGGTATAAGAATTTAAAAACACAGATTACAGTCAGGTTTTTTTTTACCACGACAGCTTGTACAGACAATTTCACGAGTGCGGATCCAGCTATGACTTCTTAAAGATAAACTAAGATACTAGTAAATGTGTACTAGCTTTTGTGGCCATATAAATGAAACTATTTAACTGACTGTATTAAATCTGAGTTGTTAAACTGTTCAACAGCGGCTCTGTCAGCATCCATCTTCTCAACCAAATATAAATACAACAACACACACATTTCTGCAAAATAAATTTTATGGCGGCCGCCAGATAATTATGTGGCGGCCGCCAGGTAAATTATGTGGCGGCAATGTGGCGGCCGCCAGGTAAATTATGTGGCGGCCGCCAGATAAATTATGTGGCGGTCGCCAGATATTAAATAGCGGCCGCCAGATATTATATAGCGGCCGCCAGATAATTATGTGGCGGCCGCCAGATAAAATATTTTTTTCACCTGGCACCAATGGGCTTCCGTATAAACCTTAGTCCAGAGGCAGAAAAAAAATAATTAAATAAGATATTGATCCACACACACACACACACACACACACACCTAAAATCTTGCCAAAACTTATCTTGGATTGAAATTTATTTTTCATTAGGAAGACTTCTATTTAATTGTAGTAAGAAGTTAAAACTTATTAATTGTTAACGCACATCGCACGACTTACGATGACGGACAACGACGGACGGCAACCAATTGCAGTAGATAATGCGAGTGCCTCATGTGACCTAAAAACTCAATATAACAAGCCGATCATGCAAGCATTATTGCGATTTTTAGGGTTAGTGCACCGGATAAATATAGTCTCATTTTAACAATTAATTGATAATGTCTATATTCTTGTCATGATTTAATACTCATTACTTTCAGAGAAGTTTAATAAATTGTTCAGTCTAACAGCAACAATATTAATAGGAGTCAAAAAACATCCTTTAATATGAACTTTAGAAGGCTGAGTGGTCAACAATATACTCATCAAGGCTAATTTATTAATTTATTAATTAACAATAAATCCTTACTAATTATTTGTTTATAATGTAGCTATAAGCTATTGTAAAGCAAAAAAAAAATAAATATGTAACTTCAAAATTTAAATGCTTTCCTATATCTAAAAATGGTCACGGCCATCGTAACCTCTTAGTGTGTTAATATTGACGTTACTTTATAAATATAAAGTATATTTGACTTGCCATGTTTTGTTGTTTCTAATGGTCCAACAAGGTCCATGCCTATCTGGTAAAATGGATCAGATGCACCATCCTGTGCTGGACCTGCTAGTGCATCTTGTGTTGGTTGTTGTACCATATGTTGTGTTGGAGCAACACCACACTGGGGCAACATGTATGGAGGATACTGCAATGGTGAACCGCATAGTGGACAATTCATACCATAACTCATCATTGGATATGGGTAATAAGGATACTGAGGCATCATCCCCGATGGCACAGGAGTTTGGTATGGATCTGCATATGGTACAGCGTATGGAACAGGGACACTATTGTATGGTGGGTAGAAACCTGGCGGGACCCCACATGGCAACATGCTTGTCTGCTGGATAGCATGACCAGTTGACATTATGGTACCTACTGATGATTATGCACTATGTGCACTCACCCCCTCACTAATAGTTCCACTGATTACAGGAGTTGGTTCCATATTGATTGTGGTTACACTGTACATTTACAATCCTTAATGAGCAAATGATGTTAAATGCTTCATGTTCGCTAAACTGCTATGACACCAGGAAAAGTTCATACTTTTATTCAAAACCTTGAACTAATGATGACAATATAAAAACCCAAACTTTACTTCAAAAAGCTTGAATTATTCAAACGCGGAAAAAAAATTGTCTTAGACAGTAACCCTAATTGTTTGAAAAAATGTCAACCAAAATGCTCTGAAGAATTTCTAAATTCTGAAGTTCAAAAAGTAAAGAAAAAAAAATTGATAAATTTTGAAAAAAATATCAACAGTACGGCGGCGTGAAAGGGCCAGATAAAAAAATAAATAAATCTTATTGTTCGGCAAATAAGTTATTTGTTCGGACGAATTACGATTTGTTCGGACAAATAAGTTATTTGTTCGGACGAATTAGCTATTAGTTCGGACGAAAAAGGATTTGTTCGGACGAATAAGTTATTTGTTCGGACGAATTAGGATTTGTTCGGACGAATTAGCTATTTGTTCGGAAGAACTAGTTATTTGTTCGGACGAATTAATATTTGTTAGGTCGAATAAGTTATTTGTTCGGACGAATTAGGATTTGTTCGGACGAATTAGCTATTTGTTCGACGAATAAGTTATTTGTTCGGACGAATTACGATTTGTTCGGACAAATAAGTTATTTGTTCGGAAGAATTATCCATTTGTTCAGACGAATTAGGATGTGTTCGGACGAATAAGTTATTTGTTCGGACGAATTAGAATTTGTTCGGATGAATTAGCTATTTGTTTGGACAAATAAGTTATTGGTTCGGACAAATAAGATATTTGGTCCGAATAAGTTAATTAGTATAACAGAGAGAGAGAGAGAGAGAGAGAGAGAGAGAGAGAGAGAGAGAGAGATTTCATAATTATGTATACGCAGATGTGAAAAGTCTAAATCAGTTTACGAGATCATGCACAATTGGAGGGGGGTGGGGGTCTGAAAGGTATATTTTGTCCCCCCCCCCTGCTCCCCCTATGATCCCCATGGAGATGCCCATTCTAGGCAACGCGGGTTTATCTTAAGTAACTAAAAAAATTCGCGCTATGCAATAACAAATAATATTAATCCCGCCCTTTAGCGACATGCTGCAAAATTTTGACAGATGTTGAGACCTGAGTTTATATTCTGGCAGCAAAATATGTCAGATATTGTATAAATACAGGGGCGTCGAAAGATATTTCATATTTGGGCGGCGAAATTGATCGATAAGTTGGGGGAGGGGATTAAACCAGATTTAAATTGTTGTTCTACAGTGTGTCAAATTATTCTTGAATTTGATAAATTATATTGTCACTTATTTGATGGCACTATATAAGAAACCAAGCAAAGTTATACTGAATCTTTATTTTTTTTTACCTTCTTTGACGACATAAAATGTGTATCAAGATAACGCAGCTCGCATTTATATTAAAGAAGTTTATGTGCATCATTTATGTGGATCTAGAGGGGGGGGGGGAGTTGGGGGGTGACCCCCCCCCCCCACCCCTTAAAAAATTCAAATTTCTTAAATTTACATAGTAAAGTTACCAAAATTAGGCATAAGACCCCCCTCCTCCCTCGGCAAACATAGATATCCTGTAGACCCCCCTCCCCCGAAAAATTTTCTGGATCCGCGCATGTGCACGTTTAAGCACCAATTATGTCCACGTAAATTTGATTCAACTTTTCAGTCTCTGTTGAACTTGGATTTCCGTGAATCGTGTGTTTACGAATTATATATATTTTTATAGCTCATAAAATATATACGATTATTTGTTTCTAACTTACAACTTATAATTGATCATCAAAGCTGAAGAACGATATTTCTTTAATGTCAAACCTATCTGATTAATGCACTGTTGATTGTCAAAACACGCCAGAAACATGTATAGATACCCCACTTTTGACTGTGTAAACAATAAAGTTAAACATAAATCGCCGTTATCGTCGCCGCTCCAATGAATACAGACCGCCGTTATTACATTTCAATTTAGTCTTAATTTTTTTTTAAATTCATTTTTGGGCAAAATTATTGGGGCGGCGACCTTCTCTGCCACCCCTGTTCCAACACCCTTAAAATATCAGTGACTAGTACATGTATAACATTTAGGTGTTATCATTTGAAGAAAAAACGACATTCAAGGAATGGGTTGGCTTGATCACAGACACTTCCCCCTTCATCATCTACATCATTGCCAAATGAGATAGTCTTATAAATTACTCATCAAAAATGCTATTAAATATATTAACTTATTTGTCCGAACAAATAGGTATTTCGTCCGAACAAATCCTAATTCGTCCGAACAAATTCTAATTCGTCCGAACAAATAACTTATTCGTCCTAACAAATCCTAATTCGTCCGAACAAATAACATATTCGTCCGAACAAATAATAATTCGTCCGAACAAATCGTAATTCATCCGAACGAATCCTAATTCGTCCGAACAAATCGTTATTCGTCCGAACAAATCGTAATTCGTCCGAACAAATCGTAATTCGTCCGAACAAATAACTTATTCGTCCGAACAAATAGCTTATTCGTCCGAACAAATCCTAATTCATCCGAACAAATAACTTATTCGTCCGATCAAATAGCTTATTCGTCGAACAAATCCTAATTCGTCCGAACAAATAACATTTATTTATTTTATCAGCTGGCCCTTCCACGCCGCCATACTACAGAACATTGAGTGTAAATTGTAAAAATTTTATGACTTCTTAAAAAAAATGCAAAATAATATCAAAAAAAAAATTTTTAATATATGTTTACCGGTTATTAATTGAATTAAGTAATTTATTTAAATTAATAGAATTAATTAGTACCCTAACCTAGTCACTAATTGCTTAATTAATTAATTAATTATACCATAAAATTGCAAGAAGATATGCAGTGGCTAAATTATCACTACAGAAAAAACACTTCAAAAGTTATTCAAAAATACTACAATTTAGAACACAACTGTATTGAAAATTGTAAACAACCAAATTTTTCAAATAGCAAGAAATACAGAAAATTACTGTATGCCTAAAGAAAGTATTTAAATAATGCTGTAACTAATAATAACTTGAACCAAAATGTTTAGGAGAGCTTGTAATGATTAACTGTTATGCTTATCTACTATTTTTAAAATTGTAAACAAACAAAACGAAATTCAGAAAATGATGAATGGAAAACGAAAGTAGTTGTTACGTCACAGAAAGTATGCTATCTATGCGCAAAAATGTCACTGTCGAATTAGCGCCAATAATCACGTAAAAATAATGGCGACCGACCAGACGACAACAACACGTAAACAAATGAATCTATCTAGCGCAATTTATAAAAACAAATATCACCCCAACGTTATGGTAAACGCTAGACAGTGACAATAAAGTAGCAAAATAGGAAAAATGCAAGAGTAGATACAAAAAATTCTACACTTGTGCAGACGTTATCACCCTCGTGTTTACAGAAACACGAGTGACAGAGTCTACAATGTAGCAAAAATACGACCGAATATCGCACACCACATCTATTGAGACGATAATGTACGTGGCATACCAAATAAACTCAAAAAGTAGCAAAGGTGAAAAAAATTACTTGATAGACTATACACGCCTGAATCTCGTGCTATAACATTATGTAATGCCTGGACACGACGACACGCAAGTATTTGGTCAATACACAATTTATATACGAAATACGCCAGTTGTCTCGCGACACTTGACGAAAAATATGAGAAGAAAAAACTATCGACATTCGTGTAAGCACGCTTGAATATAAAACGCTCAACACGACATAATCAACAGTAATGCAAAAAATCGGAGTTATCGCATATACACGTTCGTAAAGAACAAACTCTCAACACGACATTTCCAACAAAATCAAATGATGCAGCACCGGCTCAAAATATCGGACACGTTCGTAAAATACACACGCTTAATACGAAACTTCCAACATATAAACAAGTAATGTACCACTTATTGCTTGCAAATACTACAAAAATATAATTTACACATGTACAGGCGACGCCAATTGTCGTGTAACCGATATTATGTAAATATGGTACATGTAATATTATGTAAGGTAAAATAAGCCTTACCTTAAGTTGAACGCGGAACATGCATGATAAACATCAAAGACAAGACAAGATGTGAACGGGTACGTGGTAGAGACTGGACTGACTCCTCTGGAGCTCCAGGTAATTGGTTGGGCATCGGACCAGGGTCGGAGTTCATTTGCATATTAAACAGATACATGTATTAACATAATAATGTACATTTCACTACACCAATAACTCTTAACAATACTAAGAGCATAAATGTTTTATAAGTCAGAATGACACCGGTAAAATTAAAATATTCAAAGTTATCGAAAACTACCTATGATCATTGACATTATAAATGAATTCTAATTTTGTAGATTTGTATTCCATTTTTCAGAAACATAGATTTATACAGCGAACTTTAAAAATAGCCCGCCACTAAAACCGACACCATTTCACAGTCCCTCAACAGTCTCTAAATTGGGTAATTAATCAATTGTCAATTTAAAGAGAGTTTATTGAGTAGCAGAATGTTGTTAACTCATCATAGTTGAATGATTGGGGGAATTGCCTTAAATATACGTCACTGCCTCCCTGATGACCACTTCAGCAGTCGCCACGTGGAAATTGAAAGAGTGTAGCTTAATTTTCAGGATTAACGTCGTAATAATAATATATGCTTTTATGGTAACCGTTTGTTATATTGTTACTTCATGCTGAATTTTAGATATCGTTCGTGTTTGATATGTACATTTAAACAGTTTCGATAATAGGCAAATATTCTGCATGCTTTTACGATACATAATTTGCTGATATATCAACATCAATGGACAACGCCTTTAAGGAAATCGGGCCATCAGCCGACGTCAAAGTGGCATTGAAAGAGGAAAAAACTAATTCTATATTCCAGACTGACGAAGTATGCACAGCGGCAAGACAGCGGTGCTTATTAGGCAGCCACCGATGGCGGGCCAATTCCCATGCACTTTGAACAGGGACGTGGAACACATGCCTCAGTGGTCATATGCGTTAGGCCAGTGACACAAAGGTCGCTAGTTTAAGCCCCGCTGTGGTCACTAGATGTTGTGTGTCGTGCCCTTAGCGAAGTACTTTAACTACATTGTCTCATTCCACCCAGCTGAAATTAAGTACCGGCATACGCTGGGAGTTAACATGCGATGGACTGGTGTCCAATCCAGGGGGGGGGGGGGGGGGGAGTCAATGACTACCATCCGCTTAGCATTGGGGATAATCACCGCCCTTTTGCGCCTTCATGGCTCGAAGAAGGATTTAACTTAACCGAGTGAAACCGACCATTTTTACATTTCTGTGCTTACTGGTTTTGGAGGAACATAAACTGCTTTGAATAAAGTTTCCTTGATGTTTTATTAATCGTTACCGGTTCCTTTTAGTTAAATAGAAACAATTTCATGAGTGCTCTGAAATAAAAAAAAAATGTTTTGTGCACCATAGTTAATAACTATTAAAGAAAAGAAACTTATTTCTTAGAAGGTGAAGAATTTAACTCTTACTAAAGCAATAAATAACTATCAACTTCAGACCATAATTTTGAACAATCCTCGACATTGTGTTCTCTCGATGTTTTTATCTCGTTGATTTTATCGAGGAGAGTTTACAGTATAAAAAATCCAACATTCCAAACAGGAAGTTTTTTTTTACCAATTTTCAATAATCATAATTTAAATGTAATTGTGCAAAGGTGTCTTATTTTATCTTACATATTCTTTTAAACTAATTAGAAGAAAGTACATTGTACCAGTATGAAAAAATATAGAACACAAATCCTGTTCATTGTACATATTCTTTACACGTAATGGTAAAATCCACCATCTCGCAAAACATTTTTTGTCGACAAAACTTACCCTTATCCACTTTGTGGTAATGTTAATTCTTAATTTACAAAAATGGTACATGTACACGTAACAAAATTAACCTTACAACATAATTCTCAAAATGCTATAACTATTTAATAGAATATTTATTTATAATAATGACAATAATAATGTAGGATGAAAAGAGAATAAAGTTGTGCTGTATTCTCTAACCAGTATCATAATTTTTGTATATATATTTTTTTTTTCATTGACTAGAGTTTCAGTAGGGGGTAATTGTAGACCTGAAGCCTGTAAGGCTTAGGACAACCTCTCCCTTAACCAATCAAGATTTTCCAACATGCCATATTCTCTATTTCCAATCATTTAAATTGAATGAACACAAATCAAAATGTACAACATTTATTTTTGCATATTTACAACTACATTTTTTTTTACTATTTAATCCACCACCCAAAGTGGCATTTCTTGGTCTTGGCATATAGGCAATGAGAATATTGATGTAAATAAACTGCTTGTAAACTACAACATCATTTTACAATGGAAATGCCATTTGTGCATTGACACCAAATTGGTATGATCAAAAAACACATCATTGCCTAAAATATTCAAATTAAAATAAATTCAAATGTACAAATTTATTCTCTCCGGTAAACGACAAAGAACAGATTTGCAAAATGTAAAATAGCAAATTGCTCAATAAGTATACATACAAATTCAATTATTGCAATCAGCAACTTGCTCAATAACTTTACATAAAAATTTAAAAATTGCAATCAATATAAATGCAAAAATCAAAATTGATTAACTTGGATTCCGGTGAGCGGCAACTCGAGACAAACATGTGTAACTTAACATTGAGTATCAAATAATGTCAAATTGACATATAAATGTACAAATTAAACGGGAACAACACGCGCATTCTTCCACATGGCATAGATGGACACATGATCCACCTTGTGTTCACCTATGCCACCTCCACCATGTGTGGGAAGCGATTAGTTCCTGCAGCCTAGACCATGCCACACCTACCACGCAAACAAAATTGCTGACTTAATAAAGGTCAGGGTATACAAGTATCCCATTTCTTTTAATTGCTTTATTGCTGCAGAATTGCTTTCAAGAAGATCCCATTTCCTTTGTGAGACAAGTGACACCATCACTGTCAAAAAGCGATTCATCATTTGGGATTATTTCTTGATATTTAATGTAACCTCCTCCAGCTTTCACCAATTCAGCTGCAATGGCACTGTTTAGTCTTTGTACAGATGTGTTCATGGCTTCGATATCATCAATATATCTACATTTTCTTCGGGGCAGCAACTGAGACCAAATTATTTTTGTATTGAGCAACAGTAGTTGAATTTTGCCCAACGTAGTTTTAATGCTATCTATCAAATCTTTCGATTTATTTTGCCAAATGAATATAATAAGCACCACAGTGCAACATCAATGATGTTTGTCGTTAACTTTTAACAAAGTTTTAATTATTTTAAACACATCTGACCATACCATACGCCCTTTTCCTTGCCACCACATATTAATCCCTAACCTCTGCAGTCCCAAGCACACTTTATCTGACCTATCTCTGGCTGCAATAAATGATCTTTTCACTAAGGAACCCACAACCCAAACTTCAAACTCCGAAATAATATTCTACAGATTGTAAATTTGATAAAAACGAATGAAACAAGATATTAAGTTCTGATATATAACTTGTAAGACAAAGATTTCCACCTTCCAGCTTTGCAAATATCATCATCAGATATGCTTAACTTGGCTGCGTTAGTGGCTGCGCCTATTCTGAATGAATGCGACTTATACCTAGTGCTGTCTACCCCATTTTTTTTTAATGATTTGCTTCAAACAGTTGTGAACTGAAACCTTGTAAGTGCCTGACCCCCAAAATGACAAAATAAATTTCCTTGCTCACTAGAACTAGTTTTTTAGATAGCTGGCCATAATATCAACTGGTTTTATGTTTGTAGATGGCTGGGTGTTTTGTATAACAATTGTTTTCCCTTTCCCAATTGATCAGCTGTGCTCAAGATAAATTTTCAAAATTGTTTGTTTACTGATATTTCCAGGTTCTTATACTGGACAGCATGACCTACTGATTGTTTTTCCCCTCATTGATCTCACCTACCCTTAAGTATCCAAAAAGGCCAAACTATAGGCAGCTGCAAATAACTTTGCTTCAAAATTATTAGCGCAGACAGAGTGCAATACTTTCAAGATGTTTTCTAAACTGATTGCGGCTATTGGCAACCTAATACATGTATCTTTGGATTTGGATTCTCTCTTGTAGCCTTCCAATAACTTTTTGACCAAGAAGTTTTGAGTTACATCTTTGTAATTATCTAACTTAAGGTAATAAGCGATTCCAGATATGTAAGTCCTTGCTGTTGAATCTGCCAAACCCTTTGCAGACATAAAGCCTATAAAATTTGCTCTAGAGGAGGGGGCCAAATCTTTTCAACTTTGAAATTAACCCGAAATTCATCAAAACAAGTCAGCCCTTGTCTATAAGTCTCTTTTGTGTTTTGAGCTGTTGCAAACTGAAGTAATTTGTTTACTTCATCTCTGACATCAGCACTAAAATTCTTCTGGTATGATCTCTCGATTTTTGCTTTCTATTTTCAAACACAATTAATAAAGAATGCTTCATATACCAGTATAAAATTGCCATATTTTATCAATATATTTGTTTTTGAACTACGAAACAAATAACACCTACCTCTCAATCCAAACTGCTTGAAATGTAATGACGTCAAAGCTAACAGAAAAAACATCATTTATGGTATGGCATTACGCGCACAAAAAAGGCGCGGATCATAACTACAGCAATACCAGAAACATCGCTATAATAATTAGATTTATTTTTTATGAATAAAATAAATCGTATTATATTTTAGAATGCACACATTTTGCAAACGATAGAAAAATGTTTTTGTCCAAGAGATACTATGAAAACCCAAATATTGTAAAATTGAACGAGCTGATGAATACTTATGATGTAGAAAAACTAAAAACATTGTCAAAATTTATTAAGAAAATTCTCAAAGTCTGCTCTTCCTAAAACAAACCTATACAACCTACTGTATTGTACTACTAAACTTTTTTATCTTTATTATTACTACTGTACTTGTGATCCTTGCATGTTTTTTGTGTTCATTTGTATACACTAATATGTTGAACCTTATATACCAGTGAACTGGTCTTGAGTGAATAAAGAATCGAATTGAATTGAATTGTCCAATTGATAATTATATAAATATAAATAATAAGGAATCATTCTTGAATACTAGTATTATGAGGCGATAATTATGGTCGGGGCGGAAAGCTTCGGGCTTTAATGGATTTTATTACGCCCCGACCAAAATTATCACTTCATAATACTCAAAGAATGATTCCTTTTTTCCTTTAATAGTATATCCGAGCCTTTGTCGGTTTGTTTGATTATTACGCCCCGACCAAAATTATCACTTCATAATACTCAAAGAATGATTCCTTATTCCTTAAGTATATCCGAGCCTTTGTCGGATATGCACGTTAACAAGTGTACAAATGATTGATACCATTTTAAAAATCATTGTTATTTCCTGTTCATTGTATATAACAACCTCAATTGACGACTTAAAATCTGCGATTTGCAAATGAAGAAAAGCCAGGAAGAAAAGGAATTCCTGGTTTGTGCATACTTTTCTAGCTATTTGATTTCCAATACATCATAACAAAATGGTTCACCTTACAATGTATTGTATTTTGGGGATTCTGAATCTTATGATATGCCACACGAAGGAGTGTTTCATTGGAAAAGTTAAAATTAAAGAGTAAGTATACCTTAAACTAGATGATCACCATTTAAATTGTTTTGTTTGTTTATGAATTCAGATTAAACCTTGAAAAAGATTTTTGAGATAAACTCAATGCTTTATGATATACATGCAGTAATAAAGAGTACGTTTCAGATCTGCGTTACTCCATGCAACAAAACACATAATATAAGCAGAAGCTTAAAAATTATTCGCTGTTCGAATAGCAAGAATTAATATGTGGTCACTGGAGTATTCAAATGACCGCAATTTAAAAAAAAATAACCTGCAAACAATATAAACTGGCTTTACTTATCATAAAAATTGTGAAGAAGTAAATATATCGTGTACAAAAAAAAATTGAAAATATGACTTACATAATAAGCTGGCGAATCTAACTTCATCAAGTACAGGTAAAATAGGAACCTATTTCAAGGGATCCCAAAATCTCATTATTTGAAAATCATCTTTTGCTGATACATTCATTTGGTATTCTAGGACGGACTAGTTGGTCTTTCAAAAACCTGTAGTCTTCAAAATGAATTGGGGTGTAGAAAATCAAATACATGTATACATGTATAGTAAGTGAGGTCAAATTAGATAATTTTATACAGAGCAGTTATCATTATTCACGGGGCTGGTTGACATCCAGAATCCCGCAAATTAACGGACATTCATTTTTGTTTTGTTTAGGAAGCGGTCCTGGAGTTTACAAGATCACTAACATGTATAGCTTGCAGTATTGATTTTTAAAAAATGACATGTATTCCAAATATTCGCCGAATACAATCTTTTCAAAATATATCAGATATTTTGAGTTCAATTAGGGCGAAACTCTCTGATATTTTTTCACAAAGAAGTGGCAGTTAAAATATTTGAGTTTCTTTTGTTGAGTTCTTGTTTTATCTGTGACACTCCCATTTTGAAGAATATCAGTACTGCAACAAAATAATGTCAAAGGAATTAGCATAAGACTTTTGAAAAATCTAAGGGCATAATGTTGCTTTTTATTACAGTATCTATGTGGTGTTCTTCATCTCTATATCAAAGAACAAGGAATCCGGTGACGCAAATGTTTGGGGTTCCGCCCGGAACCCCAGATACACTGTTACTGTGGTTGCTGTTCATAATTTCGGCTCTGCCATTAACAATGTTAAAAAAAACTCTCATGAATGAAAAAGGCAAAATTCTTATAATATAATCCATGTAGCTTCAAATCTAATGTGCCTTAAATTGGCACATATCTTGAATAAAATGAATTGTTTTCCAAAAGGGGGAGGAGTCGTGAGAGGATATAGGTGGTTGTATATTTTTAAAAATTGCAAATATTACAAAAAAAAATGTACTAGTAACAGGGAAGTCGTACTCTGATGGAAAATTATACTAAATCCCCCCCCCCCCCAAATCCCCGATTCGCCACAGTTTTAATTAGATATATTGATAAATGTGACATAATATTTAACATGTGAAAAAACAAATTGTTATTCTATTAAAGATATGAGTTTTAACACCTCATTGCATGGAATTTTTCCTTTGTAGGCTTCCATGTTGTTCTAACAATTTTTATGAAAATGGTGAATGTAAAGGTAAGTGATAATTTAGTAATACTCATTACAAAAATCAGTTGTCTTAATCGATTGAATGTTAGGTATTTTTTTCATTCAAAGCATCTGCATATCGTGTATCAACACATTCAGTTTATTTGGATTAACCACAGTGACTGTATCTTAATTGTCTGGTGTTTAAATTAACAAACCTGAATTTAATCTCAGTTAGATTAGGAAAACACTTGAAAGATGTTTTTGTTCTTCACAAGTACTATGATACATACACATGTATATGTAACAGAATTACTTAATATGTTCATTATGATAAATATAGAATGTCAGCCAGGATATTTTGGAATGAATTGTTCTTTACGATGTGGTTACCCTCACTATGGTCCACAATGTCAGAATACGTGTTATTGTAACGTCAGAAATTGTAACCATGTAACTGGATGTCGAAGAGATCGGACGGAGAAAGAAACAACCACAGGTTGGTACATTAATTGTTCATTTGTTCAGAAAACGACCAATAACTCTCAACAATACTATGAGCATAAATGTGAGATTGACACCGGTAAAATTGAAATGTTTAAATTTATCGAAACCTACCTATAATCATTGACATTATAAATGAATTCTTATTGTGTAGATTTGTACTCCAATTTTCAGAAACAAGGATTAATACAGAGAACTTTAAAAATACCCCGCCACTAAAACCGGCATCATTCCACAGTCCCTCAACAGTCTCTAAATTGGGTAATTAATCAATTGTCAATTTAAAGTGAGTTTACTGAGTAGCAGAATGTTGATAACATATTAGGAATTAACTCATCATAGTTTAATCAGTTCACAAAACGAAATATTTCTATTTTATTATCATAAATAATAGAACCATAGGGAATTTTTTCGCGTTCTAGTAAGTTCTATATTAAAAATTTGTGGGAATTGCCTTAAATATACGTCAAGGCCTCCCTGATGACCATTTCAGCTTGATTTTAAAGATTAACGTCGTCTTAAAATTCTTTGCTTTTTTCAGATGTTAATGATAAAAGTTTGTTATTTTATGCTATTTTTTCAGATATCGTTTTGTGTTTGACATGAACACTTAAATAGCTCCGATTGTAGGCAAACATTATGCATGTTTTTATAGTACAATACATAATTTGCTTGCATATCAACATAAACGGACAACGTCATTAAGGAAATCGGGTCATTAGCCGACGTCAAAGTGGCAGTCATTCTACGTTCCAGGCTGAAGTTAGCATGCACACAGCAAACTGAGGCCATCTCTGCGGCTTTGGAAAACACAGTAATGTTTTACTTTCGCCCAGTAAAAGCGACCATTTTTACATTTCTGTGCATACTGGTCTTTGGAGCAACATGGGTTGCTTTGAATAAAGTTTCTTTGAAGTTTGTTTTATCATATCCGTTCCTTATAGCTAAATAGGAACAGTTTCTTAAGTGCTTTGAAATAAAAAGAAAAATTTGGTTTCTGCACAATATTTATTCAGTAATGTAACATAGCAGAATATCTGTTTAAACTTTCAAGTTATGTTTTTAATTGTATTTAATTGTAATATAGAAAAAAGTGTGTGTTAATAAAAGTGTTACTCAGATAATTAATTACAAGAATTTAATAAGTGTATTTATCAAGTCTTTTGCAATTTTATTGAATTAAAATTTCCCGCCAAAAGTTTGGTGAGCGATTGGGTAACTTTGTCATCTGACTTGACTGATCGGATAGACTGGTTTTACTCTGAGGGGTGTTTTCAGTGTGCTCAGAGTCCAGGTAGGGGAAGGTGTGATAATTTTTTTGTTAGAGGGAATTATTTCAAGATCTGGTATGTTTGCTTTTAGTTAATATAGTTTTCTATTTCAGTATTTCAGTCATTGAGATTCGGATTTAATTCTTGCTAATTAATATTCAACAAATTGCATGTTTAATCCATTTACAACAGCAATGTACCTACCTGGCCTAAACCTATAGCCTTAAATTTCCATAATTTTGGTAAGTCAGTATTTAAATATAATAATTTGTAAATAAAATATGTAAATAACTATTTTTTATTTTATTATAATAGTTTCAGCGGAGATCACTTTGAATCAAATTCATATGCGAATTTATGGTGAAATATACAAGTGTTGTATAGTGTATTAATATATAGATTACATGTATTACAGTTTATTTGTTATTTGATGTTTATTGTTTATAATCAAATAATTATATATTATACTTAATGTTCCTTGTATTAATATATTTTACAGGGTCATCTTTTTATTGATTGATTGATCCATTCATTCATCCATCTATTGATTTATCCATTTGATTGATAACATCATTTTGACGTTAAAATGCTGAGCCACAAACACCCAGCCTTGTTACAAGGTTTACAAGTAATAAAGAAGAGAAGTTTATTTCGACTCTAAGTGAAGAATTTAATTCTTACTAACTAAAGCGATAAACAGCTATCAGCTTCAGACCTTTGTTTTGGTAATAATTCTCACCGCTGTGTTCTCTCGATGTTTTTATCTCACTGGTTTTATCGAGGAGAGCTTATTGTATTGAATCCATGTTACATCGCTTATCTAGGTCGACCCTCAGTAAGAAAAAAAGGTCACACTAGAAATGGTGACCATCTCAAAGAACCCCGCTTAAATAAAGGACCTAAGCTTGAAAAATGATTTAGAATAAAAATATATATTGATAGAAAAATATTCAAAATTTAAAATTAAAATATATAAAAAGTTTCTTTACTCAATTTTAGTTTATAGCTAAAATAATCATATCTGAGATGTAGGACTGATCTGATGGGTATTTTGTTGACCACCCAGCCTCTGAACACAGAAAGCCAGTCGAAAACAGGAAGCGTATTTTTTAACAAAATGGTTATTTAATCAATGAACTCATGTAATATGAAACATCAAAAGGAACAAATATTTTGCAATGAGATGAAATATTTTCTAAAATGAATGAAGGCTGTAATGCGTGAAATTGATGTAGAAGCAAGTTAGTAGATTGAAGTACCGGTCTTATTTATACAATAATGCTTACCAAAACTTCGGACATATACTCTCTTTAAATCCAGTTACACAGTCGAAATATATGTTACGCTAGAATTCCCAAAACCTATCGGATCAAAACTGGCAATGTTTAGATGTGGTGTACTTCCCCTAAGGATAGAAATAGGTCGTGCAGAGGAGAATTGGTTGAGGACAGAATATGTAACTTATGTGACTTGAATGAAATTGAAACTGAAAAACATTTCTTTATCACATTGTCCTTTTTTTAAGCAGTCATTTATTTCATAAAATTGGATATAATTTTACCTTAAGTCAAAATATTACCAATTATTGTACCCTATTTATTGATTTAATATGTAACTACCCCCGCCAAATTGCTTATTTTATTTATAAATCATACAATTTAAGAAAAAAACATTTGACAAAGCCATCTTACTCCTAAAACATGCAAACTTTATTTATTTTGTATTAGTTTTAAAGTGACTTATAGGTCCGTTGGGTCGGTTGTAAATATAAATTCAAAATGCTATTCTAATACTTTCAATAATCATAATATAATTTTTTTAATGTAATTGTGTCAAGGTGTCTTATTTTATCTTACATATTATTTTAATCAAGCAAAAGAAAGTACATTGTACCAATATAAAAAAAAATGGAACACAAATCCTTTACACTGTACATATCCGTTACATAGAATGGTAAAATCCAGCATCTCACAGAACAGTTCTTGTCAACGAAACTTACCTTTGTCCACTTTGTGGTAATGTTCCTAATACCGTAGTCATACTAGACCAAGCAATTTTACATAAATGTAATGAATTATATTTTGTTACTCCATCCAATTGATCTGAAAATTCTTTGACTTAGTCAGAATTTTTGCAATGTCTTAAATATTACATTAACAATTACATTACATTGTTCACTTCAATCACATTTAAAATAATAATGCTTCCTCCCACATTAATGACCCCCTCGCGCTAACATCCGTGCAAACAAAAGATATTAGTATAAGTTGTAGAACTTGTTTATCAATGGTTGTAAAATAAATAAAGTTCACGGTTTTTTAATGTTGCCAGGAAACATACGTACAGGTCCATAATTTACCGTGCGTGTTGGTTTATTTACTTTGTGTAAATTAAATGAGAAGAACGTTATTTCTATTACCTTTAGAATAATTTTGTAACTTGTTTTCCACTTACTTTTTGATGCAGTTTTATTTAAAATCTTAATTCAACAGAATGGTACTAGTAACAAAACTAACTTTGCACCACAATGCAATTTGCAGAATTCTATAGCTATTTAATAGAGAACATTTATGTATTTATAATTATGACAATAAATATGAATGGAAGAGAATATAGAAGTATTCTATGATAAGTATCATACTATTACAATGAATTTTTGTATATATTTTTTCGTATAATATTCATGTCCATCACCATCACAAAGTCCATTAATGTACCTCTCTACTTATGTGGGTGCAGAGGACCGAATACACCCCTGCGATATTAAATATATACATTTGGAAACTTTAAAAAAATTACTAGTATTTCCTGAAAATTGTAAACATAAAAATTATTTTTCAGATTACATATTGTTTTATCAGTTTCAACAATATTTTCTAGTCTACAAAACATTTTCATTTTCTGTAAACTTTGATTGCAACAAAAGTTAAGAATAGATAAAAATATGACGGATGTTTCATTTCTAACAGAATTAAAAATTACAATATGTGTTCCCATTTAACATTAAAGCTGCTCGATAAAATCTAAAGACCATTGTTTCCAATTACCATATTAATTATCTCAGAAATTAGGCGTCCATAAAATCTAATATTTTTCTTGATTTACCCAGAATTTAGAATTCCTTGGATTCTATATACTTTACAGTCTGTACATATTTTAGTAGATAAAGACTACATAGTACTGATTTTAGCATCTATATTGTAATGGAATTAATTAGCATGCATATTGTAATGGAATATCTAAGGATAAAATGTCTTTAGTTTTATTTCCTTGTTTATCATAACCAAATTTGTAAATGTCATAAAAATATATCACAGAAGTAGATATTACAGGAAGCAGGAAGTCAATGAGATTTGTTCTTTAATCAAATGCATTTAGCGTTTCATAGAAATGCGTGGCATTTCGATGCATTGGTTAATTATTGTTTTCAATAATATGGTACTTTGTCAGACTAAAGATTGTATCATTGGAAAAGTTGAGAACAACCAGTAAGTGTTACTTTACTCTTAGTCACATATATATTAAAAACTTCATAAAAGATGAATTAATTAATTTTTCAGGGGCTCATCGTTTGAGTTGCTGATGTGGTGAATCCAGTATATATGCATGTCTTGTTTACCAATTTACTTTCTCTCGCCCTACATCTCCGTGAAGTGATGGTTGTTAATTTCATTGGTATTTTCCTCAGGGAAGTACAAAATTCATAGTAATAGTTGATCAGACCACTGTTTAATCATCATTAGAGAAACAAAAGAGATACAGTGTAAATAGAAACGACAGATAGATACATGTATAAGCAACAATTTGATATCATTCATAGAACAATCTTTTGTAATTTGAATTAAAATTTGGATTTGTTTTTTTTTAATTTTAATAAATTCTAAAAATATATATGTAATGGAAAAAATATTAAAATTTCTGGAATTATTACAATATTTCGGAGTTTTCAATGCATAATTTATATAATTAAATTTACATTTTTTTTTGTCTGTGATATACACTACGAATCAATATTGTAATGTATAGTCCAATACATTTCATTAATGACTATTTATATTGCTTATCGTACAATATCTGAAAATTATATGAATATAAGTAATAAAGAATCATTCTATAAATATTATGAGGTGATTAAATACGGTTGCGCGTGATCAAATCTTTCATAAAGCCTCTCAGGCTTTATTGGATTTGATCACCCCCGACCGGTGTTATATAGTGCCTTTTCCCCCTAGCCATCTTTCCGCCCGGAAAAATGGCTACATAGCAGTTTTTCCCCCCGGAAAAATGGCTATATAGCAGTTTTTCCCCCACGGAAAGCTGACTATATAGTGGGTTTTCCCCATTTTTATAGCCAGATTACCCCCACGGAAAACCTACTATATAGTAGATTTTCCCCCTTTTTTACATTCCGGTCATGTTTATGGCGGACCATTCGTGGCAATAATTTGCAATAACTGATATGATAAAAATTTCTCATAATAAAGGATAATTATGGCATTTATTAATACATAGATTAAAATACATGGTTTTTTTCACCACTGATATGAACAAAGGCACGCTTCATAACATTCCTGTGTCATCACCATTTTTTCCACCTTTTGTTACACCTTTTTGGAACACCTTTTACGCGGATTTCGGAATACCTAGAATCTTTTTCATCTAATCAATGCTTATCTACAGTTTTGACTTCGACGTTATGACATTGACATTTTTCACAGAACACGTTAGAATACATTTGAGTGAAAATATGCCGGTTTGGAACTTTAATTTTCCCATGTATTATTATCTATGTATAAGCTCCTTCCAGGAAACAAACTGACCAATCTTGACTTAATTTTGTAGAGGAAGGGAATAAGAAGTGGAAATGTATTACTCCCTTCCTCCAAAAGGCTATTAATTTTAAATCAATACCGTTAGAATTGATCTTAAAAATAATCATATATTTTTACTTCTAAATATCAAACGAGAGACAGGGTGCAATGATATGATGAGAAACTGAAATGTTTTACTTCGATTGATAGGGTTCTAAATCATGGGTAAGGGGTATTATAATTGATTATGTATTAAAGGCATGTGTAAAGTTAGTGTTTTGTTTCAAAGTCACGCATATTCATATTCATGTTTTTAAGCACATTTTTTTACGAAACGCGAGGTTTTATGATGTAAACATTTTTTTTTAAAATGAAATGGCTTCACAACCAGAACAAAGTCGGTATCTTTGCTGGTTACTTTGGAAAATGTGAAATGGAGCCTGAACTAACCTTATGTATATATTATCATTCACTGCGTACTAATTTTTCCGTTTTTTTTTTTTTTTTTTGCAACGTGATTTATAAATATACAATTTTGAAAACGATGACATATAAATCAAGATATACGATTCACTTACCTAAAAATCTTATCATACTAATTATTTCATATTTTTGCAATAAAGATTTACTTGTGAACCATATTATTTCTTCGAACAATGAAACAACGGTAATTAGAAAAAAAAAACCCACATTTTTTGTGATGAGCTGACTTATTTTTTTTTATATATATAACTAAAGCTTGTTCTTCTAATCATTTGGCAAGTAAAAAAAGTCGTATATCAAGTGCGCTTTTGTTGGTTATTTATTTTTGTTTTTCGGTTGCTACTTTTATGCATAAAAAATTATTGATTTATTTATCTTTTTATTTATTATATCATTAGTCATCTTATGAATTGATTAAATGTTTTGAAGAATAATGAATTTACCCGCGTATCTTTTTTAAAATATTTGTTCGTAAATTTACAAAGAAAAGCAGAATTAAACGTAATTTTCAACCATTTTGATAAAGAGATATATGAGTGAGTGTTTATTTTTAAATTATGTTTTACTTTTAACTGATCGTAAAAATATGGTGATGTGGTCATCTCTAGTTTTTGAGATATGGGGTCTTAAAAAATACACTATTCATTATAATTGAATTTCAAACATCGGGCTCGGAAACATCAAGGGCCCCTACCCCTGGGGGCTAAAATTTTCAGGGTCATCTACTAGTGGTATACCACTACCACTGTGAAAATATGGTAAAGTGGTCATCTCTAGAATTTGAGATTCGGGCCCCCACTTATAGAACACTATTCAATCATTAAAATTGGGTTTTAAACATGGGGTCCTGAAACATCGAGGGCCCCTAACTTGAGGGCTGATATTTTTCAGTCATCTACAAGTGGTAAACCACTGCCACTGTGGAAATATGGTGATGTGGTCATCTCTAGTTTATGAGATATGGGACCCTAAAGAATATGCACCATATTCATTATAATAGGATTTTAAACATCGGGCTGTGAAACATCGGAAACAAAATTTCTCTAAAACAGAGGTTGAGCCTGGATAAAATTTGCACAAACAGACAGACGGACTGATAGATTTATTAAAAAATTCGCAAAACATTTTTCACTTACAAATTCGGAACACAGAATTAGGCATATAAGTGTTTATCTTGTAAAACTAAGTACTTTTTTCAATTAATTACCTAAATTAAGTTCTATGTATAATTCCATTACACACATTTTCAATTTTCAGCAATGTCTATAAAAAATAATAAATTGGCAAAACGAAACTTAACAGATGAATGCAACCTGGAAGTGTAGAAACATTGATTTTAATCCTTACTGGGTTTCCATAAATATTTTTTATAAACATGAGGGAGAAACTCTACTATGGGGAAAATTCTACTATATAGTAGCTTTTCCGCCCGGGGGGAAAGGCTACTATATAGTAGGTTTTCCGGGGGGAAAAGCTACTATGGGGAAAAACTGCTATACAACACCGTATTTGATCACCTCAGAATACTCAAAGAATGATTCCTTAAAATATGTGTACAACTATGGAACGCCAAATTAACATATATTCAAATATTTGTACCTATCTTCAAATAATTGTACCTATCTTCAATTCAATTGTACCTATCTTCAATTCAATTGTACCTATCTTCAAATTGAATTAGAGATAGGTACAATTCAATTATACCTATCTTTAATTCAATTTGAAGATAGGTACAATTGAATTGAAGATAGGTACAAATGCAATGAATTGAAGATAGGTACAATTGAATTAAAGATAGGTACAATTGAATTGAACCTATCTTCAATTACTAAAATAGGGAGCGTTCATTATTTTCAACAATACACAAAACGAATTGAACCTAGGTATAATTGAATTGTACCTATCTTCAAATCCTTTGTAGATATGTCTGAATTGAACCTATCTTCAAATCAATTGTACCTATCTTTAAATGAATTTTACCAATCTTCAAATGAATTAGAGATAGGTATAATAATTCAATTGAACATATTTTTAATTGAATTGAAGATAGGTATAATTCATTTGTACCTAGGTATAATTCATTTGTACCTAGGTATAATTCATTTGTACCTAGGTATAATTATTTAGAGATAGGTATAATTATTTACACCTATCTTCAATTCAATTGTACCTATCTTCAAATAATTGTACCTATCTTTAATTCAATTGTACCTATCTTCAAATGATTTTGAAGATAGGTACAATTGAATTAAAGATAGGTACAATTATTTGAAGATAGCTAGGTACAAATATTTGAATATATGTTAATTTGGCGTTCCATATACAACTTGTTGTAAAACGCTTTATACGGTCGAATATATCTGTGCCTTTCTCGGATATGCATTGTTGTTATTTCCTGTTCGTGGTCTTCCAGTCACAATTGATGAATGAAAGTCTGCTTTTTGCAATCGAAGAAATGTCAGGAGAACGATTTTCCTGGTTTATTCATTTTGTAGCTCTTTAATTTTCTTGTATATTGGAACAAAAATGGTTCATCTTTCAATGCATTATATTTTGGGGATTTTGAATGTTATAAAATGTCACACGGATGACTGTACTATTGGAAAAGATAAAACGTAAGTATACCTTTAACAAGTTGATATTAAATTATCATCTTCATTGTTTTGTTTGTATATAAATACAAATTATGCTAAGATTCTTAAATATTTTTTCTGGTAAGATTTTTAATTTTAACAATGTTTTAAAATATATATGCGAAAATAAAGAGTAGTCGTCAACTTTACTGCACGCAACAAAATACATAAAATTGCCCATTCAAACTCAATCAATCAATAAATCAATCAAGCAAATAAGCAAGACTTTTATTAAAATTAACTACATGTATGACCCATCCCCTTGAAAGGTGAAAACATATATATGTACATATGTAGAGCTTTTAGATTAAGTAAAACTAGATGCTGTCAAAAGTAATAACCGTACTTAAAAGTTTGCCTCTACTTACACTTCTTTGTACTTGTAAAGGAAACTACAATGTATATGAATACAAACGTTCTCTTACTGAGTTTTTATTAAACAAATTTATTACCACTTTAAAATTTCAGGTTTTGGCAATTTTGAAATAATAAACCCCAATGTCCACATTGCTGTGCAACGATGTTCGTCTCTAATCCAAGTAACATTACACAGTATTTTTACTATTTAAAATACAATATATAACAACACTTATCCACAATGGTCTTTCTCTGATTCCAAGATTTACAAATATAATTTGAAATTAAAAATTGTTCAAGCTATCAAGTTAACTTTTAAAAATAAAAGCCGCCTCAATTTCTAAGACAATGTTTTGTATATAAGAATATTCCTCTCAAGCACTTTTGTAACGTTTTGTGATATTTTCTCACAAGCTAGCTGATATATGGCAAATATTTCAATGGGTTTATACTTTAACCCTGATCACATAATGGAGCCCTAAGAGGGAGTCGTAGTTTTACTTTTTGTTGTACGGTAACATTATCATGCAATCATTCAGGTATAGTAATGTTTAGAATAATGTCAGACCAAATACAGATATTTAGTATGTATCCAGACTTTTTGCCTTTCCTATAAACTATTATATACATCCTGGTTGAAAACTTGATTACCAACCATAGTTTTTCATTTTTTTTAAAAACTACATGTACATTTAGCAGAATATATGAGCTGAACACTCGCATCAGGCATTGAATATGCTTTCAAAGATTAAGACTCCTTTTATGCATAAAATCTCAATGCCCACAAACGTAATGTTGATTGAGTCTTGTTTAGGGTCCCGCACAGTACATTATAATCATTTATTTCGAGATGAGCATTGCTTTTTGACTAGATCTCAATCCATGTCCGTCTCTCGTTCAGTTATAAAACGTCATTGTCTGACATCATTTACAAAAAGACAGACAACTTTATTAATATGCATTTATAAAATTAAATTAAAATTAATTATAATAATATTTCTTTTATAGACTTCCATGTTGTACTAATTATTTTTGGGAAAATGGAGAATGTAAAGGTAAATACAGAGTAAATTGACTTGACTGTTTATAGTATCATTTCTAACTAACACCAAAAATCCTGTTATAACATTGTATCACATAAATAACAAAAACGTTTGCTAACATGTGTCCAATTGCAACTGTTTTATTTAGCATTTGAATCTTTAAAAATGTGTTACTTAACAAGTTTATGGTAATACTTGTTAATTTATACTTGTACCCTTAGAATGTCAGCCAGGATATTTTGGAATGAACTGTTCTTCACAATGTATATACCCTCACTATGGTAAATCATGTCAGAATACGTGTAATTGTACCGTCACAGATTGTTACCATGTAGATGGATGTCAAGGAAATTATTCACAAAATGGGACATCTACAGGTTGGTACATAATTCAAACATTTAGATAAAACTTTTGTATACTTACACCATAAAATGTTGTGATATTACATCATTACTTAGTATGAATACATGTATACTTTTTCACTTCACTTTTATTTTCAGGTGTAGGTTTACCAGATGTTACGTTATTGTTTTCAGTGATCACGTGGTCAACGATATCATCAACGAGAGACAAAACAAATAAACATAACAAAGATAAAAAGAAACACGGTTTTGATAGTTTAACATTAGCAATTATACTTGTGGTTTGTGTTCTTCTGTGTTTATTCGTATTGACTGGAGTACCATGGATCTCTAAGTTCATTCGAAGAAACTGTACAAATCTTGTGGATGCAGAAGACAATGATACATATAGACTAGAAACTGTTTATATGGAAATTAATGCAGAGTCTGAACAACAGGAGTCTCAAACCAACACAATAGGAGCAACTGTCTTAACAATATCATGCACGTCACTGGATGGAGTGGAAACTAGACCGGAACTTCCGACAAGAAATAATCCAGATCAAAATTCACGCACAACACACACCAATGATGAAGAAACACATAATAACGTTCACAACTGAAGTGGGTTTTTTTAATACTTGCGTCTGTGTCTTTCATAGGTTAATCATCTGCGAACTAAAGTTTAGGTGATTATACAATAAAAAAGTGATCTCAAGTTATGAGACTTTATTATTTCAATTTTTGATAACTGTTTTCTTTAGCAACAGTACTGAGTAGAAACTAGTGTACGTGCCCTTTTCGCCCCCATTCCTCTCATAAATGTTTAGTTTAACCTAAAAAATCTCTCTTCCCACTAATTATTGCCAGCTAAATATTGCTAATAAAAATGTAAAACTACATACAATGATTGATTAAAACATAGTTATAAACAAGAATACATGGATGAGTAGATCGATGGACTTTTTTTCGTGAAAATAAATTGTTCTAAGTAATTCAAATTAAACACTCTCATTTTTGTCTCAGAATATATTTTACATCTAATATGTCAAAATGAATTATATTTCTGGAATATTTACTATGACCCAGTCTAATGAGCATTTCTGAGATTAGATCACAGCTGTGAAGTGATGCAAGTTCAAATAAAATTGTATTGATTTTCTGTTTATTAAAACCACTTTGCAATAAAATTGGCGACTTAAAAAGGAATTTTTACGCTTTTATTTCTATTCCGGTCTCATTTGTTTCAAGCTAAAAAAGGATTATTCTTTAAATCATTGTAATTTGGGTTTGCTTAATATGATGATATGTCAAAAAGATGACTAAATCATTGGAAATGTACAAGTGGAACATTTTTGACATCACGAAGCCTATCTATATCCTTTTTTCACAAGAGCATACACTTAACAAATCATTGCAGGACGTAGTGACAGAAAGAAAAAAATCACCACCAGATTCTCCTAAACAGGAATACCTCTTCTTGAAGAGGCACATGCCCATTCAGATCATTATCCCCTCCCTACACAGCAGATGTCAAAAGGTAAAGCTCTCAGATTTACATCTTCCTTTAACCCCCTCATCTTGTACCCCAAACAGAGAAATACAAACAGGTCGTTCATCCAGACCAGCAGATGCACACGAGATGGAGACTCATGAAGAAGAAGAAAAAGTCAATCGCTATTCCTCCAAAGAAACGGGAACAAAAGATAGAGAGGAAACACTCTCCTCTATCCAAGAGACGTTTCATAGATTTGAGTGATTGGATAATTCAGATAGTTCTGGCCAAGAAGAATAAGCTCTATCTGCCAGGTCAGATTAGTGACGTCAGACAAAAACACGTCGTATTTTTAAAATGTCTTGGTCAAATCAGCTTTTTATATAGATTAAATGAATGGTTCATGTATCACAAAGTTTTGCTCTCCCGATGAAACCTATAGACTAATTTAATAAATAAATAAAATATTAAGCAAAGGTCATAAAATTTCAGCATGAGCTCTCTTAATTCTTTTATATTATAATAAAAGACGGATTCTTTATAAAGCTGCAGCACTGGTAGAATTTAATTATCATTTAAGAATAGGTACTATGCCCTTGCAATATTGAAATTTGTTGATGATCTGCATTTGGGAGAATTATTGTCAACACATATCGTACAATTAGGCAAAGAAAACTACATGAAATTGATGTAAGACAAACAACATGAAATTGATAAAACAATGTCTACATGTAGCTTTATTACTCATGATTTAAATCATTGTCTTATTACATGTATATCTGTGACCAATCATCATTGTTCATAACTTGCTAACCAAATGCAAACTACGTGTAGCAAGCTTGCTGCAGAACTGTAAATGTAGCTACATGTATACGGAAAAAACTCGGTTTACATGTCAGTTGTAGATCTACAGTTCCCCACATAAAAAAAAATGCAATTCACGATGCACAAAAACTTAAGCCTGATTTGGACTTAACCTAATTTCCTATAAGCATATTGTGGACATAGTGATACTTCCTTTCTTTTTAACACACCGACCTTGGAAAATGTTAAATTTGCATGCTGATCTTATGTAAAAAAGCCAGAGGATTTTTGTATCGAATTGTCCATAGAATGTGTTAGGAAACTTGGTTAATCAAGTCAAAAAATGTCGCAATTTGTTTCCTTTAAATTGAAAGTGTTTTGCATATAAGGAAGAACAAGAGTCTAAGCCCAACACAATGAGTGAAACTGTCATTACAAGATCATACACCTCTTTTGATGAAATGGAAACGAGGCTGGAACTTTCAGCACGGAATAAACTGATAAAAAACCATACCCATGTTCACAACAAAAATGACAAATATATTTTATTTCTAGGATAAGAACTGACAATATAACGAACATCTTACATGTACATGTATTTATCATTATAGCTGTCAATGGACACCAATTCATTGAAGTTTTAAAATTTATTAACTCTAACACAGTTGGTTATATTTTATAACTTAGTTCAAATATTGGCATATATTTACATCTACCAGGTATTTATTCTCTTATTTCTTAAAAAATCGATTGTAATTCATACAAAAAACGACCTTTCTGTGTATGAATATACACATTTCTTTTAACTTCTAAAAACACCTTTAAAATGCAAAAAAATATTCTTTAGGTTAATTTAATATCAACTATAATTTAAATAGCTATTATAAATAACGTTAGTTTAAACATTGCTCATTGGTGACTTTTTCGTCCCTTTAATGCTGACTTTGCTTGGATTCATCCTTGATCATCAAAACTACATTGAGAGCAGCAGCTCCACGGCGTTGCCTGGGCTGACCTAAGACATCTGAGTAGTTATGGTAACTACACTAACCCTCACATAAGTAATAAGTCATGAGCTTGTAAAACAAAATTTTGAACTTAAGTTCAAAGAGGGCAGGCAGTTTACTCAATGTCTTAAACTTAAAGGTAATATTGCAACCTTTGAATCCCGCGAATTACGGTTTTTACATGCATAAATAAACATTAATTTTATAAAACGAAATTCCTATGATCTTGGCAAGGAAAAAATCTACCAATACTTGAAAGAAGCATTAATATTCTATTGTGAAGTCATCACACACAAAGATTTGGAATGCTGTTTGTAATGCAAAATCTTTCGATTCACTTGTTCAAGTAACCAGCTTGAACATTTTCACTTTGATTACCACTAGTCCATATACGCTATGATATCACACAAGTCTGTCCTGAAGGAGTCGTACTCTCACCGTCAGAGTCTGAGTGCGATTCTGACCCTGTGTCAGTGGACATCAATAACTGAATGTCAAGGTCTTCCTTTCGGTTTAACCATTCAGAAAACTGCCGTGGTAATGAATCCCACTGAGCCCCTAACCTGACACAATGTCTGTACGCGCATTCTAAACAAAGTCTACAATAGAATATACGAAGCATTATAGTGATATTGTTTCCTATTGTAAAAGAAAATACATCTGCATAAGATTAAAATAAGTATATTTATTTAACCTTGTTCACTTACCTACTTAATGTGTAAGGTTGCAACTGAAACAAAAGTATATCATTCCTGTGGTCCTAAAAAAGACAAAACAAAAATTTTACATTAAAAAAAATTCTTTTGTAGACATAGTCCTTGCTTACAGAATGCATCCCATGTTCTCAATATTTTGCTTATGACTAACACTTAAGTCATATATTTTTCAAACTACTCCCAAACTCTTCTTTGTCCAACTATTTTAACAAGATAATGGGATTTTCTTCCAAAATATTAGTTACACAGTGCTACATCCACTTTTAAATTGATAAGAGCTGCACTTCTTATTCATAGCTTTTTATTGTAAAATTGTATTTAACTACTTCAGTAGAAAAAGATATGGTTTATGAATTCATTATCAATTTCTGTTACTCATATTGTTGTGAGAAAGCTCCGCTCTATAAATTGAAATAAAACAACATTACAGAAACTGCCATCTTGTACAAAACTTGGTTTGAATAAAGAAGTCCTTTTTTTTTTTTATAAAATTCACCACATTTTACATCAAAAATCAAGGTTTAGGTACATGCAGAATCAACACATCAAAATATTTTGCAGCAAAATTATTCTGAAGAATCTTATGATCTTGCAGCTCATATTGCTTAAAGTATATAGAGAATTTTGTTGCTGTTTCTGATTCACCATGCTGCAAGTAAATATTTTAAAGAAATACACATGCATATATTACTTGTGTAATTAATGCTTCTATATGTATGATTTGTATATGAGATCTCTTTATCAAATAATGTACAAAATTAGTAATTTGATGATCGACAAAAATAAACATTCTATTATGAAAATTTAAT
The DNA here is from genome assembly GCA_016163765.1 of Magallana hongkongensis. Lineage (NCBI taxonomy): Eukaryota > Metazoa > Mollusca > Bivalvia > Ostreida > Ostreidae > Magallana > Magallana hongkongensis. The sequence goes on along the minus strand of WFKH01011581.1, from coordinate 15,260,216 downwards.
TCCTCTGTGTTGTGTGACATTCTCCTTGCACGTAGAAGCACTTGTACATAGAAACTATTAGGCCAAGTAATAAATACATACCACTTGACTCTCTTCCTCATTTGCGAGGATATTGTTGCCACACCCCCCAAACACAAGAACTTCCTGATGGTGGGTGACACATGCTGTATGCCAAAGCCTTGGTTTATTGGTTGGAAAATGGGTTAAATGAGTCCAACTCAGGGATGCCACATCAAGGATCCAGGTATCACCTAAAAACATTTTAATCAGACACATGTAACTCAGTGCAAACTGCATTATCTGCCATTAGCTTTTACAGACTAATAACATATTGTGTATGTGTATTGCTTGTATATGAACAAGTAATTGTACAGGGTTAACATCAGGCAGAAATATATATTTATCAGACAAGGAGCAAAGATTAAATGAAGACTTTATGTCTTTGATTTAACCACAACTTCATATTTGTTCCATAATTACTGACACAAAAACATTGAACTGAATTATGGAAGTGGTATCCATATACATACTTAATGGTACGCAGTTGTTGTTGAAGCCACCATACACAAACATTTGATTGGTTGAAACAGCACTGGCAGTGTGCCAAGATCTTCCCTCTGGTTGTTCACTGCTCACACACAGACTGAAAATTTGTTATGAAAATTATCTCCATGCAGACTCAATTCTGAATTTAAACAAGAGGCCCAGGGGCCACATCGCTCACCTGAGCAACAATAGCCTTAACTCTGATCAAATTATCATAACAGTAACAAAATCAAAATATCTTGACAACTAAGTACGGTAGATCTTGCTAAAAAAATTTAAAATATCTGCCGATT
>WFKH01011581.1:15204823-15230954 GCA_016163765.1 Magallana hongkongensis | reverse complement strand
TGACAGGCTTGAATGCTGGATCTGAGCCATAGGTTTCGGATGCTGGATGAGTTAAGGTTTTTGAGCTGGTTAAAGTTTTTAGAGCAGGTGCCCTTTGATAGACAAATCTTAGTCATTATTGATTCAATCTTTATCAAATTTGAATAGATGATGCATCTTGTGATTCTGATGCACTCCACAGGCGTGGATGCTGAATCAGAGCCATAGGTTTCAGATGCTGGAGGAGGTTAAGACTTTTAGAACAGGTCACATGTTTAAAAGATAATAGTACTATTTCAATCTTGCATGGTTGAATTAACTATATATATGAATCGCAGAGGTATCTTCATGCAGATACAGAGCCTGATCTCCACTATCAAGGATGCTAATAAATCACCTACCTCACTCAAACTTGCTTGATAAATATGTCTTTGTTAAATGATATAACATTATTCCTATGATACAGTATTGTATGATATGATACACTATTGTGTTATATGATACAATATTATGTCATATGTTACAATATTGTGATGTATTATTTGATCTGATATTGTATCATATGATACTATATTGTATCATATATTATGTTATGGTATTGTTTTATGTGATCAAATACAATAATGTTTAACACACTCACAATACAATATTGTATCATACAATATGATACAATATCATAACTTGATACGATTTTATATTTTATGTTACAATATCATATTGTATCATTATATATTACAGTATTATTGTATTTTATATTAGTGTATTGATAAACATTGTATCTTACAATACCGTATGAAATGAACATATGATTATCAAACAATTTTTTAACATATGATATACAATATTGTGTCTGCAAGTATTTTATGGGGATGAGGGATGGGAGGTTGTTTTAAATAAAACATGTATACTTTTCATTTTGTTTTAGTTTACCTATGAAAAAATATACACATAAAACCTATCTTGAAAGTTAACAAATATGGGAGTCTTGCACCTTTACAATATCTGATTATCAGGCCATGCACTCTATTATGATCTTTAAGTTTTTCGCTAAAATTATAGGTTTCATAGTCCCTTTTGAAAGATTTCAGACAGGGAGGTGGTCGTCATTACAATATTATAATTTTTATATGAGACTATTTGACAAGTTTGTGTATGGGCTATGGTACTCAGGTGACCGTTAAGGCCTTGTATTATTATGCAAGTACATAAGGAATTTCAATATTTGTTTAAGAAAATATGGATTGATGAACCACTCTTTAAAAAAATGTACATGTAGTTTTGACACCAATGTCAGTGTTTGTATCAATTAACATGTTACCATTTTGAAGTATTAATCACAATCAATTTCACAGTCAATGTATTCAAGTATTCAAGATTTTTTTTAAATCAGTAGCATTATGATTAGCATAGCAACCATATCAACTTAACTTGTACTTGTTGTAATGGAACCTTTTCATCTATCACCTAAATTTTATAATTTTTCTTTGTGAAAATAGCTATGTAATTTCATCATAAACATATAAAACAAAATCATAAATCCGTGTAACAGTTTATTAAGTCACAGTACATATACTAGCGTACTTAATGGGTAAGAAATGTCATGTGGACATGATTTTACACAGAGAACTGACTTTAAAATTATAAAGACTCAGGGATAACTGTTATAATTTTGATATATTATTAGGTTCACTTGATGCACTTGTTCCACAGATTTTTTATACTTGATGTTTATTCACTAGTAGTTATAGATCAAAATATTTATATCAAAAATTGTTTACATGATGTTGCAAATCTAATTGAGCAGTATATTTGGACTGATTATTGGTCAATTGTAAAATTGGTTCTTAATATAATATTAACTTGTGAAGCTTAAAGATAGTAGATTAACAAGCATTCTGAGAGTATTGCATAGGCAATACACGTCCCCTACCGGTTCGTATTATTCTATGAAAGCTTTCAAGCACACAACTATTTCAGAACTATTGTAAACGAGATGTCATGCTTTAATCAGAGATAAAAGAACAGAGGAAATTCAAACTATATAGTTGATATAGAAATTAAATCCAAAGAAGGTTAATTAATACTCTTTATTTTATCTCCTGTAATTTCGCCAATTTCATTAAGTATTCGCTGGTAGAAATTTGTGAAAACAATGCACTGTTATGCACAATATAATTTCTTCTGTACCCCGAATCAAACCAAACAGATAAACAGCCCAACCCGATAACGAACCCGATTGTAATAATACAAAAAAAAACACCTGCCGATTACATTTACAACACAATGCTTGACACTATTTTACAGAATTTATTTGTTTGTTAGAAATGATAAAAGGAATGGTACAAGTAACGCATGATATTTTTACTGACGAATCTCATACTGGCCTCGTTTATTCAATACACACCGAACCCGATAACGAGCCCGAACATTAAAAAATTGGAATATAAAAAAATAATTTTCTCGAAAATATGTCAACCAGGCGCTACAAAAGTGTAAACTTGATCTGTAGTTTGACATTTTGAAGCTGTTCAGCAAGTTTCATAACTATTCCTCAAATGCATAAAGAAAAAAAGTGTGGAAAACTGAAGTGGGACAGACAGACGGACGGACAGACGGACGGACGGACTGACGGACGCAGAGGAAAGCTATAGTTCCCTCCGGATATAATAAAGCAATAAAGATGTTTAATTTAAATGAAATTGCATTTCAAAAATCACTTTACTTGTATGTAAGAAAGGATTCATAGATTATATATTTATTTTTGATTTTAAAACGTGCAAAATACAATGAGTTCATCTTTTTCAGTTTATCCTCCTTTCTACAAAATAAAACAAATTTTGCTATAAAATCAAAGTTACTTGCACTGAAAAATAGTTTTAATGGCAATTGAATTTGCTTAGTTAAATCCTGGACAATGAATATTTAAGTAGGAAGATAACAGCTTTAAAAAAATGGCTGCTGCTATGGAAAGAAAACAATGCTAATATCAGTGTTCTACTGACTTGTTTCTCTCACCTGTTATTAAATTTACTTAAAATCTAGATGCAATTGATTGTCTCAGGTCTCTGGCTGACCGCGGAGGTGCTCCTCCGTGAACAAAGTTATTGTGTTGTAACACAACAGGACCGCCTTGTTGTAGGGGGATTCTCTCCTCAATGGCCTTGTTGTGCAGTCTGCAACATGTCTCAATGACAAGTGCACATTTGGCGGGTGTAAATGGCAGACATCCTTCACTTTTGTGAAGACATCTGCAAAATATGCATGATTTGAATGATCAAATTCTCAATATAGCAGTTATAAAGGCTAAATTATGATATTGTTAAAATATGTTTTTATATATAATACATATATGGTTTTTTAAAGCAACTTTGAACTTACACTTTTTTCATGATGGAGAAATTACGCGGGAATTAGTTCCTCATGTAAATTTATGACACTTATACAACTTCATGTTACAAATCATGGAATATATACATGATGTTTTGAAATTTTATCACATGCCTAAATCTGGATTTAAGCACGCCAAATGCCCTCTCTATGACATTTCTTGTCTGGCAGTGAGCAAGATTATATCTTTCCTCCATTTGAGGAGACGGGTTATTGAATGGTGTCATGAGGAAATCTTTCAAAGGATATCCAGAGTCACCCAGCAGCCAACCATCTTCTGGCAGGTTAGCTATAATTCCCGGAATGTTGCAGTTTGCCATGACGTATGCATCATGCGTGCTGCCTGGGAATCGGCAATTTATGTTAAGAAATCTGAAATAAGAGTATAACATCGTTTGATCGTAACGAAAATTATGCAAGAAGAGAAACACAATGTTTCTCTATTTTAAAATGAATTATATTTGTAAATAAACTGCATTGTACACACTAGCTAACAATAACTGGACAAACCTCATCTCTGCGTCTACTACCCCTTTTATATTCAGGGCATAAAATTTTTTTCTTGATACAATACATAGATGGGCTTCTCATCGCCACTCATTCCTCTGATAGGGATAAGCGTCCCGTCTATGGCTCCTACCACGTTGGGAAAGCGGGCCATGCAGTAAAGTTGTTGCTTCATCTTCCTTAGAGACATTATCGATGATGGAAATCTTATGTTCTGCAAGTGCTCACAAAGGGCTTGACACACTTTTGGTATACATACAGAGACGGACGATTTTGAAACCCCATGAATGTCTCCAACTTCGGAAAAGAAATCAGCTTTTGCGATGTATCGCAAAGTACATAACACCTGAAAAGGAACCATGAGACTTCCTTTTAAATATACAATTCACATTTGCTATGCACATTTGAAGTTTAGAGCTTTTTTTTAAAAACAGGTACATGAAGCCAAAACAAAATGCCAGATGTAAGTCTTTATCAGATCAGTTTAAAATTTTGATTACTCATTACTAATTTGATTAAAAAGCTACATAATTTTGGACTAGTATTTTTTTTTATCTGCCCTCACTTTGTACTGGCAATAAGTTTATTAGTTGTATATCTATACCATTACAGTGTGCAGTTTCCTTTGATATGTGTGTAGCATATCAGAATATATTTTGTGTATATTTAACTTTTAAATTATGTTTCTGTTTTCATGCAGCTTTAATAATGAAAAATAGGTTGATAAAGAAAAGTTATATAAACATATGAAATTAAGAAAAACTATTTAAAGTGTCTCTGTTAATTTACCCGGTATTTTACAATTTGGTTGAGTTAATTATTTTCCCGCCAAACTCGTTTGTGCAGACCTATGACATGACTGATGATCATAGACAGGTTGTACGTGTTGAAGGTTTATGTTACTTTGGAACTTATTATTTTGGTAAGTCATTTGTTAACTGTAATTTGTAAATATACTTGTAAAAAATTTTATTTGATTACTAAATTTGTTAATAAATTAAATCAGTGGAGATCACATTATAAACTAAATTTACAAGTGTACAGGTGACATTTTGTCGGTGTTGTATAAAGAAGTGAATGCTTTATCAATAAGAAAACAGCTAGATTTTCTTTCTTTCTAAATTTTTAACAACATAAAGGCACTAATTCCCTTTGAATAAATTCCATTGGGGTAACAAAATTGATAGATTAAACGTTATTCGTAATATACATGTATATAATATCTATTGCTACTTTTGCCGGAATATTGTTTCCTGACATAAAGTTTTTTCGTTTAGAAACGCCCGTTGCCATAGGATGTGACATATATGCTTTCACTTTCAATGTAACTTGTTTACACCATGGGCGCGCTTGATTTTCCAAAAAGGTGTACATCGTTTACACTTTTGTAAATCAAGTGCAGTGGTGTAGCGTTTTGGTGTACACCGGGTGTAAACTTTTCTACACCGAGTCAGGGGCATGTGTTGTTGGGTGTAGCACTGAAACCAATATGGCGGACGAATGACTTGACAAATGATGTAAAGTAATATTACGGATTGGAAGTTGCAATATTAAGTTGTCTTTTGTATGAAAGCCATTAAATTTGAAATGCTTTTATTTTATTGCATTTATATGAGAAAAAAGCCTTGGATTGTCGCTGAACATCAGATTCTCTGTTAAAACTGCACCCTTTTCCGCCATATTTATTCTTAACTTCTCTACACCGTGTCTCATAATATCGCGGTACTTATTTTTTTTTCCCTAAAAAAAGATATACCAAGTTGTCATTTTAACATGTCATTAAGTGCTGTTTAAAAAGCTTGTATTAGACTAGCTTTTCTGAGAAACATCATTTTCCCAACTTACTTCGTTTATTTCGTGTGCTATTTTTAAATCACAAGTTTTATTTACCTTCAAAAATAGAGAGTTCCATTGTATCGCGGCATTGAATAACTGGAGGGCTGGTTCAGTTATAATGGACAGTTTTATTCTTTTTACGTTAAAACATGATTCTTTATAAAAAACAAAGTTACTAAAATGACTAAGGAATGAAATATGTATTTCATTATGCTTTTTATTTAGTTTTTTCATCAAATACACTGTGGACTTTTGAACTCGCTTCCTCTCCTGAAAAACTTCTACTTGTGAGAAAATTTTTATTTGCCGATATATTTGACTACCTTCTTTGCACTCATCCTGGAGTTTGTGAACTCTTTGTGGCGCTAAAATCGCGGAAAAAAACCGGGAATGCTATTTTTGGAAATATACCGCGATACAGTGGAACCCGCAATATAATGAGAAGAGAGTATACACTACACCATTTAAGTGCACTTGATATACAATACAAAATGTTTACACCGGTATACACTGGTGTACACCCATGCAGTTGAGCTAAATCAAGCGCGCCCTAAAAAAATACCTTCAGCTGAGTATGGATGGCATGGGACCAGTTTGTATATGGTCGAATTTGCTCGTCCACCCCGTCAATCATATCAAGACGTAAGAACGTACGTAGTGTTATAAAAAAGGCGACATATTTACTTATGCAGCGTTCCCTAAGACAACAGCGGGTTTTCCGAAATAGAACCCAGCCATTGGACTCTGTGAATGACTCGCAGCTCATTTCGAGATACCGTTTCCCTCGAAGGGTAATTCTGCTCTACGTCACCCGTAGATTTTGACGTAAATGTACGCCAAAACGTAAGATAGTTTAGTAAAACGCAAAATTAGCCTAAGTTACGTCTACGTTTCGAGTTACGACCTTTAGTAAAACTGCCTACTAAATAACTAATATTCTACTACAGTTATTGCCGAGATCAAAGAGATGCCGCGGACATTATCCTCCATTCTACTACAGTTATTGCCGAGATCAAAGAGATGCCGCGGAAATTATTCTCCAATATACCACGAACGTCATCAGTAAATTATCAGATCAGAAAAAAACCTATTTGTCTCGCACTGTTTAAGAAAGTACAACTTCAAACCGCAAAAAGTTTTAAAACTATGTCAATTTAACGTGTTAGTTCCAGTCAAAACGATGTGTATTGCCTCAAATGTTTATTTTCAAGAGATCAATGCGACTGTTCCTAAGACCTCCCTAGCACATTTTCACTGCGTGTTTTTACATAAAATATATAACGTGTAGTAGTAATAATCGTATTAAATTGCCCTTAAAATATTAGAAATATGATTCAAAGATATTTTATAAATTAGTGGAGTATTAAAAATCCAAAGAAAAATTCTGTCGTCTGCATGTGATACCTTTGATCGATACACATGTAAACATTACTAACAAAACCGTTGGGGTTACACGGAACAGCCGTCAAAATGACCTAGATCGTCTCTCTATAGGAGAAACGATCTGTAGAAATACTGAGCTGTTAGTAGAATAGAAATAAAGTTCTTGTTATCGTGAATGTTGCAGGATAACCTCCTCGGTCTCGAAATGTTGTTTGAAATAAAATAATACATTTTTTATGCATAGCTTATTTCGCGTTGATTGTGAATTTTTTTTAGTGTAGCATACATCAACATGTAATTTAAAAAATAAATGATGAAAAAAATAACTCGGGAATGTGGGGTTGAATACTGGGGGGGGGGGGGGGGGGGGGGGGGATCCTGTGGGACAGACTATAACATCTCGTCCAACTTAACTTATTTAAACTCTTCAAAATTATTAATCTCACCTTTCAAATACCTTTTGAAAATCTATGCTTCACTAATGTTTACTTACAATGTTTTTTTGCTATTCAATTTTAAACGTTTTCTTCCTTTCCTCTGCAAACTACTCTAAATATTTTAAGAACTTATGGCATGCGGTTTCTGTATTAAATAATTTGAAATTTGAAATGAGTATATAGGCGAAGTGTCGGTCAATGACGGCTATATTGCCGAATATTAATTCTCACCGAACAAACAATATTACTTATTAGGTTTGTTACTGACTCACTACAGAAATATATTGGGTTGATCAATCTCATAGATGGCGAGGCAACCCATGTATACAAGTTGCCTAACATCTCGTCCAATTTAATTCATTTAAACTCTTCAAAATATTAATCTCACCTTTTAAATACTCTTTGAAAATTTTCGCTTCACTAATGTTTTCTTACAATGTTTTCTGCAGAGATTTGAGCAAATCTCGATGCTGCCATTTTGTTCTGCTCCAGACACAACAATGTGACGTCAATATTCAAAGGGCAACTACTCTAATTTTAAAGAATTTCAAAGGGCAACTACTCTAAATATTTTAAGAACTTACGGAACACGGTTTTTGTGTTAAATAATATGAAATGTCGAGATGAGTAGGCGAAGCGGCGACCAATGACGGCCATATTGCCTAATATTAATCATCACCGAACCTACATAGAGATATATGAGGCAATCACGTGTTTAAACCAATTATGGTGTGGCATTTCAGTCCGAGGGAAAACAATTATATTTATCGCTTTATAGAAGCTGTTAACAAAGTCGTTAATAACATATTAAGTTTCTAACAGTCTAGGTACGCAGGCTGCTTTTAAAGCTTGCAGTTTTGATTCTATATCTATAAGACCTCTTCTTTCCTCTGTTATTTCCCTAATCACAGTGTTTCTTAATTTTTATTCTTTCATTTTTAGTCCATACAAAGTTGAAGATTAAATAGATGAAAATTTGGTAGAAAGAACTCCAAACACCGATCGTTGAGTGTTGTGTTTTATACAGTGCTGTGTTTCTACTAAAATGTTTGGTTTCAGTGCATAACTTATGTAATCTTTCTTCTGCAGTGACATATATTATACCTTCTTTAATGATAATCTTAACAATCTGATTTCTTCCAATCATTCAATATACATATCAAATTTTTTATCATATTTCTTGGTAAAAACTGTAAAAGAGTATGACATTTCATCATTAAATGACAAAGTTCAACTTGACTAAATTGTTTGAGACCATTTCATCCATTTAAATCTCCAAAATCTGATTTATTAAATTATTAACACTTTTAAAATTATTTCCTGAATATATAAATATGTCATAATGTTTAATAATGTTTCATATATTTCATCCTTGAATAGCATTGTACAACATTGCCAAACAATGCCTGAAACAATTTCTTACCAAACTTTAAATTCTGTATCATAAAGCCAGACTTCATGTGGAGGAAGATAAGCTAGATGATATGGATCATAATCATCCTTAAAAAAAAAATTAAGTATTACATGTACAGTTGAAACTGGAAACATGATGGCAGAACATATATAGCATGAAATATTGCATCAATTTCAACTTTTGCTCTCTGCAGTATATTTTTTGATACCCTAGTACTAGTATCTGTTAATTCTATTACCATAACAATCTGCTCATCTACTATAGAGCATGGATCAACAATTATTTTTTTAGATGATGCAAATATGCAGTCAATGACAGTCTAATTTGGTTATGCTTCAGATTGCTGACAAGAAAGATAACTCTAACATCACTCTAACCAGGGGTTGGTGATAACGTTACTTTGTCTCACAGAAGTAAGATTGTGTGTGCATTACGATTAAGGTTTATTTCAACAAAAGGAATAAATATAAAGAGCAATGTTACACTGGGACCCTAAAGGTTTATAACATTATGATATCATTATATTGTTGACATAACAATATCTAACTGTCTAATATCTTAACCGACACACTATTTCATCAAAAATCAATAGTGAAATTAGACAGAACTTCAAACACTTTTAAAACAATGTAAAATTTATTCTCAAAATTACGAGAATTTGCTGTTGATGGAAAAGATTAGATATATTTGTTATTTGATTCCTGTTGTTATTCACAGGGGCTCGGTTGTCGGATAGTAAAGTTCTTTATTATTTGTTCTCAAGGGGAAAAAGAATAATTAAAATTAGTAATCTGAAGTGTATTTCTGTCTATTGCATTAAAAATATTCACTGAAATCCCCTGTTTCAATCATGTTAAAAAAGTGTATTCAATGTACATTAAAAAAAGTAAAGGGACGACACTCGCCATCTTAGATTTATAGGGGGTTCTCGGTTCACGCTATGTTTTAAACAAGTTCTCCAGTTCCTCCAACGATTTCTGACGAGGTCTAGGTTGGAAAATGATCAAATTACTTATCCCTATCGTCTGCCTACATCTGTGTGCCGCAGAATAAACGCATCGTGTCGAAATGTAGTAAGTACTCGCCAAACTTATCGAAAGCAACGGAAGTTGGTGCAAACTCTCCATGTAATCACTGAGGAGATCCGAAAGCAGTACGATAAACCAAGAGGAATATCTTTTCGCGGATTTTTTTCCTCTCTCTAGACTTAACATTTGTTTTCGGAACATCTCAGTGATTATACGGAGAATTTACGTCATTCAAATGTAAACTTCCGTTGCTTTCGATAAATTTGGCGAGTACTTGGTACATTTCGACACGATGCGTTTATTCTGCGGCACACAGATATAGTCAGACGATAGGGATAAGTAATTTGATTATTTTCCAACCTAGATCTCGTCAGAAATCGTTGGAGGAACTGGAGAACTTGTTTAAAACATAGCGTGAACCGAGGACCCCCTATAAATCCAAGATGGCGAGTGTCGTCCCTTTACTTTAATTTTTTAATGTACATTGAATACACTTTTTTAACATGATTGAAACAGGGGATTTCAGTGAATATTTTTAATGCAATAGACAGAAATACACTTCAGATTACTAATTTTAATTATTTTTTTTCCTTGAGAACAAATAATAAAGAACTTTATTATCCGTCAACCGAGCCCCTGTGGTTGTTATTCTGTTTCCCATTAAAGGTATATGTGGCGTATTTTTAGTGAATAACAATTATAAGATCTGATAATTTGCTTCATTTCTTTACTAAAAGATAGGACTTTCACACAAATTAAGCTTTACAAGTCAATCGCATAACAAAGATACAAGAAATCAAAAAAGTATTTTTGAATTTTTACCGGCACGGTAAAAAATACAAAAGATTTGAATAACCCCGCCTTAAATGGGTCACGTGACATCCATCTCGGTCTATCAACAACAATGGCGACGACGAGAAAGATAGGTATACCGTTAAGTTTGACATATTTGGCAATGAAAAAAAAGAGACAGACTGACAAGGATATAAACAAAGGGAAGATTGTCATCGGAGACCATGAAGATTGATGTAATAGGAATTAAAGCCGAATTAAAATTAAGTTTCCATCATGAAGTTGTAGGGGTTTTGCTAGTCAGGTTCGTGCTCCATGTGTTCCATCTCTTTACTTTATAAGTTATAAACCACAAGTGGATTTTCATTTAGAGGAATTTTTGAATAAAGAATAAATAAACACTCTCAGTACATGCATTCCTCAGGGAGAGGGGGTATTTAGCCTACTCAGTTTACCGTGTCGATGATCCTAAAATCGTGTTTCATCTTTATTACACATAATTAACAATTTATATCGTTCTACATTAATGAATATCGGAATAATAATGCTTCGAGTGTCATCTGATATAAGAATTATCTAATTTAAGGCATGGAAAACGTGATTCTAATTTGTAAACAAACTCTTCTTCCATCGTGTTTTCAATGCTAGGTTTTCCCGCACTCATGCGCAGTGGCGTTATAAATGGCGGATCACATTAATATTCATCAGACGTGTAGCAAAGTTTAGAGACAAATAACTAAAGACAGAACATGTTTTATGGGCCTAGAGTTTGTGAAACGTCTAATTATAAGAAGCATGATGTATATTTTTACTCAAACTCATGTCAAAAATTTTACTCCAAATACGCCACATATACCTTTAACCGACACACTATTTCATCAAAAATCAATAGCGAAATTAGACAGAACTTCAAACACTTTTAAAACAATGTAAAATTTATTCTCAAAATTACGAGAATTTGCTGTTGATGGAAAAGATTAGATATATTTGTTATTTGATTGTTGTTTATTCTGTTTCCCATTAATAATTTCGACTTACATTGTATCCTCCCCATACTATCAAAAACTTTTCTACTAAAACTGAGACGTGTCCAGTACGCTCTGGAACTGTGCTACTTTTCCTGGGAGTCGGGGCTGGCTTCATTCTTTTTGAACTTGTACATTCTGACATTGATGAAATAATGAAATTGATCGGGATTTTCCTCGGTCGTGATCCCCCATAATATAAACAATACAACATTCCGATCCCGATATCGATGTTAGTGTTGCTTCTAAGGTGGAATATTGTCATGTACATGAATGTACCGATATTGAATTAAAATAAAATGGTTGTTCAAGGGTTAATTTAATTTAATATTTATTTGAGAGTTTTACAATCTTATTTTTAAGAAGCTTTGTATATTTGCTAAATCAACTTTTGCTGGTGTTTATCTATCATTAATTTTCACGAAGTATATTAATCATGATAATAATATCACCACCACCCTCGAAATATACATAATTATTAAAAATACATTTTTCAACAACGAAAACCATAAACAATTAATTATAAGAGTAGTTCTTCTAAAAATTATAATAATTGTTATCGGTAATTTTTATTACTGTAAAATTGTTTCATAAATATCGTTTCGGATGAAGTTTATTTTTGATAAATGATGATATATTATAGTTAATCTTAATATGTTTTACAGTGCTACCGTTGTGGCGAGCGCAGCAAGAATTACACATGTATATACCTTGCATCAGTGTCAAATAAGTGATATTTTGACAATTATCAACTAACATCAAAGAATTTTTGTGAGAGAGAGAGAGAGAGAGAGAGAGAGAGAGAGAGAGAGAGAGAGAGAGAGAGGGAGAGACGGAGAGAGACAGAGAGACAGAGACAGAGAACACAGAGAGAGAGAGAGAGAGAGAGAGAGAGAGAGAGAGAATTATATTATATTTCTAAGTTTAAAAAAATCTTACAAAATACAATGCTTCCCCCCTAAAACCGTTCTTTACTTTTGGAGAGAATTGATCCGGCAGTCTGTAAAATGTAATTTGTGTTTAATTTGGTCAAAGTGTAAACGATGAATACAGAATTATTTTTCTTTTGTACCTTGTTGTAATCTGCATTTTTTTCCTGGTTCTTATTTTTTAAAATTTGTTTATTTTTGCATTCTAATTACATTCGTTGTATCCGTGCCCCCGGTCCCTGTTTGTAGGTGTGTAATTTCCCATTTTCCAATTTCATGGTTTGACAATATGCAATATCTGCATAGATTTTTTAACTGTTTATTTTTTTCTCTTGATTCTTTTTTATTTAGTTTAAAATGACCTTTTTTTATTTCCTCCCTACTTATACTTACTGATATGCATGCAAAATTAGCTTAAAATTGGATCGATATGACAGTAAAGTCTGGCTCTTGCTTGTAATATATAATCTCTCTATCAACCCCCCCCCCCCCCGAAAAAAAAAAAAATTAAAAACAAATCATCTGAGGCAGGTATCGCAGTTTATACTGAAATAGCTAGTACACGCATTAGAAGATGTTTGATCCACCTCTAAAATCGCGGGAAATATAGCGCGAGATCACTGTGACGTCATACGTTAAAATCTATAATCATTTGTTTACGTATCTCAGCTCAAAACGAAGGAATGGAAGCATGTAAAAAATCTCTTGGGTCTCAACAAAGCTTGTGTGGTACTCAAAACGTGTCTTCAAACCTAAAGGCACCGTAAATTACGAGTTAAATGTTAGCCATTTTTGGCATAGCACTACGGGAGAAAATGTTAGAGAGCATTATGGGATGTTGCCAAAAAAAATTTCTTGATAAATCTGTAGGTTTAGCTCGTTCTTTTTCCCGCGCGCACTGGTTCTTAGTGCCATTAAACTTTATTTTGACTTGACTAAACGAGAGATTACGAGAGATAAAGGTTTTGTTATATACATGTATGTCGAGAACAATACATGCCAAAGCAATTTAGTAAACAACAATGTAAAAGGCTAAATTATTGGTAAGATTTTTTGAAAGGTTTTGATTTTACTTTTTTGGAATACAGGTTACATGTAATATACCCAATTCGTTAAGTTCCAAGAAGAGTTTTACTGAATTTAATTGTTTATTATTGTTTATTATAGTGTGATAAACCGTTTTTGGAAATCCCAATATGTTCCCAGTTTAGAATAGATCCTCAATATCCCCTTGCTTGTCGTTAGGGGCGACGAAATGGGCAATTTGAAATATTTAAAAAAAAAAAAACCAAAAACACCCCCACCAAAAATGAATTAAAAAACCCAAATACCAATATGCTGAAGACACAACCTTTGTGATTGATGGTTTACATAATGATAAATCCTTTTTTTGCTGCACTTAACACGGTCGACTTCTCTTCTATCTTTTTCAGGACTAAAAAGTACATCGCTCAAACACAAAACTTGTCTTGATTGTTTTGCATAAAACTTTTTACAATTTGTTTATCTTTATGTACAAGTTGGAAACTAGAGTTGGAATGTACAACTTTCAGTTTATTTGCATATTTCATTACATGTATAGTTAAATCTTTCTGACTTAAAAAATGCTTTTATACAGCGTTCATGTTTGTTAATATTTCCTCAACAGATTTGCATATATATATATATATGAAGATTTGGTAAAACGAACTCCAAGCACCGGTCGTTGTGTGTTAAAATTGTGTTTTATACAGTGCTGTTTTTTCTACTAAAATATTTGGTTTCAGTGCATAGGTTATGTAATCTTTTTTTTGCAATGACTGCAATATACCCACTGAAATCTTATTGTTAATAGTTCCATAACTCTTTTACATTATTGGCACGGGGTGAAACTGCGAAATAATACTGTACAATCGTGGAAGAGCTAGTAAGCATCGTTTCCATCCTTGGTCACATGACAAACCCGTATTTATATTTTAATAAACATTAAAAGTATTGTACTATAGTTCTTGATAAATAGTCAGTGGATATTATCATTTGCATACATATAATATACTAACTTGTGTAACTTTGTCTTATATTTTATATTTTGTACAATAAAAATTATTATGATATTAATTATTTCTCAGCATGACAATTTCGAAATTGTTAAAATTATAGAGATGCTTGAAACAACATCTTTTGGAATAAAACTCAATATTTACTTTGAACAATTCTGGAATTTTAATCAGGAGCTCTCGCGGATGTACCAGCTGTGGCGCTCATGGCGGTATCAAATCCGGCCTCTGCCTCTGAAAATATTTCAGACCCCTACCAACTGAAATTTATAGATCTGCTTTGATAATGATTCAACGAACTAGTGTAAAATTATATGTTGCCAATCATCCGAATGATAAAAACAAAAATCCCAATTATCATTGCATGCCGCGAAATGTCAGTATTTTATTATCATAAAAAGTATTATTACTTGCCATCAAATCATCAAATTGCCATAGTTGAAGATGTATGTTAATAGCCATACATAGTGCGATGCATTGCTGCTAAAGTAGAGAGAGAGAGAGAGAGAGAGAGAGAGAGAGAGAGAGAGAGAGAGAGAGAGAGATGTATGTGCATGTATATAGTACTAGTTGATTTTTAAACGCAAGTGCAACATGTGCGTATCGTAAAAGAAAATCGATTCAGTAAAGTGTATAACATAAAGACAATAGCATTGATTTTATCTATCAAAATGCAAAATTTAAATTTCGAAGTTTTTCCATCTTTTTGCAGAAAATTGCATAGTTTTTTTTTTTCATTAACACAATTACAATAATATAAATGAAACGAAAAAAAACATTACACAACAACACGATCAAAGTTAGTCGTAATCGAATATAAAATGCATGATACAAAAATGATGTATAAGCTGTACAACATTGTTATATAAACACGTCCACTCCTAGCTTTTTTTCCGGTACCCCTCTTTTCTTACGGAACCAGTTCATTAGGAATACAGTCTTTTCCGGAGAACCAGTAGCAGTTCTTTGCCGCGCAGTCCGCCTCAGTTGTCGCTCGGAGACACTCCACTAGATCAAAAGATAGGGCGCGTTTTCTTAGGAAGTAATTGTTCTCCACCGTTTCCTTGATTTTAGCGGCTAGCGTTGTTTCACACAATTTGACCAATGAGTTCTTAGCTGTAATACAGTCTCTGCTTGATAGGTAACAAGCTATCCCATCTCCTGAATTAATAAAAGTCATCTAATAAGGATATTCAGAATAAAACATATCACACACAAACTTAAATAAAATAATCATTTTGCAAAAGATTTCCCAAATTCAAATTATACAGCTTATTATTCACCAATTATAAAACTTTATTAAATCGGGCTGTCTATTTTTTCCGGGGGGGGGGGGGGGGGTATTGGGTCTACTAAAAAACTATGAGAAATTCCTGGATCAGCGGTTGTAATTAAAGCACTAGTATTTTCTAATCATTGAGAGAGAGAGAGAGAGAGAGAGAGAGAGAGAGAGTGAGTTTGTTTTCAATATGTATCATGTACATGTCTTTTTTTCAGTAAGCACATTATAAGGAAGACTTACCATAAATCGGGTAGCAACTTTCCGCAAAGACAACACTCGTGCTCAACACAAGGAAAAGACTTGCAATACGTACGTCTGAAAAAATACCATCTATAAAATTAATCATTGACGTACAGTATAGTGTGTGAATAAGACAGACTGTTTAAGGTGAATACTTAACAGACTTACAAGTAACACGTAGGGAATTTGTCGTCTGCATATCTGCACACCTGCCGCCTCAGTCGACCTATACTTCCACGAATGCCAGTGTTGACACTTTATACCACCGGGGCCACACAAGTCCTTTATAATGATCCACAATTCCATCTGTTTGCTGACGTAACTTATAAACAATACCGTTTTACTTTTAAAACTTCCATCCCAATTCCCTTTCCTATCCTAAATACAAGCATGGTGACGCTTTCTACTTATGTCGGTGCTTTTGAGTAAAATTGGTGTAAAGTTTATTGTTTCTGACAAGTGAGTAACCAGTTAATCTCTTCATCTAATACGTTCTATTGACCACCTACGCGTATGAATACATCAATTTCTCTAATGATTAGCCATGATTCTTGTTTTTTAGTCACTTTTATTTTCAAGCACTTAGTTGGCTTTGAAGAACGGGGCACATTAATATCAACTGTGCCTCTATCGAAATGTCCGACTACATTAAGATTTGAACAAGCGTGTTCTGTTTGTGAAATCTTTTTCATGTCTGTTCCAATTTCTAGAACTCCTCCGTGAAGGAAATCAACAAAATTCCTATGGGCTTTCCCAGTGAGAACCACAATCCGGGATAGTCTTTGTGGGGTTTTGAAAATTATAGTATAATGGTCTCCAACTCGAGGTGTAGTGGACCAGAACATTTCATTGTCAGATGTAGAATATGCAAATTTGGGCTTAAAAGACATCCATGGCGACAGTGACGTAAAAATGTTTGCATCCGGGTTATCGCCAAGGAAACGCTTTTTGAATGCTGGAAAACGGGAATATGATTCGGTCACATTTCTTGTCAAGTTTGGCATAGATGAAAAATGACCCTTGTGTTGAAAGAGTGATGGGATTCTAAGGAACCTATCGTGCTGTAGCATGATCTTCAAGTAAAAAAAGATTAAGTAATCACAGGGCTGCTCATTGTAAAAGGTTCGTAGAAGACTGGCCAATTTTTCTACATCTTTTGACTTAAAGAATTTTCCTATGAAGCCAAGCGTAGAGAATTCTAACATAGCCCATGATTTGCTGACGCTTTCCATGTAATTTTGTATCTTATCTATAAAATCAGGAACGGTAATGACATCATCTTCTAAATGTAGGTAATAATCAGATCTATTGGCGCAGTACTGCATCAGGTAAGAATAATCCAAATTCTGCTTGGAGCGCCAGTGCACCCTTTCCTCTGAATCATTAAAGGTGCGTTTCAGATTGGTCAAGGGTGTGTACAAATTCCCCGGAGGTTCTATGACGTGAATCAGTCCACTTTTTATATGTGGGAGAAACGTTCGCGTTAAGTTGGTTTTGATGTTTTCCCTACATGCCCGTCGAGTATCACATACACAGACGACAACGGAGACTCCTTTGACCCTGCGTAAGTGATTGACAACAGACGACAAGGTTGAACTCAGGTAATTCTCGTTCTTGCGGCAAACAGTAGGAATGCCAATCATCAGCCATGCTGTTAAAAATAGATAAAGTAACAATCAATCCACATTCAGCTTTTGGGTTAATTCTTGAATCATTTCGCCTTATAGGAAATACTACCTATTTTCTTCAGTTTTTTGGGTAAAAGAAAGACATACACAAAATGATATAAAAGTTGAAATAGACAATAATGACGGATTAAACCTTTATACTGCAATATATAAAACTGTCAAACTAGAATTGTCTAACATACTTCGACAATTTCGACATTTGTCGATCTAACGAAAGGCATATCTGTCCCTGACGCCCCCATTTTTGTACCAGAGGGTTTTTTTTATAGAAAGTAAAAATAATAATAATTGTGAAAAAAAATGTTTCTCTGACATAATGATATCAGGAGATGTTCTGAAAATTGATAGCTTAGTTTAGATTCCTGTAATTTCCAACTAACTATACATGTATAGACAAATTATTCCTTTTGAGTGAAATGGATATAAAAAATACAGACCAATAAACGGAAAAAGGGCAAAAAAGAGGAGTTGTTGGATAAAAATAGATTAGTCAGTCGAGTTCCCGCAACCAATTGATAAATGGATGACATATTTAAAACATATGGACGAATTTATGTTATAGATTATATCAACGCAAAATACAATGTACAGTCATCATACAGATAAACCAAACAACGAGGTACATGAAGGAATGAACACTGATAACACCAGCTGGTGCATGTATTTCAGCAAACTGCAGTATATAAATTAATTTACATACTTTTCTGGTTAGTTATTTCCCCAGCAGAAACTTCCTACAAAAAGACACAAAAAATTCAGCATTATAAATGGATATTGATATGTAACAAAAATCATATTGCCTTTTATTCATATTATTACCTCAAATCGCTGCTTTTGTTGTGTTCCATCTTCAAATAAAATAATGCAAATTGTTAAAAAAAATCCTAACCCTACATTGTGGTTCAATATCGAAAAACAAACTTTTCAGAAGTTTCGATTAAGTTTAATTTTTTTCTTCAGGTTGTCATATCAAAAATATACAATGCTGATTACATGTACATTGCGTTATAGTGGTAAACTGTTCAAGGGGAGATAACTCATACCTTCATTACGGTAGACTTGAAAGTACTGCCAGAGCGTGTTAAGATAAAGACACACAGACAAAGCCAGAAGGGCGAGGGCAACCCTGTGTCCCCACCGTGAGAAAACCCGCAGTGACGCCCTCAGCATACCGCCCGACGGTCACAGTTGTTAGATGACGGTTCACCTCTAGAACGTACAATATTTAGTATAATTACTCTTTGTTTATCTGTTTATTGAAAACATTGCTGTATCATATGTATACAATATTTATAAAGATTACTGTTCCATAGTTTTTTAGTGAATATATCGTTTTAATTGATTTAAGGTAATTAAAAGTTATAAGACGGTACTAGATGGTATAGACGGTAAAGAGTCTATTATCTATAATAAGCTTTCTATCTCCTTTTGTTGCTACACTAAACTTTTTTGAATTCCATACTCTAATTACATGTATATTTCTATTCGTCGTTTTCTTGTCTGATGATCATGATGAATATGTCTTCTTTAACTTACAGATGTACTGTACAAAGTGAACAGTATGCTTGATAATCTTGAAATGCCAAAAAAAAACCCAATCCCAAAACAGTTAGAGTTGAATAGTAATACATTAAAGCTGTTGGGTTTTTTTTTCACTTTTTGCGTTATCAATAAAGTTTTCGTGAAGATAAATCTATCAAGAATATGGTTTCACAATAATGATAAAGTAATCATTCAAAAACGGGAAGTTATATGTAAAACCGTAGTAAATGTTACAGCACAAATCAATCAAAACAGTTAACGCTGCCTAGTTTTCCTCGTATCAATTTTCGCATTTTCACAAGAAAGGCGCATTAAACATGAATTTTGCGTGAAACTATAAAATGAGTTTAACTTTGCACGGATAAAACGCGAAGTTTTTGTGAACATTTTTGTTATTCATTTCAAAAAATCGTCACAATTTGCATTTTGATGAAATTCATCTAACGGCACGATTATCTACATATCAAATATAAAGTAAATTCCTTTTCAGTGAAATCAACTGATGAATTACATGCAATATATGTAAATTATGCTCAGTAGTACAAAGTTGGTACTGCATGATTTTAAAAAAATCAATTACATGTACATGCATCATTATTCTTATAAAAAGATGTACATTATTATATCGAAATAAATAAAAATAAATGAATAAATAAAAGCAGATCGAGTTCTAATCAAATAAAGCAATTACTTACCACGAAAATGCGAATCTCTAATAATGATAAGAAATGGCTATGTTATACATTAATGTTCTTCTCGGCAGCGTAAGACCCATAAACTGGACAGTAGTGACCAGCGATAGCACTATATCACTGCCCAATGCATTGTCACCTTGGTTCTTACATTCTGTTGTAATAGAAATGTGTCTCCTATATACTCTCTACATAAACTTTATAGATAGCCTGATGCTAGGTTTAAGCGAAAAAATTGACTGATGGCTATCAAGTTGAATATTCTTCAAGTATTATCTAAACGATGCACACGGAAACATGATGTGTATTGAAATGTATTTATACATGTATAATTATATTCATTAAAAAATATGGCGACTATCTATCAACGCAAGACATCCACGAACGAGCATGACTATGACAAATATATATATATATATATATATATATATATATATATATATATATAGAGAGAGAGAGAGAGAGAGAGAGAGAGAAAGAGAGGAGATCTTTTAAATAAAAGTACATGTATACACACAGATTAATAACATGCATCCATGCATCAGCTGAGGGTTTTTCGATTAGTGGTATTGATCTTTATACTGTATATGATTATGTGTCGCTTACAAATCTGTCATAATTTTATAAACGATCATTGCAACCGTTACATCCCGTATGAAGCAACAAGGAATGCTTTTTTATTTCTTCCTTTCATTTAATTAAACTGACGTGTTTTGTTTATGTCCAAGTCACACCTCATCGTATAACGCTTACGGACGTCCAACGAATGAAAAAAAACAAAACAAAACAAAACAAGAACAAAACGGCGATTCCGTTGTGTGTCCGTTGATGAAAGTCGTCTCCGCTGCTGTTTAAAAAGTTTTCGCGTTCAGTGTATTGAAGCGTTTAGAATACAAATGGGTACCGGACACGTTGCGTACAAGCAACGTTTAACTACATGTATACTCTGTCCCAAGGTATATTGAACGTATTTGGCAGAAATTGACACTGTTATATTTATGCAGCACATTTTTTCATGGCCGGTAGTTGCCAGGTTGTGACTCGAGTACAGCAGACATCAATGGAAGCAGACCGGTCATCGTTATGCACATACCTTAGTCAATGCTCAAAACTTGGTTAAAACACTGCTGTGATGGCATTCCTTTGTTCCAGCAATCTAAAATTTTACCTGTGACTGTCCGATATTAGTGAGCTTCTTAATATCAGACCGTTACTAGTGGTAAGTGTACTGATATCCTTTAAAATCGGACTGTCTCAGATAAATCAACAATGAAATTCAATGGCAGTGTTTAAGTACGATATATGCCTCAAACACTTCTGTATGAAAAAATATCAGACAGTTCTCTTTTTTTTTTTTTTTTTTTTTTTGCAGTGTGTACGTAAACTCGCAACCGGGCAGTTTTATAATCCACTGGACGTCTGTTTGGCGTTGTCAAATGAAGTGTGACTGGATAATTCGCCAGAATGTAAGGTCAATGATACACATTATGGTTAACGAAAGTCAGTATTCTTTGAGCAATATATACATTTTCCAGTGTCTATGACAACACTACAAATCGATTTTGTAGTGTATAGTCCAATACATTTCATCAATGACTATTTGAATATTTATTTGTACAACTCCTGAAAATTATAGAAATATAAGTAATAAGGAATCATTCTTTGAATATTATGATGAGGTGATCAAATACGGTCGGGAGTGATCAAATTTATCATAAAGTCCTTCGGGCTTAATTGGATTTGATCCCCTGACCGTATTTGATCACCTCAAAAAACTCGAAGAATGATTTCATATTCGTTAAGTAAAAACTTTAAGAAACATGCCAATGTATGCTCTGAACAGATGTAAAATAAAATAGGAAAGTAACTATTTAGTAGAATATTCCATGTGAAAACAGACTGTTCAAAATAGTTAGCCATTTTTCCTCGTTAAGAATTCCTTGGGCACTGATATGGCTTGAGAGCTTTTAAAAGAGCGAGTCTTAAAACTCGGTTCATTTTTGACTGCAACATTGTTAGACATAAATTGAAATCATTATAAGGGTATTATAAATTCTAAATTAGATTTCCTTTCCAAGAACAGTAATATGCATGCAAATCATATTAGGAACGTTTCATTAAATCAAACAATAATATATCTATTCAAAACGCGTGATGACGTTTACTTGAGCTCGTACGTCGTGATCATGCAGGTTTGACGTGTGATATTAAACACTGAACGTCACAGTTTTCCACGGCAAACATCAGAGGAAACATACACTAAATGTAGACATTACAGTATAATTTAATTTACTATTTTTTTACTACGGTCACAGAATTACAGTTTCAGCATAGACTTCTATTCGACGATATTATTTAATTATTTGCGACATTTACGCACTATCGCATACACTAAAGGTAACGTAAAACACATACAGTTACCTCCAAGACACTTTCAAAGTCACTTTGACACTATGTGGACAACAACAGGGTTTAGGACTGAGTGGTATATGTTTAGTTTTTCCCAGAAGTTTACTGGTATTGAACCAATATTCTTATTTAAAGATACGATTATTAGATTAATCAAGTATCTTTATTTGCCCTGAAATTTATTTCGTTGTTCTGTTTATTTCATGAAAATTTTAATTATGATCTTTCCATCATGTAAATGCAACAAACTTTGGGAAAAATTTAAGAGGGCTGGGGTTAGGGTGGTCGTGATCCACTTGTAAATGAGTTGAATATGGTTACTCATTACATGTACTGGTGTACCCGACAACATCGTGGTAATCCATAAGAAATGTACGTTCAACAAAGCTTGACTTTATTCATCAAAGACAAGAGTATCGAGGATTGATGCTCCAACTATGAATCTAGTATCTTTCTGTATGACTGTTTCTAAACAATTTTATCGGTAAATCTATACATATTTTCTACGCGTTACAATGGGTATTAATTACACTGATATACACACACGTGCACGCACGTTGTGAGCTGCCAAGAAAATGTACGTCACATTCCTATGTACTACAAGAAATTATAATGATAAGATTTAGCTTGTGTTCTCTGTGGATGCTGTATGCAAGAGATTCTGGGGAGGCCGGCGAAGGGGAAATTCAGGATTTTTCTGCCGCAGACGATAACATGGAAGGCAAAAAGGTAGATCTTTTATGTTTTGCTTGTTTGTTTCATGACTGTAATTTTTAATTTTTTTAACTAATTGTTTAATCCTTTCAATGGATATCACTAAAAAGAAGTATTATTATTTGGATTAGAGTTTGTCTAGCTTAGCGAACTTTGTGGTATTTTTGCAATAGTGATTATTGATGATATCTATTGTTATACAGAAAACCAACACCGCTGTATCGAAAGAATCCGACTCAGATAAATGGACAACCGAGAGTCTTCAGCGCCTATTAGCGGATGCCATAACATACCAACTTCCTTTAAACGACCTCGAATTGATCTTAAAAGGTGGAGCAGAAGTCAATGGAAAAGTGTCGAAAGGACTTCGGCCATTGCACTATGCAGCATTCGTAAATTCGAAGGAATTTGTTACTTTTCTTATACAAAATGGCGCCGATGTAAACTTAACAGACGATATCGGTTACACGCCTCTACATATATGCGCCAGAAAGGGCTACCATGACGTCATGAAAACGTTGATAGAAAATGGAGCAACAATTAATTTCTGCTCTGATGATGACCAGAACGTTCAAGAATCTACTCGAGCGTTGGGGTATCTGACTCTTGAGCCTCTGAACATTGCAATAGATCACAATCACATTGAGTGTGTCCAACTTCTGCTGGAAAGCGGGGCTCGTTCGGGCAATAAATATTTCATGGGATATGAGATAAACTTGGTTCCATTAGACCACCTCCAATGTTTGAAACTACTGATAGACCATGGCGCGGACCCGAATACTTGTAATAGATGTGGTATTACCCCTCTCATGAAAGCTTGCAGAGAACAAAACGTAGAGGCAGTGAAATTTCTCATTAGACATGGGGTCGACTTGGACATAGAATGTCCTCCTCGCTTTGAACAAAAGAGAGCTATTCACTTTGCAATTCAAGTAGGTAGTTTAGAAATAACAGAAATCTTACTTCAAAATGGAGCGTCGCGGTATAGATCAGAGAATTACAGATACAGTCCTTTACACGAGGCAATTTTGAAAGATCACGTAGATATATGCAAATTGATGCTAGAATACGGAAGTGACGTCAACGAAAGAACAGAAAGCTACGCCACGCCGGTCATGTTAGTGTGCGGTACAGAAGGTCTGAAAAATAGGAGACAATTGCTAGAGGTACTTCTTAGTAATGGTGCAGACGTAAACGCCCTATCGGACCGTGTCAGTTACACCCACCCGTACTTACCGCCTCTCACAGAATACCTAAAACTCAACGAGGAAGAGGCAGACTATGAAATTGTTTCCCTTCTTATCGAATATGGTGCGAAAGTTAGTTTTAGAGGAACGAGGGGCATGATGCATGTGCGAGACCCACATGGAATATTGTCCTTAGTGAAGAAGTTTTTAACGAAAGATGATATATTTCGGTTGTTGGTAGACGCGGCGTTTTATTTTGATGTGGACGCCATCAAAAACCATGATTTGTTAGCACCAGAAGTCAAAGAGTACCTAGAAACATTAGGTAATAGACCACAAAATCTCAAGCATCTCATCAGGATGTCAATTCAGACATTACTTGGCACTTGTCTTCCCAGCAAGGTTCAGAGGTTACCTCTGCCTCCACTTCTGAAATCATATATTTTGTTTAAGTAAAGATAAAAAAAAACCATGTTATTATTATCGTTTAGATTTATTACATTTCAACAATATCTTTTGTTGAGTACATCGTTACGACACAATGGCTAAGAGCTACAATAACTTCCGGTATCCGTGATGCAGCATCTCTCGTTTGCAGCACATGCGCCGTCCCACCAGCATTTGTAAGTCTCCGGATCCGTGTTTTGTTGTGAATTGCACTCAGTGGGCCGGCTTCCAGTGACTTGTGGGCCATCTTTGGATTAAACAAGAAATATTATTGTTGATAATAGTAACTGCATTTATACTATTGTTTAAAATAAATAAACTGAAATTTCAGTTGCGTAATAGTAATAGTAATAAAATAAAGGTAGCGCTCTGTAGATATGGAATTTATGTCAGATAAGATTTAATGCCTTTTTGCATGCACTGATTGGTAACACTAGAATTGTACACTCAAAAATCTCAAGTAGGCATAAAGTATGTCGGATAAAAACATATGTTCAAATTATCAATGCATTAGAAATGGTACATAAAACCACACGTATTAAAGCAACATGCAGACATGTTTCTAATTGAATAATAATGATGTTAAAGGGACTTAGACACGATTTGAGCTCAAAATTTGAATTTTATTTTTCCATTTTTAATGTTTAGAACGGTTAATATGGGTATTTTTAATGCTTTGTCAAGTTTGAAAGTCAAATATTGAGTTATAAGCAAGATACAGTGTTTGAAATTCTTTGTTTTGTAAACAAAGCCCGAGCCTTGTTATTGTTTACATATGCGTTTTATTGGTATAAGTTTCAGTCAAATGTTGCTTTCTTCTGTTGATAATATTCTTTATAAACACATTGAATAAGTTTACCTTGTTTTCCACGAGTCAATTTGTCAAAGAAATGGTAATTCCATACTTTATATTATTTGTAAACAAATATAAGACTCGAGCTTTGTTTACATAACAATGAATTCTTACCTCTGTATCTCTCTTATAACTTGAATTCTAATATTCAAATTTTAGTCAATCATTCAAAATTGGCAAGTAAACAGTTTTATATATAAAAAAAATAAAGAAATAAAATTTTGATCTAAAATCGTGTCCAAGTCCCTTTAAGTTCGAATAAGATAGATAGATAGATAGATAGATAGATAGATAGATAGATAGATAGATAGATAGATAGATAGA
>WFKH01011581.1:15164021-15190982 GCA_016163765.1 Magallana hongkongensis | reverse complement strand
ATTAGGTAAGCGGAGTATTTATTTTTTATTATGAGAAAAATATATGACGTCAGGTGCCTGTGAGTTGAACGACAATGAAATAAACAGGCCTATGTCACATTGCTGTTTGACAAAACTACCAAACGTCCAAGGTCTTGTTAAAATGGCTCTAATATCTGTTTGTTAAGAGGGATAACTCGGACTGCGACGCAAGTCCATTTTATCTTACAAGAGTGATTTATGTTAAGTGTTTCCCCAAGTATGCTTAAACTGTGCATGTCTGCTTAAAATTCACATTCCTTTTATAAAGTGACAAAATAGATGGTTCCAGTTATCATACGAGCTTAGAAATTCGTTGATTTTGCGAGCTGATTGAATCATGAAGTTGGAAGATTTACAGTACCTTAATGTATTGCAGTAATTTGCAAAGGAATGAACCTCCATTAAAATCTATCAGCACCTTTTCCACAATATCTTGTCCTACTATAACCAAACCAACCAGAAGATCTGCAATGATTAATGCATGGTGATAAAACATACAGTTGAAGATTTTGTACGGTTATTGTACATGTATTTAATTTGAAATGAAAAGCGTTAAAAAAGTTTACAATATGGTGTTATAAATATCTGTTTAAATGTGAATAAAGTGTTTAAATATTAAGGTGGTATGGGACACCTGTCGATATTAATGTGGAGAAAAGTGCATTATAATCAAAATACTTTCACCGGTTTAGAATTTTCAAATTTTACAAAATTTGACCAAAATTTAAGTCTAAAATTTTTGGGAAAGGTAAAAATTTTAAAAGCCCCAACGGGATTCGAACTCATGACTTACAGATCCGTAGTTAACGCTCTAACCCATTGCGCTACGCTGTTAGCTAACTGATTTGGGAAAGAAAAAAATTTAAAATTATAATTGATTTTATTTTTATTTCGATAGGAAGTACGTCACAATATGGAGGTGTCCCATACCACCTTAATTTATGTTGATATATAGATCCTTTTTCTGTATTCCATGAATGCTGAAATCTGTAATATAAAAAATTAGTTCAATTCGACCATTTGACCAAGATTTCCCTTTTTACTAGTCGAGAACTGTAGTACTGCGTTAAGATTATGGTTGACTTGCCGTCAACCTAAATTTTCCCATAGTGCTCTAGTTCTGCAGCTACCCTTTTATATGATTTCAGTCTATCTAACATCAAGGGAAGCATTTTATCGTTTATCTTTACAGTTTTCTTCGATTTTCAAATAAATAAAGAAAATGTGCATGCACAACATAATTTAACAATTAATTGATCCTTAATTTTCGTAAGTGGTAGAGCTATACCGCATGTTATTATTTTCTGCAGTACTAGTATAAACTATCAAAGAAAGGATGTTGCTTACATTCATAATTTTTGTATAAAGTGAATAAAAGAGCGTAAATGATCTTTGTTCTCGATCAGTGCTTTGAATAGGAAAAAGAGAATTTGGAAGTCTGAAGTCAACTCTTTCATGGTTGCTTTAATGTAGTTAGGTTTCGATCGATTCGAAATATTCAGCGCGCAAAGTCAACATCAAAGGTATTACTACACCATTCAACATTGTAAACTTTTATTTGAGAAAATGTTGTACCTTAATAAACTGAACAATACTTAATAATGCATTTAAAGGCAGTTTTTTTTTTATTTCAAGGATTGCGTATACATGTATTTTAATTAATTAGTATGTTGGCAAATGAATTGAAACTGGTTAGATCGTGATGTGGTTCTGTCAGTGGCTCTATGAACGCAATCAGATTTCTTAAGAAAATAGAGAAATGGAGAAAAAATACTAGTACACAAGGGATATAAATATTTCATAATAGTATGCATTGCAAACTATTGCTGAAATACATATTTGCATATAGTGAGAAAAAAAATAACGAAACTGTCAAAAGTGAGTGAATGAGACAACAACGTTAGTATTGTGTATGAATTTGTTTCCTACGTCACCTGCTATTACTAAATGCAGTATGAAGAAGTTCATCCGGGTCTTTATGCCATTTTCGGAATATATCAGCGACAACAGGACACATCCATTGCCCACGACGATCAGCAGAAACAGTGACGTCAGCATAACTAACTGAGGGACCTACAGGAAGTGAACAAAAAAACACAAAACCAAATTAACAAAAATGTGCATCAGGGGATATTTGCATTGATGCATTTAAAGAATGATTTTATATATATATATATATATATATATATACACGTACTAAAATGCAATATGGCGACATTATTCAGTCTACATGCATCAATATGCCTGAAATGCCCTTTATAATTTGATAAACAAATTGCACAACAGTAGTCCCATATGACCAAAAGCAGTTGATGCAAAAGATATTGTGTCATAGAATTTGCAATTGCAGATAAATGAAGATTTTAATGCGTGTATTCCCCTCTAAATATATAAATGGATATTCTTATACATTTAGTGTTGAATGTTGAATGTTTAAAAAACGAGGGATTTTTCAGACTAATGTACCGGGACCTAATTGAAACTCAACCATTTGCGGCCTAGACGTTCCATAGCTCTCATGAAGGTTTTTTTTAATTTGTAACAAGGTTTTGAAAACAATTTGGAGTTGATAGCAGTTTTAGTACAATGTACAATGTCAAATTTATTCATCTAAAAGTGATTTTCATTGTCATTCTGTGAAATTCAACCAATAACAGAAGCGTTATTGAGCAGATAGTGAGAGAAAACTAAATCGATCCTCCATGGTCACTTCGTTTAAATTTCATCACCTTAAACTAATGAGTTTAAATGCAACTTTACATAAAGCACAGATTAAATAATGTGACATGAAAAAGTAATTAATTGAAATAAAGTAACTGTTTAGGTTTACGATAAATTCGGGGGGGGGGGGGGGGGTCTGTAATATGTCGTAATATATTGTAATTCACAGGGATATTGAAACTAACAGGGCTGCAATTTTACTCTACACGATCCAGTTATAACCAGTTTATCGATTGGTCGAAACCTTCAGCAACCTAACAAAAATAACGGACTGCACGAAATAATCATGATGATGTCAGACTCAAATTCCCATATATGAAGACTATATATAGTTACTTTTACCTACTCTTTATGATTAATTCAATAATTTATTACAAAAAGATGTAAATATAAACGATAAAATACTTTCTTTGATGATTCATGCGAGTTATGTAGGTGGCGATCATTGCAGAAAATTTTTATATAACCCACTAACGCGGGTAATGTATTTTTTCGGCAATGTCGCTACCTTCATATCCCACATGAATCACCAAAGATAACAATATCTACAATTCCAATGTAATACATAGTACACATAATATTGAGCATAAAACTGTCAAATTCGCGATTATATCGACAATTTACGTAGACTCATTAATAACTTAATTCCTAGCCACGATAGGTTTCAATGAATAATCCCGCTCGGCTTCAATTTTTTATAACATGCACTCATTTCCACCGTGTATTGATTATCATCAGAGACAATAACAAACACAGGAATAAAAAATAATTCATATTTTGGTTCTATTTTATTCATTCACACAAAATTTTACCATCTTGTTATCGACTTGCAATAATTTTTTAAATCTTTTAAAAGTTTCATAAAATCAATGAAGTAGGCCTACTGAGTTTCTTTAATTTGCAGTAGTGGATAAGGCAATGAGTTGTATATATTTGATGCTGCGAGGGGAGCACATATGGTAGAAGCACAAGCTGTCAACTTCATCAAATAACTAAGAGTCGACAGGAAAACCCAGCTTCAAAAGCCTTTCTTCAAAACACATAGGTTATTGCTACCTTGAAAGGCAGGTTTTAATGTAAATGTAGTCAAAGAACACTATGGATTTAAAAAAAATGAAGATAATAATTTTTAATAGCTCAAATTGAGTAAAGATATCGCTTTCAATGTATTTTATTCTGATGACGTCAGAGTGTGAACAAAAGGCTCTTGATGGGACGTTAATCATTACATTAATTCTTTTTTTAATTTTCTTGATTTTAATGGGAAAATCCAATAAAGTAAAATTAATGTCTTTTTTCTGTATGAGAATCATTGTTTTCTATGCCATAAGTGCCGGCATAATTTAACAAGACGCCATTATACTAATACATTTTTATCAACTCCACCCTTTAACAATGTTTACACTTCAAATAATCAATATATTATTTTTCGGCACTTTAATGAAAAATAACGTTTAATTCAAAATCAATGAAATATTGATTTACTTCTAACAGGTATGGAAAACCAATACTGATATCAATTTGAATTCTGTATCTGCAACATTTCACTCTCTGTCAGTTCTCTGTGATATAATCAAATAATAGGAATTTTCGCCTGATGAAAGTGCATTGATAGTTATCTGCATATTGCAACATCCACTAAAAATAACATATAATATTGTAACATTTTCATGCATGTATAAGTTTCCTCTCTTAAAGAATTATATCAAAACAATATCATCATATCAGTAACTCTAGTTCATGATTTCACGGCAAATGAATTCCAGAAAGTAGAGGTACTTTGCATAGAAATTCCAGAAATAGAAGAGTGAAAAACCAATATCCTTGATAATTTTCCTCCATAAAAAACATATCATGTTTTTTGACTCAGGTATCACGAATATTTATTTTTCAGCGTGCAATGAACGTGAAGATTAGCTTGTGGGGGAACACATTTGACTAATTTAATTTGTAAGCCATAGTAGCACAATATTCTTTGAAACATCTGCGTGTTTTAAAGTGTGGCGTATTTGTGTTTTAGTTTTTTAATTATGCATTTAATTCTATTTAAATTGACCAAAAAACCCTAATGTGGTTTCATTAATATTCATAGGTATCAATTTTCTTGGATTTTTTAATTAAATTAAATTCTTTAAAGGTACGTAAATATGGGCAATGTTCCACTATCTATCAAATGTGTTTTTACATCATTTGACTTTGCAGATCAACTCAGCAACAAAATCCTTGTAAATTGCGTTCAGCGAATATTGATAACATCACAGTATATACTAATGTACATTGTTCTAAATAATGTTCATAGAATGATTTTTATTGAGATTTCTTTCACAATCACTGTTGGATTTTTTGGTTGTTCAACTACAAAAGTTAAGATCTAGATTAATAATTTAAGGTTAATATTCCTTTAATAAAATGGCAAATTTAGTTGTTGTCAATAATGTCACTTTAATGATATTAACCTACACTAGTTTTAGAAATGAATTAATGAAGAGCAGACAGACACATATTTATTACTGGCAAATGTTGGTTTTCTTAAATGGTATTTTCCTATAATGCACCCCCTCCCCCTTTCCACACACACACACACACACACGACTTGCATGAAAGAATAGCAAGAATGACGACATTGCTAATGAGGACAGAAACTCTCGCGAGAACACATAAACATCCGGCAGAGCTCCTTTACCACTTCCGCTTACAGCTTGGAGCCACCGGTCCAACCAAGACACTTATTTGTTGCATAATAATCCATGACGGTTTATTCCCACGTAGCTAAAATTCTGAAATTCTTATTCCCACCTAGCTAAAATTGTGATTTTCACACCTGAGTGAGCGCTGAGTATAGTCTGTTTTAGGTGTGAACTACCTGTATAAAAATCACCTGTGATATATATATTGTTAGATATTCTTGATAATATGGATTTACAGTCACTGTGTTATAAAAATTTCAATTTAAGTACTATCAATTATTGAAAGGTTTAATATTTATCAATTAAGAAAATAAAATTAAATTTAAAAAAACCCACAATAAAATAATAATTATAAAAAAAATAAATAAAATAAATTCAATAGGCTTGGCAATATTATTCCTAATTACTATTACTTCGGTCATCGTAGAGATCGGAATCTTCATACCAGACTTATACTTAATTAAATGCAGCACTTTAAAACATCACCTTTTCTGTCGCAATATAGTAAATAGACCACTCTGCACATGCGGTAAACCCGAAACTAACGAACACTATCTTTTTTCGAATGGGGCCCTCTATACCAATGCAAGGTTCACCCAATGCAATAATGTTGCACTTGGATACTACACCTTTTACTACTGACGTCAATATTTTACTATATGGGGATACAAATCTTTCTTCAGCAAACAATGAAACAATTTTCAAAGCAGTTCACAAATTTATTTAAGGAATAAGGAATCATTCTTTGAGTTTTATGAGGGGATAATTTCGGTCGGGGCGTGATCAAATCCAATAAAGCCCGAAGGGCTTTATGATAGATTTGATCACGCCCCGACCGAAATTATCACCTCATAATATTCAAAGAATAATTCCTTATTACTTATATTTATATAATTTTAAGCCATCATACGATTAAATATTTAAATATAAATAAGCAAACTCCGCTGGCGCCTCAATTTGGCGTCATTTGAAGTTATGGGTTACATAGTACAAAATCGATACGTAGTGTTATCACAGGCAAAGACACTGGAAAATGTAAATATTATAGCATCAAAACGTTTTCAAACAGAAATTTGTCACACATCCTACATCCATTCTGTTATTTTACTCACCTGGCATATTATTTTTTCCCTTAATGCATTTTTTCAAACACACTGTTAGTTTAGCCTTTAATTTTTCATTAACATGTTTACAAAGACATTCCAACCTGGGCACATCAATGATTGAAAACTTGTAAATTATATCTAAGGAAACGGATTAATATAAGTGTTTACTTGTGTCCGAATCCTTGCTTAATTATTTATCATTGTATATTTAATTTGTTCTATGTTGTAGTCATCATAAACTATGGTTTACACTAAGCAATTGCCTAAATAAACAACACATGGCAGTAAATGTGTATGATATTCAAAATAAGTTATAAATGCTGAAAAAAACCTTTTTACGGTATATTGAACCAATGTAAACAAAAACATGGCACGAGCCTTGTTTACATAATAAAGTATTTTTAGCTCTGTATCTTTCTTATAACTCTACCACTGATCTCAAAGTTTGGTTGATCATTAGAAATGCCTAGAATTTTTTTCCAAAATCGTGACCATGCCCCCGTTAATGCAACGATGTGTGTGATTACTTTCTCATCACTCAAAATTTACCTAAGTTAAATCATAAAACAAACCTTTTTTTAATTATTACAATTTCCATATATTACATTCAATTAATTTTTTTAACATAATCTTAAAAATCTGTTATTTTTTCTTTTTTATTATATATTTACCTAAGGTCAATAATAGAACAGACTATAATTCACCTGTAATTAATTTCCTTTGATCTTTGACACCCTTACCTGTGCACCATTCCCACTTAGCTTAAATCAGTCACCCATAAAAAATTCAGAATTTTAGCTAAGTGGGAAGACACCTCCATGACTTCCATTGATTTGTGGGGGGTTATTTCAAAATTGCTCGGGACAGTTTTCGATGGTTTTGTCAGTTGTTTCTGTCTTGTTTTGATTGGTCTATTATTTATGAACTTTAAATCAGACAGAGCTTTCTGTTGATAAAATACAATTTTCATTATGATGGTTTTCCTACTTCTTTAAGAAAAAAACCCAAGAATAATGAAAATAATTTGCTCTGAATAATAAAGCAAAAATAAAAAATAATTACATTGGGGTTTTTTTTTCGTTGATTCACTAGTATTAAACAATATGATGCATGTAGCTATCAAAAACTACTAGGACGAAGCCTTAATAAAAGAAATCAATTATAAAATTGTGACGGTCAAAACACATTTTATCAATAAAACATTGCTAAGAGGAAAATTGAAAACATAGAATAGATGGTAAAAAACAAATTAGCATGCCAAAAACTTGTTTTCCTAATAGTTATTAAATTTTGATCGATAAATTGGAAATACTTATTTTTGAGCAAATGCAACCTTGATCGTTTTCATTTATAATTGAAGAAACTTTATATACAATCTGATCTTTCATATTATTTGTCTTTGCGAAAATTTGCGATTTTTCTAAAAGTTTATTTCATCATGAATGTAAAATTAATATGTATATAGGCGATATCAGGTCTTGCGAATGTTAGTATTTGTAACATAAAAAAGGTTTCTGCTTAATTCGTTAATAAAAGCGATTTTATCGAAAGACATTAATAAACCGAAAATGGCTTCTGTCATTACGGAGCAACACACCAGGGTTTGCTTAGCGGTTTTTAGCTGTTTAACTGTGTTGATTATCAAGTGTGATACCCATTCTTCTTGATTTGATTTGAACTTGTATTGCTATCATTTTTATTCTGTGCAAGATCTATTTTTATAGAAAGGACTTGGTTTATTATCATTCCAAAAAATATATATATATAAGAAATTTTATTCTGAAAGATTGTTGGCATAATTCTGCTCCCAAAAATATTATTTTTCAGCAGTTTATGTTAACATGCAGGACACTTAAGTTGACATGCAATATAACTATATCAACATGCAAAATAAATTATATTTTCATGCACTTATATCAACATCTAGCATAATGATGTTGACATGCACGTTTGATGACCCCTCAAATATAATCAATTATTTCCAATATATATATGACAAAAATCAAACCTATTTCTATTGATCTGCAACTTATTCATATGACGACATGTAACTTATTTATTTTGAAATGCCATTTGCGAGAAGTATTGGATTTTGATAAAAAAAAAAAAAAGAGTCTGACTTAAATGTATCTACCATGTCAGTATAAGTTGCGCGTAAACATGTAAATGAATTAGAATTCATTATAATTAAATTGCATGTTGATATAAATAATCAACATATCGACATTGACAATCTCCGTGTTGTCGTATTTAGTCAAATGTTGTTTATATAACACATATTGTACATATTTTTATTCTTAACAAAAACTTTTTAGTTATTAGTTTTATTCATTCAAGTTTCCAGGCCTAACGCAATGCTTATGATGAATATAGTTTATACAAGGTCACTTTTAGACTATTAGATTCGAAAATAAAAAAAATATCGAACCGTCCATTGAACAAAAATTAAGTTAATTAATGCAGTTAATTAAGGGAATGTTACAGTTGGCACAGGCGGGTGATGTTGATCATAAGTTTTATATGCATAACTTCCTCCAGTTGCTGTGATTTCGATATCGAAAGTAAGCAATATCGTTAAATCAGAACTTTACAGAGTGACATGCATAATGGATATAAATTTAAGTTAACCAAATTGATTTTCTATCGTCCTTATTACATCGACAAACAGGAAACAATAGAACCCGACACTGTACATTGAGATTTTAAATCGCTGTTTTAATGGATGTTCTGTAAAAATACGACCCACTTAGTTGCAATGATCTGGGCTGCAGTTATTACAGTGGCACTTACTGGTGTATGTATCTATTGCCATCCTGTACATTTGAAATTGTAATTGTGACAAAAATATCATACTAAATATCTTGTGTTTGTAATGGAAGCACACAACAACCTAGTGATTAGCTCAAATTTAAAGAGGCTGGGTGGTCAACAAATTACCCATCAGATCTACCGTAAAATTTTAGATATGATATTTTTGGTCATAAACTATAATTTGGGGAATTTGGTGAAGAAAAAATCCAAATATTTTAGCTTTGAAAATTAAACACTTTCCTCACAACAATCCGCCTATCCGACACTACTTCACAGAATAC
This sequence comes from Magallana hongkongensis, assembly GCA_016163765.1. Taxonomy (NCBI): domain Eukaryota; kingdom Metazoa; phylum Mollusca; class Bivalvia; order Ostreida; family Ostreidae; genus Magallana; species Magallana hongkongensis. Next base: position 15,181,355 of record WFKH01011581.1, on the reverse strand, counting down.
GCCGTCAAGCTAACAATCGTTGCACATCACAAAGTTAAGCTAAGGCAACGTCTTACAACATCACATCGTGTTAACGTGAACCCACTTTCACGATTTCTTTGATTTCGCGCGACGACGTTTAATGTGACGGCGCGTTGAATTGTGTTATCGCGACGGCGAGTGAGTAAGATTGTAGAACCATTTTAACAAGAGCTTGGACTTTGGGTAGTTGGTGTCAAACAGCATTGTGACGTAATCCTGTCTATTTCATCGTAGGCCACTCAGCCATTGCTCATTGAAATCAACAAGATTTGTCTGGCTTTTGAGCAAAGACTACGCAATCGGTGTATATTTCGCTTAAAACCAGCGTCATATTTAACTTGTTTTGACGCAATAAATAGATAGTCACGTCCTACCGAAAGTCCAAGGCCTTGTTAAAATGGTTCTATTAGCTCAATGACGGGCTTTATGAAGTTGCATTTGCACGACTGCGTGTTGTATGACAGCAAAACACCACGTTGTGTGAGGTTGTGGTACAGCGTATTGGGCGAATAACTTTCGTTGGCGGATCGAAACGAAATATGACATAGTGACTGCGCGTTGTGTGACAGAGTCTTATAGTCTCAGATAGTCTCAGATACGGCGAGTTGCTTAGGGGTGCGATTGCGCGACAGCGTGTTGTGCGCAGTGATGGCGTGTTGTCGCAAGCAATGCTGCTCAAAGCGCGACGATGTTTAAAATTGTGTAAAAGTGCAATTACAACGGTGTGCACTGAAGTGTTGCATTTGTTGACCTTATCCTGACATTATTCAATTGCACAAAAAGTCTGTCAAATAAAAAATAGTTTTATTGTAGCGGAATGGCTCGCATCATCAAATACACTAGCATTCAAATCACGTGAAGAATTGTATGAAAATTCGGTTGGGGGAAAAATGAGAATTTGTCATGCTATCAGTATGCGAACAATGTGGCCCGAAGAAAAACATGAGTCCCATGCAATTATAACTATTAAAATCACGAATATGAATTTTACTTTTTCTTCTTCCGTGCAATTGTTAAATTGCGAAGAATAGTTTTCATTCGGTTGATACTTGCAGCAATATAACAAACTTAATGTTTTGTGTACAAGATAGAAAATACTAGTATCATGCGATGGATTAATAACATTATGATAAAGACACTACATGCAATCATTCATATACTTCCGACAAAACTCAAAATAAAACATGTGCAGATTTAGAGGGGGTGGATGGGGTCTGGACCCCCCTGAAAAATTCATATTAATTTAATTCACATAATAAAATTCCCGAAACTAGGCCTCCGAAAACAAAATTATTCCTCGGACCCCCCCCCCCCTCCCCCCTGGAAAAATTTTCTGGATCTGTGCATGATACATACACTCTTTTGCATGCTATATGCATAAAAATTTATGCTGTACTTTATGAAATATGTATCGTAATATACATGAGACTGTTGTACATATATCTCATTTTTATTTCTTATATAGGCTATATCTGCATTGAAGTAAGTTGCTTAATGCTTATATATGAGTAATATACTTTAACAATACTGTCCCACAAAAGAGAGACTGATATTCGTGTACTAGTATGCGTGTCGTGTAGGGATCGAAATTGACAAATATTTACGCGTTACAAACCCCAGAACCATACACCAGTGCATTTCTATAGTCTACTCTACCCTACTGACTATTTCATTTATATGGAGAATGATTCATGTTGATTCATGTTGATAATGCCTTTGTTCTTATATATGGAAATTTGATGGAAAAAAAAAAAACGGTCAATTATCGGCAACGAAATATGTCGAATAAATTCCCACTTCGTGCAATTTTTTCTGCAATTTGTAGACATTGTTTTATCAATGAAAAAGAACTAATTTAAATTATCAATTGGCAACTATAAAATACTACGGTATATGTTCCGCCTTTGACAGTCAATGAAAAAAACCCACTCTTTATGATATAATTGCTTGATATTATAATGTATACATGCATGCAAGTTTTGATGAGTGGATAGATAGCGTACATATACATGTATAGGCAAATGTATACAGACGCCCTTTAGCATCTACAGTGTGCTTGTCAAAAAATTAACCGTTGCAGACTTAGGTTTAAAAGATTAAAAAGGTTTAAAAGTACACCACGAGAATAAGTCCAAAGCTCCGTTTATTTGTTAATTTCCCATGATATTAAAAAAAGCGACAAACAATATTTCGAAAATGTTATCAATAACGATCATATCAATATAAACGTTAATATTCTCCTTGGGGTGTCCAGCTGTTCAAAAATGATACTGTAGTAGAGTTAACTTTAATGCTAGGTCTGATTTGGCCATTAAAGTATTTTATTTCATTCACACTAAATCTCCCAAACAGTTTTAATCTCTCACGAAGTATCGAGTAAGACTTCATTTAACAATAATGTATTAACATTATTGTTTAATCATAGGTATTTGAATCAACTATAAAGAGTAAGCAAGCAAACATACTTTGAAACAAGTTTTGGTTGATATTTTTGGCGGAGATTTATTTTGACCTTTGGGGTATCGGTGTTTCGGTCTGTTGCTCATGCGCTGGTAAATTGTCATCGTGCAATTGGAAAGATCCTGTGAGTGATTTTTTTTAAATATTTATTTGATGTAATCATACATGTATACAATCGAACCAAACATCTTTCAATATCATTGCAAGTCAAACTCTGGTTTTCAAGAGTTTTCAATAAATTCGATCAGTGCTTACTATCTATTCAAGATATATTACTATAGTCAGGTACTCTTTACAAAATTGCGCTGAAAAATATAGTTCTATTCATGATCAGCAGATAAAACATTACAACAAATGTTTAGAATATCGATGTATATGTAATACGTGTTAAAAAACAAAATTAACGTAAAATCAATTTTAAAAAGCACCTTTCCCCCAAGAAATGTAAATGTGAAGTATTCATATTCCTACGCTAGCTGCCTCCTCAGTCTTTTTCACGAAAATATATGCCATTCTTCGATTGACAATTTTTTCACTAATAAATATTGCTTATATTATTACAATAATTATATTACTGTCATGATTATTGTTCGTTAGTAATCACACAATCTCTTTTAATTATTTATTGTGTGTGAGTGCGTGGGGTTTTATTTTTCTTGTTTTAAATGAATTAGTGAAAATTCAAGTTATTTAAAAGTCGAATATCTTGGATATGGGGTAACCCATATCTGTTCTTGTTACTGCATGAGGCATAAACGTGCATTAATGTTAAAAATATATCGTGACATGCCGGTTTCTTGATGCGGGAAAGGTTTAAATCTCAAGTGTTATAAAAACTTTTCTTTGAAGAGAAGACAGTATTTTCTCTCCGAGTATGTAATTATTTTAATGTTTAGCCTATGTGAACACATATCTTCTTGACTTTCTTCTCATTTAATATATATAACGAATAAATCAGGTGCTGCAGATATCTTTAATTCCTGCATTTTCTTTAACTGAATAACCGATTTGAAAAGAATCCGACCGTACTTTTATATGCTATTGTTCCAACAATTGTTTTCATATTTTTGCATCGATGATATTTATATCAATCCCAAATATAATTAGTAAAAACTCTAAATTTCCTCAAAGACATTGTTATTCTTATCATACATATCTATACTTGTTTCACCAATGCATTTTAAGTGTAAAGTTCCTTTTTGTGTAGTTTAACGTGAAGTTGCGGTTAGCCCGGTAGCATGCCATTCGGCTTTCTACTAAATTACTACCCAACTTTCACGAACGTATCTTGTATTTGATTTGTATTGTAAACGGTAAATTGTAATGTAAAAGTTCTTAAAATCCATATGGTGAATTCAGGGGAAAGCTCAATTCGTTACACTCGCTCAAGTTTACGCCGAGTAAAAACTCCAAAACAAAACAAAAGTTCAACAAGTTGTATTTAAGTTGAAATAACGGTACATGGTATTCCAATGAAAACCGATTCTCGGAGTTCCGAGAGAACAACTTAATAACGTGCGGAGGTTCCAGCACGGACAGTCCGATATAATTCTGTACACAGAATCGACACTAACGTGCGGAAATCCAGCACAGTTAGTCCGATATCACACACACTCTACTAACGTGCGGGGTTCCAGCACAGTTAGCCCAACATAACAAACTCTATGCTAACGTGCGGGGTTCCAGCACAGTTAGCCCAACCGTACTCCTCCAGATCTTAAATCATTCTAGATTGTTATAGATAAGTTAGAAATCTTTGATTTTAAACTTTTAATGTAACACTTGTATCATATACATGTCGCATTATGTCTTACCTGCCAAAAAGAAACTTCTCTATGATCGCCAAAAGAGTCAGAAAGATTTCGCGGATCCAGTAATTTTGTTGCATTGCTTTTGTCCATATTCAAGTCCTTCACACTAATCAAGCTATCCGTGCCAAACTCTCCAACAGCAATTGTTATAACATCCTCCCCAATGAAATGCTAATTTACATACGCTTGGTGCTTCAAAGATCTGTTTTTCTAGCTAGGTTTCATTGATTGGTATAAACGCAAACGCCCTGCAGCTCGAGAATTGAGCACTGCTAGAAAATTCATTTTCAGTTAAAATGAACCCAGCATTAGGGACAACTCTTCTCGGCGTCGTTGACACTGTGTGGCTAGAATTTTGTTAACTTCCGCTCATGTCCGTGTAAGAGCTTCAGTTTATTGCTGATGGCCATTAGTGTTACTTCATTTCATTGTTTAGTTATTAAGAAATAACCGTAATATCTCGACCGCAAATAAGAGATATCGGATTTTCGATCTACGGGGAGAGTCGATGGATGGATGGGCATAGAAATGGCTGTCTAGATATCCATCTGTATGGCTACCCTTTGGAAGGTGTGTCTTAAAATCTTACCTCAGAAATTCCTTTTCTGAGTTGAACAAATAAATGGTAGTGGTTATTTGTTAGGATCTTTGATCTGTCTTTCTTAATTATAATTGGATTTAAAACTTTTTAAACAGTTTACAGTATATTTTGGTTGGGTTTTTTTAAGTATTGATCAACCACATTGACAAATATTATGCTGACTAAAATCATAAATTATAGATTAACACCGATAATTGTCCTATAAAAATTAAACTAGTTTAACACATTATAAAGAAATATCTCTTCCTTATTCCAAATTTTTCCAGTTTCGATTTTTTTTTAAACTTATAATAAGGATTTCAATTTCTCGTACTTTTGAATTGGGATTTTTAAAGTGACTTGTCACGACTTGAGCTAAAAATTTTCAATAAAAAAAAAAATTTAATGTCCTTTTTGTTAGACCGGATTGTACATAACTGTAAACCCTATCACCGTTATATATATTGTACAACATGAAACGCCTTGTCAATGCGCGTACATGCTGTTAAGGAAACACGAGGGTAGTCTAGACCTTTTTGCAGCCAAAAAGCTTAAAGTCAGAAGGTGGCATGCTAAATAAATAGTGTGTAACTGTTCAATCGTTAAAATGATGTCCTACAGGTCCCATTCATCCCGGTCAAGGTAAGGTCATTCTTTCTAGATGACACACAAACCACTGATGTAGGCGGAGAATATATTTATGATAATAAAGATATAAACTTTTATAAATATCACGATGGCCAAAAGAAAAGAAAACCAATTTGAAAAAAATTGGCTTGCCCAGCACATACACACACACACACACAAAATGATTGACCGTGTCAGTTCAAATCTGTACAGGACTCGAATTATACAAAAGGTACATGAAGTCTAAGAGATTAAACTTTATCCATTTGACGGAAACCAACTGCCAGTCTCAAATACTACTATACTGTCGCTCTCTAGTCGTGGAAAAACTCTATGAATATTTTTTCCATTTCATAATTATTTCTTATAATTTAAAATCGAGCGAAACTATGTATTGCTTGGGGATTGAAAAAGATGATTGTTATAAAAAAAACAAAACAAAAAATTATTCAAAAAGTACATCATCGAATGAATATTTAAAAAAAAAATAAGGTAAAAAGACCCAATAACAAATCCACGAACATGTATATGAAGAAGTCTCTTTATTCAAAATATTTTTTTTATGGAAGAAATTTTAGAAAACGAGTGAAGGTCTCTATTTATGGAAGATCTCAATAACCTTACATCGTATAGGCCTTATATAACTTATTGTAATTTCCAATATTTTCAAACACACATTTACTGTATGGAAAATGTTAATCAAAATATGCTTGATTTGGATTACTGGCTATACTTTTGTCGATCGGGTATCTCGAATTTACTGTCTGCACATTTAGACAAATATGCCATATTAATTAAACACTTTTCATTAACTTTGATTAAAACGGCATCAAATTTGTTTAGCAATACTGAATTGTTATTTACAAAGTTTATCATATTTTTTTTTTTTTTTCAAACACTTGCGGTAGGCGTTTATCATGAGTCTGACTGTTAATGTTTGACTATTCATCCATCTAAGTGAACTTTGGACTTTGCATGTCAAGCAAAGATGTTTATTGCTATATATTGAAGGAATATTTACCCTGCATTTACCATTAAATTCGATCAAAGGTTCATCTCCATGCCTTGAGAATTACACCAAATATTTGGTGTAATTTAACCTTCAAAAACAAGGGTTGGTACGTATAAATATACTTACCAACCCTTGTTTTTGAAGGCTAATTTATGTTTGCTTATTAATTTTTGGAGAGCTAATCTTTGTTGTCGTGACGGCTATGCTTTTTTCGTTTAGATCACAAGTATCGCGTATTATGTTTGATGCATTTGATACTCAGCACTACAAATTATGTAAGAATATTACCATTCCAAACGATATACAGACGTCACAATACACATGTCAGTTACAGGAACATTGTTATAGTGTCTCGCGGGTTTTGTTTTTACAGCTGTGGGGAGGGGGGGGGGGGGGGGGGCGGCTAACCAAAGAGTCCTGACTAGCCAAAATATGTAAATATATAATTATGATAACTATTGCAAAATGTTTATAATGATAATATTAGATTTGTGATTCTTTTTAACATAAATAGCGACACATGATACTGGATGTTAATTTTAAATGAAAAATTGTCCTTAATTAAAATAAGTATGATAGTATGAAGAGTGATACATTGTGATGCTGAATTACTTGATAGAATTGTTGCAATGGATACAGTTGGAAATATTCCTTTTTTTATTGTTTAAGATTACATAGAGAATAGAACCATTTTAACAAGACCTTGGACTTTCGGTAGAACGTAGCTATCTATTTCTTGCGTCAAAACAAGTTAAAAATGACACTGGATTCAAGCGAAATATGCACCGATTGCGTAGTCTTAGCTCAAAAGCCAGACAAATCGTGTTGACTTCAAAGAGCCATGGCTGAGTGGCCAACAACGAAATAGACAGGCCTACGTCAAGTGATGTTTGACATAATTGCCCAAAGTCCAAGCTCTTGTTAAAATGGTTCTAATACATGGCAAAATTTGTATCACATCCCATATATTTACATTTGCAAATATATTTCCTTATATGAACCTATAGAAAAGCTAAAACGCTGTATGAACTTTTTCGTGACGTCACAATGATCATAGCACGCGCTTATCGCTTGTCGCTTGGATTATTGTAAACATAAAATCTCGGTAATTTTAACAGTTCTGAACGATTTGTCTTTCTCAAACGTAAATATAAGTAATAAACAGCAATGTTAAAAAGTTGGTTGGTACGTGATCAAATCTTCTGAGAAGCCCTTCGGGCTTCACAGGATTTGATCACGTGACCAACAAACTTCACATCCCGGTGAACTTTTTAAATTGCTGTTTATTTCTTATATCAACCCGAGACTCCAATATCAGCCCGAGGGCCGAAGGCCAGAGGGCTGATATTGGTCGAGGGTTGATATGGGATGTGATACAGATTTTGACATGTATTGTTGTTTTTATTATATATTTGAATTTAGAAAGCTAGTTTTCATTTTCACGTTGAAAAAACTAACAAGTATTTATCTTCAAACCGCGTATTTTTCGACGTTCAAATGTATTGTGACGTCATCTATACTAAAAATGTTTAGATCATGACGTCATAGTTTCGACTTCAGATATGCACAGAAAAAGAGAATAAGATCCAAGGTAATCCGAATAAAAAGTACAAAGGTGTTCCGGAAAGGTGTAATAAAGGGTGTGATAAAGGGTGAAATAAAGGGTGATGATACGGGGGGTGTGATAAAGGCGCGTGCCACTGTTCATATCAGGGGTTCAAAACCCTGTATTTTATACCAAGTATATAATAAATAAAACTAAAATATCGCACTAGCTGATATATACCAAAATCAAGCATTAACATTTCAATTCAACGTGACTTAACCATAATAATCACGCAAATTAAGCATCGCGTGAACACCAACAATGATAGGCCATAAAATCAAATCTACAATTCACTAAACACTGTTTTAACATTTTTTTCAAATAAATGTCTCGCTATTTATTATCAATACACATATAATTTACGTTATTTATGTTAAAATCATCATACAGTGTAATGTCATTAAAAATAGATAAAACTTCATTCATTGTTTTTGGACGGAGAAAAAGAATAGCAATCGCAAAAAGTTATTGCAAACAGATTATATTAGCATTAACTCAAACAAAGAGTATCTCTTTTTCTTTAAACTGCGCTGTTTATCGTAGTTTGATAATGCTTCGCGAGAAAATTGAGGAACAAGATTTTTTTTATAATGAATCAAAACTATAACTTTACTGAAATCTTTAGCCTTCTTAATTCCCTTAGAAGTTCTGCATTTTCAAACATACACAAGAGTACCCAAATGATGAAATCAGTATAGCTATAGTTATTCAAATCAAGCACATTTTCGATTAGCACTTTCTATACAATGACATTTGTTTCATATTTATAGTTCAATATAAATATTATTCTATATTTACATCTATCGAGTATTTTCTCCTGTATTTCTTAAGAAAATCGATTGTAATTCACAGCGCTGTTGATACTAACAGGGCTGAAATCTACACGATCCAGTTCTAACCAGTTTATCGATCGGCCGAACCTTCACCAACCTAAGAAAATTCACGGACTGCACGAAATAATCATGATGATTTCCATTTAAAGAGACATGGTGACGCACAAACCCATGATTTAGCAAATATCGAATTTTTACTCGGTTTCCACATATTTTATATATCATATGAAAAGATGAACTTTTGAAAAATTACGGTGTTCAAAAGTAAATAAATCAAATTAAAAAGAGAAAAATAGAATTAAGCGTTGGGCCAACACGAAAATATTGAGTTTTTCTTCCGCTTCATAGCCACGCAAGCGCAGGGGAATGTAAATACTGCAGCGTGGCATACATCATGAGCCAGAAGCCTCTCATTGAAACACGATGTCTTCAAGAACTATATATTTATTAAGATGCATTCTCTATTAATGCATATTTCTTACCACAGACATCGAATAGCTTCAAATTCAAATTCTTTTTTCTGTGTGTCAATCCCACTGTAACTATTTTTAGACAGAAATCGCAATCACGTGACACTAAACCAATGTCCAACACAACTCGGTTTGTTTACATGTGCAATTTCCGGATGAGTTTTAATGACTTGTAAATTGATAAGCGATGACTTATGATGCGTGAAACCTTCCGTATGATGAAATTTCGAATAACTCTTCTTATTTCCGTTGTCATAATCAAAAAGTAAAACATCTATTTTGAGTCACCGTGCCACTTTAAGAAGACTTGGCTATTTCTTTTGTCTAACGTACTGAAGGACATTTACAATAATTTAGTTACTTTTACCTACTTTTTACGATTAATTCAATAATTTATTAAAGAAAAGATGTAAATATAAACAATAAAATGCTTTCTTTGATGATTCATGTTGGTTATAAAGGTAGCTATCATTGCTAACGCGGGTTATGTATTTTGTTCTGCAATGTCGCTACCTTCATATCCCGCATGGCATGAATCACCAAAGAAAGCATTTTATCGTTTCAATAAATACAACATAGATTGTCAATGGGTCAAGCGCACATTCTCACTCCTGGCGTTTGGAATGAACGTATTTTATAGTGTGGTAGAGTCAGCTAGGTACATATAACATTCCTAAGTATTACCTCTGGCTTGTAGGCTAAAAACTAACCCTTTATAGCGCTGGATTTGTAAGACAGAGGACCCGGCCTCAAACCCCAGCAGAGGCCATATCTGTCTCTGTTACATAACGTTACGTTACAAGGAGCCACGTGTGGTTTGCCTTGAATCGTGAATGGCTTGTTGCAAAATTCTGCGGTATATCCAGCTTAATATCACACTGGAATTGATCGCTAAAGACGCTGTGAACTAGCTAGAACTAGAACGAAGTATAGGCACCAAATAAGGCGAGGGGTTTGGAGCCGCCCAAAGCCCCCAGCGGGTCCAGGGCAACGCCCTGGTGGGGGGTTCAGGCGGGCGAAGCTCCCTGACGGAAAACGGATTTCGTGTTTTAGAGATCACCCAGGAACAAATTTCAGGCACTTTTCGTACATAAAATTTTGGGGATTTTTATTACGATTTTTTTCGTAGTAAAAAGGCAAAAACTTGTTTTAATACAATTTAACTTGTTTTCACCGCAGTGTTTTTTAAAGCGTAATCAAAGTGAATGACGGAAAAATTATACTACAGCTATTATCTGTCTCCATAGTTTAGTTTACTATTAAAGGGAAAACATTAGGACTTTCTAATTGAATGTCATAATTCAAAAACAGTTGCAATGGTTATTTTAAAAAGAAAACAGAAATGTTGCTTTGTTTTTATAGTCGTACATGATGTTACACGAAGTCAAGGCGTCTATTTTTATTAGCAGCAAATTTGTCAATGATAGATGAGATCGCATTTGTGACGTCAAACAATCAGAGTCTTGAAATAGAGAAAAGACAGATATTTGCTGTGAGTTATTTTATTTTATTCTTAAAATAAATGTGATATTTTAACATTTTTAATTTTGGGTCTTAAAATAATGTGTAGGCACGTGCCTTAAGTGCCTAACGGCAGCTACGCCACTGTTTATGGTATTATAACTGCAGTGTCCAATAAAAGGAAAAGTAGAAATAGACAGGGGAACATACATTAAAATATTATACACTGAATTGTGGTATTCTCACATAATATTTTCAGTATAGAATTAATTATACCAGAGACATAAATAACATTATTTATGTCTCTGATTATACGCTAATTGAGATTTTAAAACTAAAGAATTTAACATTGAATTTGGTCTCGAACGACAGATATGTTATTCAATTCATAATACTGTGATATGACGGATACTGCTATCAACTGTAGAACATAATTCATTCAAGATAAATGTCTTGAAAAGTAGCGTTAACCGAATCATACTTGGTTGAGCTGTTCATTGCAATAAGTGAACGATCTGTCTAATGTCGTTGCTATAAATAATTTTTAACTGGGAATCCCCATGCCCATGTCACTGAAAATTTTACTTGCTTTAAAAATAGATCTGAATATTTTAACAGAAAACTTTGAAGGTATGTAAATCATTGTAATCTTTTACGTTGAAATGAATAAATGATAAATTATTTACTGGACAAACAATTTTTACTCTTCAGCCTTCCTACGTACGTTCTAAATTATTTCCTTACGAAAGAACCGCAACCGTCGATCAACAGTATGTATATAATTACTATTTTTTCTTGACTATACATGTATTTAACTAAGGTAATATTAACGCTCAATATCAGAGAGAGAGAGAGAGAGAGAGAGAGAGAGAGAGAGAAACCCTTCGTGTTTCCGACTGTGTACTATTGACAGAGAAAATGTCATCATATTGTTTATACACCAAAGGAGAATTGCTGTCATGTGAAATAATAATTTTTACATACAGGCATATATATATATATATATATATAACTAATCAATTTTTTTTTATAATTCAGTTGTGAATTTTGACATGATTATGCCCTTGCAATATTGAAACTGCCTGATTAGAGATAAGAAAAAATTAAAATAATACCCTCATTTAGATTCGCAGAATTTGTTAGTGTAAATTTAGCTGAAACAACATATACGAACTACTTTCAATTTACAATTTTACCCTTTTTATGCTTCTTGATATAAGGGACGTATATATTTATAGTATAAATATCCCCATTGATATGAAAAATGAACAAATAAATAATAACTGATAAAAGTTAAATTTTGGCAGATAGCTAATTCTCTCTATCAGGAAATATTTTCATCATTTAATTGACAGTATGTATGTTTATTTACCTTTGTTTTAGGTACAGGATATTCATTCAAGAAAGGAAAAGATCTGATATTTGTACATTGTATGAGATTCAGCTACACAGTCTAGCACTATACAATGAATGACATAGAGACAGACAATACCATTTTGATAGATGCAGTTCCACAAAAAGGGTACGATTTTGGAGAATATCTAGTGTGTGTTGACAGTGGGTTGGACTCTAGTGATGTGGACAACCTGAAGTTTCTCTTGCGTGGAGTTTTACCAGATTCAAAGATACAAAGGGCCGAGAGGGGTCTGGATCTTTTCACTGAGCTCCAGAATGCAGGGGTCATTGATATTGATAACCAGGACCTGGAACTTTTAGAGGAATGCCTCTACAGAATTCACAGGAAAGACTTGTTAAAGAAGATGGCTAGGGACACTAATCTTGTGGAACTGAGATTAAAAAGGCTGCAGGCAGATTTACAGAAAAAGAGCATCTCGTACATGAATTCAGCCAAGTTTTTATCACCCTTCAGGTAGACTATTAAAAATTTCATTTTTAATTTCCTTATATTTTTTACCAGTATGTTATTTTTAACTTTTAATTTCACAAAATATGTATTTTGGGAATTTCAAAACAGCTCAGAAAATTAGAGTTTAAATGTTAATACCTATTATTATGCCTCTTGTCAGTTTGCCGCTATATGTTCAATACTCATCTTTTTTCGCATAGTGTACAAAGGGTTTATATAGCGTAAGCATACTATGCCGAAATAGAGCACGGCAAATGTTTTCAACGAAAATCCTACATGCACCGACAGCGGGTTCCGAACACTCGACTCTAAAATCATTACGTCTAAAAGACCAACGCGTTCCCGTTACGCTACATAAGCCGATAGTGTATAAGGCGGTTTTTATATATATAAAACGTAGATACATACGATTGACATCAAACAATTAAAATTATTCATATTTCCAAAAACACCTCATTATTGACGGTAATTTTAAAGTTAAAGTTTCTGATAAACTGTTAAACAAATTGATTGAACGTTTTTCAAAGAAATTTTACATGAGCATCACGAAAACGCTTTTTTAAATGACGCTTGATAGAGAATGTACAAGAAAAAAAATTCAATGAGATTTCGTCTGCTAAACAACTCGAGTTTTCTCGGTAATGTCAATCGTGACTCATTTCTTGAAAAGAACATAAACGTTTGTTGATTTTTTTTATTGTACAGCAACTTGTTGATAAAATAATCAATCAAATCAATTGATTAATTTGAAAGAACAAACGCTTGCTTTTCCAGTGATTATTTTAGGGACTATAATAGACAACACTCAAACGTCACAGCTACTTATAGCAAAGCACGCCTGTATATACAACAGTCGGCATAATAATAACAATAGTGTTGTGTTGTACATGTACTATGCCTAAATAGTAGTCAGGGTTTGATACATAGTGCACTCGGCATGCACACTATGCATCAAACCCTGACTACTATTTAGGCATAGTACATGCACAACACAACGCTATTATATAAATAGTGCATGGACATACCAGTATCTAGGCATCTGATGTTAAAAATATTATTTTTTACAGTAAGATAATTTTCGGTACTTAGTATCTCTTTTTATTTTACAATAGAAAGAAATATTTTTAATGTCAGATGCCTGTGTAAGTCTAGTATTTAGTTTTCCAGTAAGACCCTTTAAAGATGAATGACTGAAAGTCATTATTTCAGGGTGTTACTGTTTGAGATTGGTGAGGACATTGACGACGAAGAGTTCAAGTCCGTCATGTTTGCTCTGACGTCAGTGGTGCCTAAAGGACAACTCTCCAAAATGAAGTCCATCTTTGATCTGTTTTTATTTTTGGAGAAGAAAGATGAGATGTCTCATTCGAAAGTTGATGTTTTACTGAAAGTGTTGAAGGTCATTGACAGAGCTGACCTAATTCCAAAGGTCAACAAATACATTTCTTCTGATCGAGGTAAGAACCAGTTATTTCAGTCCTGGAAACTGGTAAATTGGATTAATTGATATCAGTTTCAGAGTATGATGTGTGAAAAAAAACAACATACTATTAAATATTCAGATTCTCTTTTCTTCAACTCTATGATGTTTATTTCTATACATATTCGGTCATTATAAAAATATCGTTTACATGTACATATTAATGGTTTTTACAAGTATGCATTAAAATTGTAAATGTTATGGGAAATTTTTCATTTTTTTCAGAAAAATTATTTTATTAATATTATGTATAAGTTGCTTTTTATTTTGCTAGCCAACGAGAGTAACTACTCTCAGAATTCTCAACCAACTCAAATGGAGGTGGAGCCACCCCAAGGACCCCCAACAGAACTACAAAACCACCCTCCCCCTCCTCCTCAAGCCTCAGGGGCAAGAGGGGGTGGCAGATCAACGTTTAGTAAGATTTTACATTTGACTATAATTTTAGGAATGTTTTGTCTCACAAGAGAGATAACTTTCACTGGGATTAAAGATTAGTTATTATCCATATCAGTCAAGCTTAATACCTTTTCATTGTTGTTTATTGTACTATTTTCACTTAACTATGTGGGTGAGTTTAAGCAACCTACAAAATATGCACATAAAACTTGATGAAAAATTTTATTATTTTATGTAAACAAATTGTTTACACATATTGTTGACTTTTGCATGAATGAACCTCATTCAAATACGCCACCTGATGACGTCACAAGAACAGGGTATTCAATGAATGTAAAAGTTGTAATAAATAGGTTTGGCACAAGGGCATGCAATTAAAATTCACAAACAAATTTTATATTAGGTAACACAAAAGACTCAGATGAATAATAAAATAACTGCACAAATCCTAAACAAAAATCTATTTAATCAGAAATTAGACAAACATATACTGGCCTCTGTATTATTTTCCTCGCATTTCTTGTCAAAATTTACAAATAAAATCTTACCGATTGAATAGCCGACATTTGTGCACTTATATCATCAATGTTTGGAATTTTATACGTTGTATTAATACACAATTCTTTATATAAAGTAGGGTATGCCCTTGCGCCAGAGCTGTTTATCTGCTGTCTTTTACTTCTCCGAGTTGTAAAAGATTATCACATCATAGTGACTAATTGCGCTTAGATGGACCATCTTATCAGTGCATAGGAGAAAGTCAGTAAAATACATCAGTATGGATTAAACAGTTTATTTATGCATTTTAAGTAGCTCATTTGCATGAAATTTCCCATATGCAGCCTTAACTCTGACAAAAGCATTTATATTTTATGTACATCTAATTTAAATGCAAGAAAGTACATTAATTAGTTTGTTTGATTTTAGGAACAATTTTCCAAAGATGTTGATGACCTTTTTAGCTCACCTGAGCTGAAAGCTCAAGTGAGTTTTTTTGATCACATTTTGTCTGTCGTCCGTCTGTCTGTCCGTCCGTCCGTCTGTCCGTCGGTCTGTCTGCCCGTAAACTTTTCACATTTTCGACATCTTCTCAAGAACTACTGGGCCAATTTCAACCAAACTTGGCACAAAGCACCCTTAGGCAAAGGAGATTCAAATTTGTGAAAATTAAGGACCACGCTCTTTCTCAAGGGGAGTTAATAAGGAATTATTGAAAATTTTTGAGAAATTTTCAAAAATCTTCTTCTCAAGAACCATTTAGCCAGGAGAGCTGAAACTTGTGTGGAAGCATCCTCAGGTAGTGTAGATTGAAAGTTGTGAAAATCATGACTCCCAGGGGTAG
Source organism: Magallana hongkongensis (assembly GCA_016163765.1). Taxonomy (NCBI): domain Eukaryota; kingdom Metazoa; phylum Mollusca; class Bivalvia; order Ostreida; family Ostreidae; genus Magallana; species Magallana hongkongensis. The sequence goes on along the minus strand of WFKH01011581.1, from coordinate 15,165,386 downwards.
AATGGGGCCACAATGGGGGGTTGAATTTTTACATAGGAATATATAGAGTAAATCTTTTAAAATCTTCTTATCAGAAACTTATTAGTATGGAAAGCTGAAATTTGTGTGGAAACATCCTCAGGTAGTGTAGATTCAAAGTTGTGAAAATCATGACCCCTGGGAGTAGGATGGGGCCACAATGGGGGGTCGAATTTTTACATGGGAATATATAGAGTAAATCTTAAAAAATCTTTTTCTCAGAAACTAATTAGTATGGAAAGCTAAAACTTTTGTGGAATCATCTTCAGGTAATGCAGATTCAAAGTTGTGAAAATCGTGACCCCGGGGGGTAGGGTGGGGCAACAAATGGGTGGTCAAACGTTTACATAGGAATTTATAGAGTAAATCTTTAAAAATCTTCTTCTCAAGAACCATTTGGCCAGGAAAGCTGAAACTTGTGTGGAAGCATCCTCAGGTAGTATAGATTCAAAGTTGTAAAAATCATGACCCCAGGGAGTAGGATGGGGCCACAATAGGGGGTCAAATTTTTACATAGAAATATATAGAGTAAATCTTTAAAAATCTTCTCAGAAACAAATCAGCCAGGAAAGCTGAAACTTGTGTGGAATCATCCTCAGGTAGTGTAGATTCAAAGTTGTAAAAATCGTGATTCTTGGGGGTAGGGTGAGGCCACAATTTGGGGTCGAATTTTACATGGGAATATATAGAGTAAATCTTTAAAAATCTTCTTCTCAAGAAACATTTGGCCAGGAAAGCTGAAACTTGTGTGGAAGTATCCTCAGGTAGTGTAGATTCAAAGTTGTGAAAAACATGACCCCCGGGGGTAGGATGGGGCCACAATGGGGGTCAAACTTTTACATAGGAATATATAGAGTAAATCTTTAAAAATATTCGTTCTAGAAACTAATTAGTATGGAAAGCTGAAACTTGTCTGGAAGCATCCTCTGATAGTGTAGATTCAAAGTTGTGAAAATCATGACCCCCGGGGGTAGGGTGGGGCCACAATTGGGGGTTGAATTTCTACATGGGAATATATAAAGTAAATCTTTAAAAATCTTCTTCTCAGAAACTAATCAGCCAGGTGATTCTCTAAAATTGTTTAGACTTTGGCCCCTTGATGGTTCTTGGACCTCACAAGGCGTTCAGATTTTGATGTAGGTTTATATCCCATACATAAACAATTGTTTAGGATCTTTTTGAGAACTGCAATGCTCAACATGTGTTATGACTATAAAATCATCCTGTTAGAAAAGGGACTAATGATAATAAAAATAAGAATATCCAGGGGGAAAAATGGATTTTCATTTATACAGGATCTACATGTATTATACTACATTGTCCAGATAGTTTGTATTATGACTCCAT
>WFKH01011581.1:15137074-15163921 GCA_016163765.1 Magallana hongkongensis | reverse complement strand
TGGTTAAAAAATGTTGTATGCTTCAGTTACCATTTTTATCATAGGAGAAGCAAATTTAATATGAATGTAGAGGGATATGTTGTATTTCAAAGCATTGCACATGCATTGGTAAATGAAATGCTTTTACCATTAAATAATAGAAATGGTAATAAAAAATTTAGAACTCATGACATTGTTTTCCTTTGTAGATGCCCCATTGTCACAGGGCATTCTTATAAGGTTAGCTGATGCGATATCAAAGTGTCCAAACTGGAAGGATATTTCACCATTCCTAGGTTTGGAGGACAGCTCAATTACAGCTATCATCAACGATGATCATATCACGGTTTCTCTGAGAATATTGAAAATGCTGCAGTATTGGCAAATGAACATTATGCAGAATGATGAGACTTGCAGAGTGACCATGATTGGGGTCCTCCAAAAGTTTAGAATTACTGAAGGGCTTCAGATACTGGGAGAGACTGTGGAAGAAGATGATCATATTCCTGATCCGAGTCAGTATTCTTTTTAGTTGCTTCATTCTTTATGAATTCAATATTTTTCCTGAAATAGATATCATTTTCAGCCTACAGTCAATGGAATATGGGGGTGAAGAATTCACTTTTCTTTGGTGGAATGTTTAAATATAACATAAGGTTGAGACATTTAAAAAAAATTAATTTTGGATCTTGTGCAATTAAATATTTGAAAAATTACAGAAATGTTACAAAATGTCCAACATAATTGTAAAATTTATAAAGAAAACTGTAAGGTACATGTACATAGTCTCTACAATAACATATCTACTACATGTACCAGGTATGTGCTTGTAACAAAGTTTGACATTTATTTACAGCACCAACCAACCTGCAATCCATGTATCAGCCCCCTGCTGGAGACATTCCCGAGCCAATCAGACACCCCGCCCCAGAGCCTCTCCCTGCCATCCAGTCCCTGAGGCCGATCACATCCACGTCAGAGATAGAAACACAAACCTCCATGATGATTCTTCCCAACAGCAATCAGCCAATCAGAGATGAAAATGAGGAGAACCTCTCTGTATCTAACAGTGAGTAAATTTGACCACCCAGTACTTAACCATAACCATTAACCAACTTATATCATTTAAATTTGATCAACTCTCTGCTCTTGATAAATGCTGTCAGACTTTTTGGCTATATTCCTTCTGTTTTACTATACATAACACAAAAAACTGTGAAACATTCAAAGAAGATAATGCACTGTGTTTGGAACACAAACTTAAGAAGATGTACTATAATTCTTTATTGAATAATTGTAAATTAATTTTTATATTATGTCATGTTATTTCAAATTTTCAATAAACATCAGCTGAAGCCCGAGTTCAGCTAGTGGAGAGAGACCCCCGACCCTCAGAAAATAACTATGTCCAGTCCGAGAGAAGCATGAGAGGTGAGAAGAGTTAACATCACCTTATTGTTCAGGATTAAGATATAAATCCTATAGCAATTTATAGGTATTCTGTAAATTTTAACATAATTGTTGAACTTTTTAATTGAGGACATTGTGTATTATAGATGCTAGAGTAGATGAGAACTTGGCCCTAGCCATGAGGAGAACACATCTTGATGATGAGATGGACCTGCCTTCATACAGAATGGACAGAAAGCCAAGAGGTAGTCATGATACTCAACAGTCTTACTTTCTTTATTAATGTATTTTAATTATAGTAAATGTTGACCAAAAAGTCAATACTACTAATAATGCTTAGGACAATCAAAATAAATCTCTCGGGCCAAAGTCTTTATTTTGACAGTATACAAATGGTATAAGTATTCCTAACATTGACAATTTTTATATCTTTGTTTTTTAGGCATAGCTGTGATAATCAACAATATGAAATTTTTCAAAGTTCCCAACGACCATGAAAGCAAAGAGATGCCGGACCGCACAGGCACAGATCTCGATGCTGGTTAGTCATTGTCTTATTTAATATTTACATTGGTGCTTTTATGTAAATAAATTTACATGTACATGTTTTGATGAATAATAATGTGCAAAGAGGAATTCAATTCAAAATAACTAACCCTAGTCCGCAGGCAGTTGAAAGATCTTTGTTTAAGACAATAAGTTATTACTTATTCTTTATTTCTGTGTAAAGTTAAACTAAATATAAAGTCAAATTTGAGTTGTTCATTTTAGGGGACCATTTGCAGCATTTATCATAAAGTTTGTTAATCTGAAATATTCAGTATATGTACATTTATAAAATTATAGAAAAGATAGAAATACCGTATTGGAACTAAATAAATTCTTTTTTTTTTTTACTGAATTTCTAGAAGGTATGGATTCTTTTTTTAAAACAAGAGAAATATGATACATGTAATACATGTTTTTTGATTATCTGTAATTTTGTTTTTATTTTGTTTTTTCAGATAAATTAACATACATATTCCAGAAGCTAGATTTCATTGTGAAAAGATATGATAATTTGGAGGATGTTGCCATGTACAGGCGATTGGTCGATGTGTCTATGGAAGACCACAGTAATTATGACTGTTTTGTGTGCTGTATTCTGTCCCATGGTGTGCTCCAGAATATCTATGGCACCAATGGCAGACTTGTCAGAATTTCAGAATTAACAGGAATATTCCGATCCAGAAAATGTACAGGATTGGCGGGAAAACCAAAATTGTTCTTCATTCAAGCTTGTCAAGGAAGAGAAAAGCAAATGGGTAATTATACAAGACACTGTCGACTGTTGTTTCATCATTTTTTTGGGGGGGGGGGGGGGGGGGGGGGGGCATCAATTTGTGTAAATCTAGTAAAACTCATTAATTATTTCAAGGATACATAACTTCTTGGACTTATGATCATACTATTACTGGTAAAAAGCTCCTATGATCAATAATTTCAACCAATACCCTCAAATGACGAACAGTATAAAAAAAAAGAGGATTTTCCTTTATAAAATGAATGCATCAGTGAACCTTAATGATCACTTAATAAAATTTTAACAGGAATTGATATTGAAATGGACAGTGACATTGAGTCGGATAATGGCAGAAACTCTGAAATGATCCCGGATGAGGCCGACTTTGTGCTGGGCTGTGCCACCGTACCTGGGTATGTGTCCTACAGAAGTAGGTCACAGGGAAGCTGGTTCGTCAATAAACTGGTTGAAATGCTGGATAAATTTGCCTACAGGTAGGTAGATATAAGTGCAATAAACAAGAAATATTTTGTCTGCATAAATAAGCCATAAATATAGAAGAAAATAGCCACAATGCATACAATGGCGGCCACATGTATAACACTAAGACTCCCATCTAATTCTTTGTGGTAACACATTTAACTACCTTTGAGGGCAGAACATTTTTGTAAAAATGTATACAAAATACATGAGATTAATGTACTCTGTTTTAATACAAATATGCTGATGGGTTTTTTTTTGGAAGCTGCAAAGACTGTAGTACTGGTACACCAAAGATCCATGCACTTTATAGAATTTTTTTTTTTACATGAATCGTGTTAACAGTAAAGAATAGAACCCAAATATATTGAACAAAATTATTTTGTGGGGCTGACTGATTGTTCACCTTTTACAGGTATGACCTGTTGAGTATCCTGGTCAAGGTCAACGAGGAAGTGGGTCGAGCTAACGCCCGGCTGGAGGGAGGGGTCTTCAAACAAATCCCTGCCCCCCTCGTCACCCTTAGGAAAAAACTCTTCTTTCGGTGAGAGGACCTGTGTGTTGGAAGGAATTGTAGTATGAAATCAATGTATATGAAATGCAAAGAAAAATTGACATTCACATTTATCATTATTATTTTTGCACATAACACGACCATTTGTTAAAAGTATGTACAAATTATTTGTTGATTTTGCATTAAATAATCGAAATAACTTTCGTTACTTGTTCAGTATTTTATGATGAATTATTATAGAGGTGACGTTTCTTTAAAAAAGAACTCGGTAATGCGTTTATATGAAATTACGCATTGCAATTTTTACATAAAAAATATATTAATTCCGTGTCACAGCTCAAGAAATTTACGATGTTTTGTTCCACCATAGACATATTTCCCCAATCAAGGTTATTGATGTGTCTCTGGCGACCTGATTATGCAGTGGGTTAATTTTTTCTTCACGATTTTTATTACCTTTTGGTGACACAAGTGTTGACAAACCACAGAAATGTATTTAATATGTAACCATAAGGTGTACATCACCCCAAAGAAGGAAGTCGTGTACTGTATCAACAGCCTTTGCTATACACGTATTGGTCTCGAGCCAAATAATAACGATATGCATGTACTCGTGATAAAAAAAAATCATAATTCTCATAGACAAGTCATCGCTATTCAATATTACACTATTCCATAACACATGTTGTTATAAGTCGAATATTACCCAATTGTTGACGGTAATATGTTGCATTTGTGCAAATGTAGTTTTTAATGCCATAAATTTTATATCTACCCGTTGGCAAATGGACACTGTTTGAAATAGCAGTTTAAAACCCTCTATTATTTTTTATAGGAATGAGCCATTGCATCAAATACAAAAATTTTCTATTTAAAATAAATAAAATTAAAATAATTATAAAGAAAAAGTTCACAATTTCATAACCTAATTAATATTTTGACCTTTTGCACTAATAAAACGCTGTTTTCAGTCATTAACATTTCTACATGCAATGAAATTATTTAAAGGTCTCAAACTTTGACTCAAATTATAACAGACTTGTCAGAAAAATCTTATAAATTCAGAAATAAAACTAAAAGTATGGGTCAATAATGTAAAATTTTAGATATGGCATGAAATAAGCTAAATTTAGGCAAAATTTGAGTTAATTTTTTCTTGACTTTTAATAAATATAAGCTAAAAATGTTAATATATGTCGATAGAAATATTATAAAATTGTTCAAATATGTTTTTCGGAACAAAATGAAGATATTACAATGCACAAACTATCTGGAAGTTTAGTCTGCACTGAAAAGGAAGCTAAAGTTACAGTACTCTAAAACTATTTAGTTATGGAAAATGTTCATTTTCTTCTTGAAAACCTTCCGCCACAAACTATAGTTCCTTACTAAACTCTGTAAATATGTAATTTATTCAATATAGTTTATTTGGCATTGTGAAATATTAATATACGAGCAGAATTTATATATGATGCAGAATTTTCAGACTAGAGGTGACCCAAAATGGCTACCCAAAACCAGAGGAACGAACTTCTTTAAACATGAACACTATTTGCGAAAGGGATTAATAAAACAAGAAGTTCGTATTATAAATACTTATTGGAACGCTTGTTCAAAATTCCATTTTCATTAAGCGTCTTGTTTTGTCATGACTTGAAATGTCATGAAAAAATTAAACTAATGTTTCATAATGCTGTCCTTGTGGGGCGAACAATATAGCAACTGAAAGAAACAATATATTTCATAAAAATAAAGTGAAAAATGGCATTGTTGGAGAGAAAAGCAGGACCTCCCATAAGTAAACCCGATTTCCAACGCGTGATTTTCTTAATAAATCAAGCAGATTTTTTATTCTGTTATTTAATTTCAACCGTTTTGTGTGAAAATGATAAACTGTTTCAGAGATTGCCACACCTAACGTGTTATTTTGGATGAAATATATGAAAACAAAGGAGGAATGTATATTAAATCACATTTAATATAACGAATTGTTTGAGATAAACAACGAATAACGTTCAGTTTGAAATATCGAAATTCGTGATAGTTTTTTTTTTGACAAAAACTGAGTACTGTAATAGAACACTGATGCTTAGGAACAGGACCCTCTCTCTCTCTCTCTCTCTCTCTCTCTCTCTCTCTCTCTCTCTCTCTGCTTTTTAGATCCTCGGGGTTGTTGACTTTCTTCTAAATAAAACTGGTTCGGGGAGAGGGACCCTGCCCTCTTAAAGCACCTGTGTAATACAATGGTTTTCGTATAACCATTTTAACAAGACCTTGGACTTTTGGTAGGACGTAACTATGTATTTCTTGCATCAAAACCAGTTAAAATGATGCTGGTTTCAAGTGAAATATGCATAGATTGCAAAGCCTTAGCTCAAAAGTCAGACAAATCTTGCTGATTTCAAAGATCCATGATGGCTGAGTGGCCAGGTCTACGTCACATTGCTGTTTGACACAAGTATCTAAAAGTCCAAGGTCTTGTTAATTAAAATGGTTCTTTATCCCACAATTGCTGTCTTGCTGCAAATTTTAAGGCCCATAAATTGGATTAGAACCTTCTATACGAATTCACATACATGACCAGTTTCTATTTATGCAGAGAGAATTTAGTCGATGATAGCCTTTTAGTAAACTGCGCTCTACTATCAAATCAAAGCATTAAAAATCGATGTATGTATCATGTAATTAAACATTCCTAGTTTTGTCAATTGCAAGAGGGGGAATCCCAAAATACATTTTTTAAGGACAATGACAAACTTTTAATTTCTTCTCTATGAATACCGACACTTTCAGTCAAACCTGTAAAAAGTGTTATTAGATGTAAGAAGACGATGGGGGGGGGGGGGGGGGGGGGATAATGCGTGTAAAATGCCTATATTAGGTCGGATAAGATACTGTTAAATAAAAATATTAACAAATCTGATAATTCTTTTAAAGAATTGTTCAAAACAATGGTTTGAACATATTTTATTGTACATGTATATATAATCTACAAAGGCTTCGAACACAAGTTGTTTGCAACTTACTAGGTTCTCACCCTGATAGAAATAATTTACAATTGTCATAAAACATTTTATTTATATATATATACCGAAAAAGAATGGTTAAGAACAAAAATATGAAAACAAAATATTATACTTATATAAATCTGCGAGAATTGGTTATAAAGTTTTGCACAGCCGTGAAAATTCTAACATTACTTTTATAATCAAAGAGATCATTACCCCATAGTAAAGTATGCGAATCTATAATACCTAAATCGTCTATTTGGAATAGTTCGTTAAATAAAGTATTTCTTGCATTCGAAAATCGTTTGCAAACAAATAAAAAGTGATATACATCTTCTTTCTTTCCACATATGCAATTTGGAGAATCAATAATATTTCTTCGATGTAAATCATAATTTAGTAAACAATTGTGCCTAATTTTTTTATGATTGATGTTAGTTACTCTTTCACCATGAAGAAAATATTTAGGAACTTTTGTATCACGGGTATTATTAGAAATGCTTCTTTGAAACTGATCGATGGATGTTGATTTCTTGGTAACCGAATTTAGTGAGTTCCATTTGCTTATAGCATCCGGAATAAATTATTTTTTTATATGTACTTAACTCTAGGAGTTATATAATTGTCTTCATAACGAGTACTGTAGAGAGAAGTATCTTTTCTATAAATGTTAGCAATATCACTAAGATATTGTGGTACAAGATTGTAATGAATTTTATACATAATCGTTAGTTTAGCTCTTTCCCTTCTTTTAGCCAAAGATTCCCACCCTGTTTCAAAATACAATGATTCCCTAGAGGCCAAAATTGGAAGTCCTGTGACAGCGTGTAGCTGTACTTTTTCTAACTTTTCAATTTCTGCGAAAGAACAACCATCCCATACAACAGAAGCATATTCTAATATTGGTCTTACAAAAGTTAGATATAATTTTGATAATTTGCCTCTGCCTAAAGTAAATTTAAGTTTCCTAAGTAGTCCTAATTTTTTGCAAGCGATGTTTACTATATCATTGATGTACACAGACCATTTCAAATCATCAGAAAACGTTAGGCCTACATGTTTATGAAAAGAAACAATATCTAACTGACAATTTTGAAAAAAAAAAAACAGTTCTGGGATTTTATTACGTTTTGACTTGTTAAAAAATGCAACTTTGGTTTTATTAGGATTACATTTAAGTAACAAATCATCAGACCATTTTTCTAATATCTTAAGGTCATGATTTAACACATTTTCTATATTTCTGAATTTTTTATCCGCATACTGGATTGAATTATCATCTTCGTATAATCTACAAAAGGACAACATGTTTTGTGCAACATCATTGACATAAATTAAAAACAGAAGGGGCCCAAGTACAGATCCTTGTGGCACTCCAGCATTAACACTTAAGCTGGATGATAATACATCTTTATACATCACTTTTTGATGTCGGTTACACAAATAGCTACTAATAAACCATCGAAAAAGATTGCCACAAATACGGTAAGTTTGTAATTTAAAAAGAAGCCCTTCATACCAAACTCTGTCAAAGGCTTTTGAAAAATCACAAAAGACAATGCAACATGATTTACCCTCATCAATATTCTTAACAATACTCTGATATGTCTCAATTAACTGGTACACTGTTGAGTGACCGGGTAAAAAACCGGCTTGGTATTTATAAAATACTTTGTTACTATGGAAATAATTATAAACATGTTTGAAAACAATTCCCTCGATCCATTATTTTACTTACACAGCTTAGTAAAGAAACAGGTCTATAATTATACGAGAGTGTTGGGTCCTCTTTTTTAAAAAAAGGAAGAACATGGGCCATTTTCCAACAACTAGGAAATGATCTTTCAAAAAGAGACTTATTAAAAAGTAAACATAAAGGCTTGCATATTGTAAACATAGTTGATTTTAAAATTTGGTGACTGATACTATCAAGTCCAATAGCTTGTTGACAGGCAATACAGATATATTGTCAGTTACTTCAAATTCTTCAATAAAAATGTTTTCTAAAGTTTCATCACATTGTAAGTACAATTCTGGTAAAACCTTACCGGTAGTCAAAATATTAGAGATAGATGAAAAATATTTGTTAAGCACTTCTGTCTTATCAACATTTTAACATCATTTTTTTTATCTGTGTATTGTAAAGGTGGAATTTCACTGGTTGTTTTTGTTTGAAAAACGTCTTTCAGAAGTCTCCAGTATATTTTGTTATTGCTTTTACTAGAGTCATCAATAAAAGTTTCAATGTTGTCGTAGTAGTTAGAAAACAATGAATGCATATAATTTACCATAACATCGATTTGTTACCCTTAATGTTCAATACTTAGAAAATCTTGATTTATACTGCCGTATATCCAAATAGAGTCATTTTTTAGAACTTCAGTGCCTTTTACTTTATAGAGTGGGTCTCTGCTCCATATTTTTGTCATACTCTAAATAAGGTCTAATGGAAAATGAACCAATTGCAATCAACAAAATCCTTGAGTGATGACCCACTAAACATGTACATTAGAACAATTTGTTGTGAATGAAATGGCTCAGTGGTTAGAGTACCAGACCTTAGGTAACCTTATAGAACTAGACATTTTAGGTTGTGGGTTCGATACCACCAAAACTTGAAGCAATATTTATTTATTTTTTATCGTTTAAAATATTCAAAACTTAATATAATTAGAAATTGTGCTTTTGCAAACTTGTATTATAAAATTATCAAATTGATTTAAATGGAAAAAAATTAAATTGTATTTTACGATTAAACCAATGGGAATTTGCGCTATCTTATTCCCCCATCTTCTTTGCCCGAGGGTAGGGGAGTTTAACATGATGGAACTTATTTCAAATTCCTGTATGCACTTTCTATATAAATACACAAGAGTTAATTTAGCGTACGCGACGCGGACCATAACTTACAATTTAAACATAACTATAATTTAAATGAGGCATTTGTAACATACATAACTAAAGTCTGTCCGAAGATATTTATGCAGCACATTTTCATAAATTATTCGATATTTATAAATACCTCGGGGTTCAAACGATGTTCACTCAATAGTATGAAAAAATCCCAAGATTCTCCTTTGAAACGCCCCCTCTAGCTTGTCAAGTTTCAATATACGGCTAAAAATAAAAAGTCTACGGGGATTTTGCATTGCAACGGAAATGAAAGTACCCGGATGATAACGTTGAAAAATTGTGCAAAGTATTCCGAGTGACTTCCGAATGGAGAACAGATGTTAACATTTCCCATAATAAATCTCCGTAAGAAATCTTTTTTCGTTCCTGTGAATTTTTCCGAGTGAAAAATGATAATTTGTCAATGAAGATATCTTGGATATTTTCCCTTTCATCGATTTCAATTGAACTTCTTTCACAGGTATGTGGGGGTTTTTTTTAAAATTAAAAATCGTCCAAATGTTCTGGATAAATATCTTGGAACAGACTATAACTGAAGATTTATTTCTCTTAAATGGGATATGGATTCGTGTTAAAATTTTATAAATGACAGTACAGGTTATCGCAAGCACGACTGTATTTCATTTCAACTATAAATTCAAATTGTCAAGAGTTTTTTTTTTTTATAAACAAAGGGTCTAAGTAACTATAATAGCTCCAAAATTGTCTTAGAGCGAAGGTTTTCATTTGGAAAATCTCGACCAATTCCTTTCTCATTTGATGCAGAATACCCCCGAAATTGTCAAACGTTATTATATTAAGTTGCGATTGGAATGCGTCGTATAGAAGGCGCTAGCCCGAGAGTCGAAAAAAAAATTGTGTCAATTACACCATTATCAATAACTCTGCAGAAAACATGTAAATGCTAGTGTTGAGACTGTTGACTTTACCTCCATGATAGTTCTAAGTTTTAGGTCTAGTTCATAGATCTCGAGACTCAGTGTTCAATGTTACATGTAAATATTATCAGACTCTATTTCAAATGACTGTACATGTACCAAAGTAAGTTGTGCTGCAATGGACAGTGGAAACACTCCTTAATTGTCAAAAACGGTATTACTAAAATGAATCGACGAAATTCACTTTCTGGTTAAGATAATATTTATTATACACTATACAGAATATGGGGGTGTGAAAAAATGACAAAGTACTCATTTCAATAACGCATTATACAATATGCATGATGCATCAATAAAAATCAAAATGTATGAGGTGGACAGTTCATGAATTCAAATTATAGACAGGCCATCCAAGAGACTCCTAGGCCGTACAGGTTTGTATCGTGGGCGGACATCATAAGGATAGAGAACCCCTCCGGCCGCACCCACAGCAGCTTAACATTGGCTCTGGTGTTCTGGTTGTAGGCAGAGTCGATCATTTTAATCCCGTACATCACCGCGGGTCGATCCAAAAAGGGTTGTTTGAATTTGATGGTCTCCCGTTTGGGAAATGGTGGCTTGGGGTAACTAGAAACTGTCACTTCTCCCGACTCACCTTAAATTACCATTATTCAGAAAAGATAAAAAAAAAAAAAACACAACAATTATTTTAAGAAATGTTTAATGAACAATATCCCTCTGATAAGAAAGATATTGTCTTACTTTCTCTTATGTTACTACTTTCTGTTAAATTCGAATAGTGTACAGCAAGTTAAATGTATGCCGAAATAGCGACTTTTCAATTTCTGTTAGAAAGTTACAAATACTATGGGAATATTTCAGTATGTAGAGGAATGATGGTCTTCTTAATAAGCTTCAGACGATTGAAAGCAAAAAAAAAAAAACAGTATCGTGTCAGTTAAAATAATCTTCAATTAAATTTTCCATGCAACCGATAAATAATAAAATATGTTAGAAACTTACAGCGGCAGGAAACAAGACCTGAAAAAAAAAATATTGGAATAAGTGATAAACGTGCTATAAAGCGAACTTCCGTTTTTAAACGAAGCATTTTATGATTCACGGAGAAAATGTAAAAATAAATAATTACCTATGCAAGTAAATAGGACAACAAGAAATTTAAGATCCATATGAAACACATCCATCTGCAGAGAAGTAAAGTTGTCTAAAGTTACAATCAGATAATTCCTTACAATATAGAGGCAATGTGTTCTTGCCTTCCTTTTAATTAAAATGGCATATGGTTTCAACAATTTTTTATTCGTATTTTAACTGCCTTGGCAATTAATCTTTTTGTAAATGAAAAACTGGAGCTTTGTACTAAAGACATATAAGACATTCTCGCAAGAATTTTAGAAAAATATAATTTATAAAACATTTTATAGGAAGAATTTTATTTTTAATATTTTCTTCGTTCGATTTTAACAGAATAAGAACAAAATATGTATTGGAATAAAAAAAATCTGAAGTAATTGAACTCAATAAAATGATAAGTACTGTTATACATGTAAATTCGCATGACCATTACCTTGAGCAGAAAAGGTTTTCCAAACTGCAAGAATTTTTTCTAAATGAATTTTGAACACAGGTGACTTTTATTTTTTAAAGTCTACGAATCTTCCACTTTTATTGGCTGAGTTAGGCGCCTCTGACATAAGATTAATTCCAAAACTAGTTTAGCAACAACCCTTGCACTCATTTACTCCGCGTGTACTGTGTAATCTCCCTTTCTTGGCGGCTTATCCTTGACCACGTGTCAGCCAGTTTGTTTACAAAACTCCGATGTCATACAACCTGTTTGGTGACTATACAGTGTAGCTTCGTGCTTTTAGTTTTTTCTACCATATTAATTTTTTTATGATTTATTCATGCACAAATGTTTACTAAAGTACAAATGTGTAAATTGTTTTTTTAAAGAATTGTACCTCTATTGTCTTAATTTCTATGTGTTTATTTTCATTCCTTAAGAAAATTATATGAATGTGTATAGAGAACAAAACATCGTGCATTGCCATTGAAAAATGTCCCAATTATATTAAACATAATAATTATGCATAATTTTTACGTGTTAAGTAAAATTGTTCAAAGTAATGTAGTATTGATATATTAGCTAGATTTATTTAATTCCTGTACAATTCCTAACTTGACCCTGCATTTGTACATTTGTAAATATATTTGTTTTCTTTTGTACCTCATGTACCATTGATATGGTTTGAGAGAAATAAACATTCATTCAAACACTGATTGACCATGAGTGCATATCTATATGTAGATAATTAAAGTTATTTTTTAATATAGGAATAATGTGAAATAAGTATAATATATATATATTAAGGTCTCCTCAGAATGTTTTTAAATCGTGAATTGTGAAACAAATAGACTTTGAACGGCTAATTTCTACCAATTTATTTGCTGTTATCCGTTTTACGTTATAATTAATACGCTAAAAACAAAACCAGAACAATCAAAAATTATTATTTAGGCTTTAACGAAGCGACTAAAGTGTATCATTAAATACCACGCCTGATAACGGCATGGTATACCCCCCGTAAGAACATTTATATCCAACACCTACTTTCAGGGCCTCTCATATTTCGTATCAACTTGTGGTGCATGAAAAGATGTGTCATTCTTTTTTAATTAATCATTTCTTCAATTTAACTTGGCATATACAGTACAGAAGAAAAGATTGTATCTAATTTTACAAACTTCTAACAAGGGTTGATCAGGTAATTCCTATTATGAGGGAGGCGAAAAAGTTCCTTCAGGGGCAAGGGGTCTGGGGGTCACCCAGACTGAAGCGGTCAAGGAGACGAAGCTTCTGTAAGCTCCCTAATTATATAAATTTTAAGAATTGTTGGAACCCTTGACTCCCGTGTTGAGTCGAATCAGTATATTTGCTGATAATCTCTGTACATTTTAGCGGAAAAAATATGCATGTATACATAAATATATATTTTTTCAATCAAAAAGAAGACGAGGTGCAACTGATAAATCATTAACCGATATGAAACTATTCAAAAAGATTTTTTATGTTAATTTTCATATTTCAGACAAATAATACTTGATCAACATTAAAATGAAACACTTGTTCTTTATGGCTTAATTGGCATTCTTGTTCGTAGCTTCTTTCTAGAGTATGTTTTTTTAATTTTAATGTAAGCGTTTTCGATTACCTTGACGAAACCCTGACCACTGAGCAACGAAAGATCTCCATCCTGTTAATTCTTTACGTTGCACGGTAGCTCAACTTTTAACTGTTCCATCTCAGAAATCTTTTCTTTTCAGAATGTGAAATTTGATGTTAGGGCATCACGTGTCAGCCCCTTTTGGCATTAGTTCCGTGTACCACATGCAATTCTGCTCATTTTTTTAAAGAATTTTTATTTGAATACTCAATTCTATCCAAGAATATTTGGACACGATTTCAACAATTGAATAGCATTTATTTAACAATCAAAATTTTCATGCTTTTTTTCGATCATTACTAGTATATTTATTCTATTTTTCGTAAAAATGTTTATACCCTAAAACACTATTCACTGTATATGCTAAATTATGTATATATTGTGAATAAAATACGTCTTAAACTATACCCTAAAACGTGTTACTTGGTAACGAAAACCTTTGTTCACTTGCATGCGTATAATGCTTACATGTATATTTTCTATTTAAATATAAGTTTTAAAAAATAAATTAATAGATAAATTTGTCAAAACTTCTACCTTTCTTCATATCAATAAATTTTACTAGCTGACTGGTTTTGGTATATTAAACGTATATGGCAGAAATTGACACTGTTCCAAATGAACTGGGCTGGAAGTTGGTACAATGCATATTTGTACCAAACTGTATTGACAATTGATAAACCGATTGAGCTATGCTTTGCAAAAAAAAAAAAAATGATGAATAAATTAAGCGTTTATCATAAAAAATTAAATTCTTTGAATGAAAGAATAAATACCCAAATGCAATGTATGTACACCAATTTTTATATTTTAAAATCTCACGGAGTCCACAATGAAATCTGGCCATATTGGAACAGTAAAGGTTGCATGTTCGACTCTAATCACAGGCCATCCACCTCATGCCCAGGCCGTAGAGCTTCGTGTCATACATGGTCCCCATCCACACCGTGAAATTGTTCCTCTCCACCGCCAGGAGCTGTATCTTGGCTCTGTTGTTCTCTGCGTAGTTGATATCCAGCATCGTGATTCCGTACATGACGGAAGGCTTCACGACAAACGGCGTTTGGAACTGTATCGTCCTGTTAATGGGGAATGGAGACACGGGAAATCCTTGTTCGTCTTCCTCGCCAGTCTCGCCTACATTTATAAACAGAAACTCAGAGCTGCTAAATAAACACATTAAAGTGGGAACCCCATATTTGAATATATTAGTTATCTCTTTGAATTTCACATCGACTATGCTTGTAATAACCGCGCGATATCATACTTGTTAAACCGGTCTATTTACGTTTAATTGAAATTTAACACTACTCACATCTTGCCGTTACGGGTCCAGGCAGATGAACTGAAATAAAGACAGTAACCAACTTACGCTTCGCAATACTAATATACTATAGTTAAATTATTCGGTTTGGATTCTAACATAATCGCCTAAACCAACTTTCTATACCTAACCATTACGACAAGTTTGATACAGAGCAAAGAAGGCGTTAATTGGAGTTTGGCAATAAAGATATAGGATTTACACACAATATAAGGTATCCTCTTTAAGAGGTTTGAATGGTCGTGATCATAGAAATTTTAAAGCTAAAATACATGGTTATTGGAATTTTCAATTACCAAATAATAATTTATAGCTTTAAAAAATCATTTTCTGTTAACCTTGTTGCTAATTGGAGATGATTTTCACTTTGGAAGTTTGAAAACTCTTAGAACTAGAGATGCGATATAAAGGAGAAAAAAGGTTTTTTGATCCACGCATGCCATTTAAAATTGAAATTTCTTTAAAAAAAAAAAAGACAGAGAGATTTATAAAATTGATAAATGTTGTGTTACAAATTCAATTTTAGACTTACATGTGGAAAAAACCAGGACAGTACAAAGAAGGCTTGTATGAATCAGTGCTCTCGCCATTTCTAAAGAAAAAATTATAAACATAAATAATATTACGTGTATTAACTGGTGCATGTAGCGTTCAAATACAAGTGCACCAAGCAGCAGTTACATGTATAGTTGTAAATGATTATATACTGTTACATTTAGTTGTAAATAATTATATACTGTTACATTTAGTTGTAAAAATTATGTAAGTATTTTTACATTTAGTTTGAATTTTTTACTCATTTATTGCTCATTCATTTCATAAAGATAGTTATAAAATTCTATGAATTTTGGTGAAGTTTTTTAAATAAGAATATTTACCTCTGTATAGTCACCACTGCTTTCTACGGTTGAATGTCGAGGATTGTTGGTTATAAAGCGGTTGTTACATGTATCTTCGGGCATGTTCTTTAGATTTTATATTTATTATAAGCAATCATGATTCAAATAATAAATTATTTCATAGTAAAATAGCCTGAGCAGTTTTTCCAAAACAAAAAAAAATCAACAGATGTTATGAATTGACATTGACAATAATAATGTTCACTTAATTAATATTACGAAGGATGAGGGGTGAAATGATTAATCACGAAGCCATTACATTTCATTGTGAATGCAAGCTGCTCTTTGTTTGTTAGTATCACAATAGTTTTACCATCGATTCTGTGTCAGAGTTATCTAATTTGTTAATGCCAAGTTTTCCTATTTCTTAGCCTGACTGTTTTCATTCATCATTTCAACATATTTCATCTAAAACAAATAATCGTTGCAAACTGTTGCATGGAGGAATTTTCCTAGAAGTTAGGTATCTCGATTACAATATGTTGCATCCTGGTTTTTCTTTCTCTTTGGTAACGACACTACATTGCATCATCAACTTGTGTTCTTGTCATGTGGAGATTATAATTGTTGTGGTTCTTTAAAAAAAAATGGTAATAGAAATAAGATTATTCATTTTTAAAAGTACCAATCTACTTAAGAATCAGGTAGCCTATGCAGAAAATGCAACACATGAATGATTTAGTATCTCCAAAAATGTTTTTATTATGTTGATTTAAGCATAAATAAACTCTTTTGACACTTTTTAGTCAAGAGTGTGCAGTAGGTCTAAAAGCAAGGGGGGAGGGGGGTGAGTTTAACATTGTGATTTTATATGAAATATATAGAAAATGTCATTTTTAAAAATTCTTTTTCAATAAAAACCCCTCAATAAATATAAATAAAATATTAAAATTTGGTTAAAACTGTTAAAATAGACATAATATCACACTTAAAAATTTTGTGTAAATGATTATTAAGAAAGATAAAAAGTTCATGAAAATTTGAATACTTTATTTTTGTTTGTTAACGATATACAATATGTACAAAGCAATAAGCCATAAGAAGAATCTCTAACGTACCGGGTATATAGTTTTGTACAGAAGAAAAATAACTGCAGTAACACGTTGAAAGGATGTCTTTATAAATCAGATGAAAAACATGATAACTTTATAATGCTTGTAATATCGTATTATGAATATTTCTATAAATAAAAACTCATCTTTTTTATTGAGATTGGTACTTCACTATAATGGGTTAACCGCAATGAGCAAACATCTCCATTTGGAAAGCGTTTTAAGTAAATAGGTTTTAGATGGCAACAAGAAAGTATGCGATGTTTACCGCGGTAATTGGTGAAACACACACATACAAAATGTGAAGATATAGTGTTTGGTAACAAACAGTGAAAACGTGCTCCCCCGTCCATAATTCCATATAACTTTACAATTATAATATTTACATTTACTAAGTATTTTCTCTCAAGAAATACGAATGTGTTCATACACAGCTTCTAACAAAACCAACTAAATCACAATCTATATAACCAGTTTAAATTTTGTCTGCGTTTCAAAGTACACAAATTATTTATATAGCAGATTTTAGTTTATTGGATAACAAATAAAGTTTATCAAAATACCTAAAATAAATACTGTATAAATAGTTATACTAAAATACTAGTATCTTTTGCGTGTATTTTTGGAGGTTGCTAGGCGCGGATTATTTTGTGATTGATCAAAACATTGAGAGCACGAACTGCACGGGCTCCATGAACTGACGTCAGATTTCCACTAGTTGATCCATTTATGCTACTTCTTTCATGCAACGTACTGATCGGCAATAATAATAATTTACCCTATATACTTTTACTCACTTTATTTTGATAATTGAAGAGATTTAAATACTATTAAACAATATTCATGCATGGGATAATTATTAGTTTATCTAAATAACTGCTTTAGTCTTTAAATCTATGTAAACTGTTGTAAAGTGATGTTGAAATCACAGATGGAAGATATAGATCAGAGTATGATTTATCTTCTTTCATAGACGTACACAATTTTGAAATTACTATGAAGAGACATTTGACAACACAGACAAAACGTCGCTCGTGTATCTTACAAAACGTCAGATAAAATATCCTCAATTCACGTTTTGCTTAATTATTCGATGATTAGAAATGGGTTCAAACGATGTTCATTCAATAATATGAAAAAAATCCAAGATTTCTCTTTTAAACCCCCCCCCCCCCCCCCCCCAGGCTTGTCAGGTTTCAATACACAGCTTTCCCACCGTTCCTTAAAATAAAAAATCTATAGAGATTTTGCATTGCAGCAGACATGATAATAACGTTGAAAAATTGTGCGGGATGTCCCGGGAAGTTCCGAATCAAAACGTGACGGAAACGGTAACCCGGGACAGACTATAAAAAAATCCTCAGACGATCATTTTTATTATGAAATTTTTTATTCATAATGTTGGTTTGTGTAAACAAAAACAAAAATAAATTACATGACTACACAGCTTCCTTCTTATTCGAGTCTTTCAAAGTCAATACAAATGAAATTCTCTCAGGACCGAATTTAACAACATGGTAAAAACTGTCAGTGAATTTCATGTGGTTGAAATGAAAAATAATGAGGATCAAGGATTGAGGTATACGTGTGTCGACACATCAGCTATATCAGACCGAGGGACAGGCCATCCACGTTACCCCCAGTCCGTACATCTGGGTATCGTGAACTGTCTTCATTTCTAAGGTAAACTTCTGATTTGTCAGATTCTTCAAATCCACGGCCGCCCTTGTATTTTCAGCGTAGTTTAGGTCCAACATCTTGATTGCGTACATGAAGGCGGGTTCCTCCTCGAAAGGTGTTTCGAACACGATGGTCCTTTCCAGGGGAAAAGGAGTGAATGGGTATCCTTTGTATAATAGCTCGCCAAACTGACCTGTAAACCAAGTAGTGAAACTTTATAGAAATATTCTTTGGGGAGACACTGTAAATTTAATCTATATAATATTATTAGGTATGATGAAACTATTTTTAGTACAAAATTGTACTTACAACGATTTGAATCAGCCAATGTAATAACTGAAAAGGAATATACATTAACGTCAGTATGGCAAGTTCAAATTGTTATAGTTCTAAAAGCCAGCCAAATAATGTATTTTGATACATACATGTATATTCAGTTTTCGAAGGGCTGTGATGCTTTTCTTTTTCTTTTTTTGGCTTTGGTTTTTTTTTTGGGGGGGGGGTGTAATTTTTTTTTAAATAAATTGCTTAATTAACTTTGATAAATCACAATCGACATATTATCACATTAAAATTACTTGTGCTATTTTGTCCTATTAGACTACTGACTAAGCATTTCACATCACGGCCAATAAAATTGAGTACATTGTCTAGTAAACATACCTATAAACGAATCTTTGAACTTAACGCTAAACACGTACATGTATATACATTACCATGTTGTATTCTTCACAATATTTGTCAAATATTTACATCAACCATACATATTGATATATTTTATTCATTTTACGTTACAAAGCATATTATCATTGTTTTATTGAAAGTTATATAAGATAAAAACTAATTTATCAAAGGTTACTTACCTAGCATTGTCAGGAATAACTGTAGCAGTCTCATTTTAATGTTCTTCCTGAATAAATAAAATTAGCAATGGTTTTTATCTTATAAAGGAAATTGCTACAGGTGAGCACCAAAGTCGTTGGTAACACGTGCACTTACTAAATATTGTTGTACCTTACAGTTCTTCTTCCTCTGAAATTATAAGTTGAGAAGAACAAACTGGCCTCCGTTTATTTATTAACGACAAATGCTGTCCATTAACATTTTTGTATCGCAGCCTGTGCAATGATGAATTGAAGACCTGACACATTGCGTCAGGTAAAGAAACAGCCTGACGAGGGTAAAACTAGTTTCGACGTCTGAGAGCCTACTGAAATTTATTGTTTGTGTGTGCAGGATCAGGCAGACCCATCGAGATTATTTATGTTTGTTTCCCCTCTGAAACAATAACAATTTAAAACGTATTGTTATTTTTTAACTTTTGTTTTAAAATGAATCAAATTTCACAGTTATTGTTTTTGTTATCGGTTTTTTTCAAAGAAGGGGATAATACCACTGACGTGACTATTTATTGCAATAAATCATCCGCCTGTTGTCATAAAACGATTATACCAACTGAAATAAAGAAATGCAGTTTTTGCAACTGTTGCACCAGAATATCAATTTTTGATTTGTTTCAAAATTGATTTCGATTATTCTTATTATCTACTTGTATTGCCTTTTTAAAATTAAAACTACTTTTTTATTATTTTTAAGGCGTGTGGGGGGGGGGGATTTTGTTGTTGTTGTTGATTTATTATTAATTCTATGGTTTTTGGTAATTTTCCTATAGTATGTAATGCTGTATTATATTTATTATTACATGCATAATTAATTGCTTAGACAAATGGGTTTCAGATCGATTTAAAGCATGTACATACATATTTATATCTTTGAATATAAATACCATTAAAAACTTAGTTTTGTCGTTTCTTCAGCAAACAGCAGAACTTCGTAATTACAAAAAGGCGTAGTTATGCTATTCATTGTAGATGTTTCACAAAACAAAGAAAATAAGTCATCAAAATTATGTAACTGTATACGACATTATATAAACTTACGCATTTCAAGCCTTCGTTTTTTGAAAACTGAAGTGTTGATCTAAAAAAAAATACCAGTCTTGCTGTACAACCTTCACATAAATCAACAATTAAACCAGTTAAGCTTACGGATATACTAAGGAATGTTTTTGGTCCATGTGTCCCAGGCAAAGACAGCAAAACAGAAACGCGTGGTCATTTTACATTGTATGGAGCTTGGTACATGTACAAGCAAAAGTACTGATGTATAGATTGATTAGATATATAAAAAATCATTTTTATCTATGTTAACTCAAATCTAAAAAATATTTTCTGCGAAATTTCTGATTTCTTAAAAAAAATTATTAGTAGCAAGTGTATACTTTAGGTTTATGTTGCGCAAAACAATACTGAGGGATCCTTACTCGTTTTAGTTTTTCTTACAACCTTTCATTTATTATAATCAATAAAGCAAACCCAAGAGAATAATACATCTGAAACCAAACTCCTATAAACGGGACATCTGGACAAATATGTGTAATAGCCTCACCCCTACCTCTTTGAAATCCTCCAATAACTCTTGCTGTTACATGGACTTTGTTATCTGTCTGCGTTTTAGGACAGGCTGAGAGTTGACACTTCTAGTTCGATAATCGAGTGAATTATAAAATTAATCATTTTGAACGCAGATACATGTAATTACCTAGTAGTTACATGACATTTTGCTTGGATCAAAGTTGGACATTGTTGTAGTACTCATGTAAGCGATGTGACCTATATGCCGTTTGCATTATTAGAGAGTTATGACGAAATGATTGAAAAATAAAATTTTCTTCTGCAAGTTTTTATTGACCTAATAACAAACAACTTTAAACAAAACTTTAATGGGTGCATATTAGGGATGGCAATCGATTGCAAAATTAATAATCGGTTAATCGCAATTCGTTCCGACCGATTAACCGGTTACTCGTATCAAAATACGCAGATTTTTGACATGTTATTATTATTTTTAATAATAGTTATAAATAACACAAAAAGCACTATAGGAATATTCTGTTTATGTGTAAATCAAAATATAAAAATCATATCTCATGATAAATATTCAAAAAGAGAGGAAACAGTCATGAAATAGTTTTACTGACCATATGTCGCAATTTCGCAGTCAGTTCGACTTCTCAAAAAAAAAAACAAATCTGCCCATCACAAGTTATAAATCTCAGTTTGAAATGATCCTTTTGGATAGTAGTAACAAGCATGTACCTGCTTTAGACAATCGCTATTTCTTTGTAATAAATTGATGTCGTATTAAAGGAAAAAAGTAAAATAAACACATTGAACGTAGGTAATAATGTAATAATTGTAACGGTACTCAACAGTGATATTAGTATCATACATTAATAATTCATGAAAAGCTGAACAGACAAGGCAGTGACAGTCATTATAATTAACACCTACTGACCAATTTTCCTCCAAGAGCTGAGCCCTGGGGTCTTAACGGTCTCCAATTTAATTTGATTAGATAAAAGTCTCGAAATACTAAAAATGAATTTTATTTTGAATTTGCGTTAAAATATACATAATTTTTATTTTATACGACTAACCGATTACTGATTTTGTAACCGGTTACCATCGTTCCGACCGAGTAATCGGTTAACCGGTTAGAGATTGCCATCCCTAGTGCATATACATGCATATACAAATTTCCCAAAAGAGGCGTTCAGCTCATAGAGCACAGTTCGCTCTGTCTTGTTACATTGACTGCTGGTTGTGCTGAGGCCGGTCTCTTTTTCTTTCCCTTTTTATACGTCAGGTCAAATACAGAGACGTAATCGTTGTTGTAGGGGGGACAGGAGGACACGAGCAGTTTGTCCCCCGTACTGTTGATGGTCACGCACTGGGGTCGCTGTATACCGTCCTCTCTCGTCAACAGGGTCTTCACTTCCTTCCCATCTAAGGATATGACCTGAATATTTAAACAAAAACATGTTTCAATGTAAATTCCTTGTATGACAATATTTATATCAACTCATTTCCTCCCAAGAAAACCGAAATAACAATTGTTATTTATACTGGTAATTCAAATTGTCGTTTAAACTGATTAGATCCGGTATTGTAAACCTTGTCCGCATTTAAAGATAAGCTTTCTTTGAACTACCCCGTAAGACTGTCCAAAATTAAAGGTTTTTTTCTTGTTTATTGCTCAACGCTAAACTCAAATATCTATTGTTGAATGTGTTTGTTAATAATTCCAAATCTAAAATTATTGAATGGTCGACGTCCGACTTCTAAAGAACTTTCATTTATGGAAAAATTGTTCAAGATTAACTCTTTCTTGGCTATTCCATCTATGCTATTTACGTTGATCTATTAAACATATAATACTTTAATATATTTTAACTAACTTTAATCGGAGCATTTGAATGATATCGGTGATATTCAAAGAGAGGTTTCAATAACAGCAGTATTTTTGTGGTACATATCGGATAATTTTAATAATCATATAACGGTTGCGATCATCGTGGCAGAAAAAAAATTGCTTTAAGATATTTGTAAGTAGGGCAAAGTGAAAAGGGTCTAAACAGGGATGGTTCTTTGCGTAAATCTACCTTGATGCTGTTGTCCTTCATGTCAGCGACAAAGAGATGGTCTCCGCAGATACACAGTCCTCTTGGCATTTCAAACTTGTGTTTCCATCTGAACCGACCCTGCGTAGTGATACATATTACGTGACCTTCCACCCCAACACCATCAGCCACAAAGATGAGGCTCCCAGATTCGTTCATCACGCAGTACCAGGGTTCTCGGAACAAACTCTTTCCATCGATGTCTTGCCAAATATGTCGAACAATTTCTATGTCCTGAAAAATAATTCGTTTATCCAAGTCCTTTCCGGAACACACGGCTATTTTCCCTTTACTACTACATATTCCTCTACAGTATCCAGACAATGAAAGGACCTTTGGCACATAGATTTTCCAGTCGTTGTTGTACGTTTTTGATGACTTCAGTGAATTTCTCTCGATGTCACAATACCGTACGCATCCTGAATCACTTACCGCCACGGTTTCGTTGTCTATTAAAGCAACGTCATAAGGCTTGAAAGAATCGTCCTCTGTCAATAATTGAAAATCCGCCGAAAATAGTTTCAATTTCAGATTTCTGTTGTCTACCATTAGCACTTTATCATCCTCCAAAAACACGGCTCCCGTAATCCAACATTCAGCATTATCCGATTCCGAAGTCACTTTAACTTGTCTACAATTCCCACTTTCTATGGTATACTCAAACGAGTCAGCAGACTCTTCTGGGAGGGAAAGGGTTGTCCCTGCAGTGATAGTCCTGGACGGCAGCGATATACCGTCCAAAGGGTACAGTTTGTGATTTTTGGTGGCTTTTAGAAGAAGATGAAATTTGGAGCAATCAGCGCAGTATTCCTCTTGACACGTGCGACAGACGTTCATAGCTTTCGTGGTTATGTCGCGCTTTTGGCAGAGTTTACAAGGCTTGTCGTTTTTCTTCGGAAGCATGATGTCCATAAGACTAATGATCTGATGGTTACTGGGGAACTGGTCCACCCAACTCTCCGCGGGCTTCTTGACATCCGGAGGAACCACATTGTGGCGGCACACTGGGCATGAGAACTCATACTTCCTTCCCTTAGCTTCTTGTTGCTTTGTTATATACACTCGCAGACACTCTCTGCAGAAGGAATGGAGACACGGCAGTCCTTTAGGGTTAGTGAAAATGTCGGCACATATTGGACAAGTGAACTCGCGATGTAAGTCATCTTCCATTGTACCATACTCTAGTTAGTTCAGGTCGTGTGTTTCTTGTAGATACGTCTCGAATTGAAGAGTTCCTTTTGTCAGAAGTGTGAAGAAAGTTGACGGTTTCCTGACATGACAACACTGCCGCTGCTTTGGCTTTTTGCATATGTCACGTTTAAAATTTAATTTCTCGCGATCGAACAAAAATAAAGCCCCAGAAATTTGAAAGGTGATCATTGACGCATCGAGTTCTACAGAATGCCCCCAACTCGCTGTATTGTATCAACCTTTCACACAATGCCACCCTTTTTCAATCTAGACCGGTGTATATTTACCGATGAGCGGTTTAAGCATTGTCAAAAAATAAAACATATTCTCTACCACGTATACAAAATTATACACAACACCCTTTAACTTTTCTATGATGAAACCAATGTTTAAATATTTCAAATTAAAGATACATCAGTAGTTAAATCTCCACTCAAGTCAAATCTTTTCAGTTTTGGCCATGTTTATAATACCTAGGAATGGGGGTATAAAGTGCGTGCAATTCAGCAAGTAATTATCCTCTGATTTAAATTGTGTCAACGTATATTGAATTCTATAAATTTAGTCTCCCGCTGTTTTGGACCGTACGTCGATGTAGAATTTTCCATATATTTACTTATCAGGGTTTTTTTTATATTTTGATTGACGCAATATACGCGCAAGTAAAATTCCGCAGTACTGATTAAACGAATGGTTTGATAAATTCGAGTGCCTTAATACAATGGTAAAGTATACATAGCCCAAACTAACAAAGGAGTAACATGGCAATCAAAGTATATATATATATACGCGTATTCTTATCAACTCCTGAAACATTATCAAAATATCAATCATTCAAAGGCCTCAAACCTATAAAACAAACATGGGTTATATTTTTTACCCGATACAACATAAAATTTTGAAATAATGAAGTTGAAGTTTATTTTGTCAACAGAATAATACCTTTACAAGAAACCACGTCGAAGAGTACCTGGGTTGGAAGAAGAATAAAGTTGCATGTATGGTTCATCAGTTTTTATGCACCTCATACATGTATATATATAATTTTGCTTTAGTGATTTTGATTTTACACACTGAATACTACAATATTTTCTTTTGCGTAAATTAAATGAAAATAAATATCAAAACTTGACAATTTTAGATAGGAATAATAAATTATTAGTTATGTCTTTCTCTCTTTCTCTCTTTTGAGGGTTCATCGGTCAATCTAATTGAATTAGAATGACAAAGAAAGGACAATAAACAATATTTCTTTGGGCAGTGCACAAATTTTTAAAAAAATGATTTCGCATTAGAATTTCACATCAATCCGAAAATAGTAAGTTTTAACTAAAGGTCCTATATACCCATCCATACTATTTTCTGTTTTATAAAAACAGATTCTTATATTAATATTCAATGAGAAAAAATCAACCCATGTTAGTTTTGACATCGATTTACGTTTAACTTCTCCCCTAATGGCTCTTTGTGAATAATGAATAGAGTATTTGCGTGACATTCAACATTTTTTTTTTTTTGGGGGGGGGGGGGTCAAGAACGAATGACATTCCGTTTTCTAATAGACTATATACATGCTATTTACATATTACTTTGTTTGTCTGACAACGAAAAAAAAAACCGCCTATATAAAGTACAGAACTAATTTCATTTTTCATTGATAAAAATTCATACACATGTACAATGTACATGTGTATCTAAAATATTTGTCTTTATTTATTTGAGGGTTTATTTATTTATTTCTGATAAAGATTGGAGCACTGATGATAATATGGAACAAATACGCTACTAATTCACTAGTGCCTGGTACCCGACTGATTTTAAATCGGGCTCGGTAAACGAACCGGAAGTTTGTGATGTGATGACTTATGGGATATTTTTAAAAGCAAAACACGTGGGTTATCAACATCAACTTGATCAAGTTTAAGAAATGACAAGGCCAGGTAAAATAAGTTGATAATTTTGCAGAAAGATAAATGTGCCATGCTAGATTTGCATTGCGTTAAAGAGTTCGAACAATTAGCTGTTGTTTATCAATGTATGGGGAAGATAAATCGCATGGAATAGACGCATTGCAGAAAGCATGCTTGCTGAGTAAACACTATATACGATGGTGCTCATGAAGTGAAATTAAATTACTTACATTACTGGAAGGTGATTGAAACAATTTTACATATATTTTCAATCTTTTTAAAGTGTAGATAGCTATAAATAATCAGATTTTCTGTCAATCAAAAATGCAAAAATAGTCTGAAACAACTACATTCATCAGTATGTTAATGTACAGTATAGTTTGAAAAATGTCAAAGTATTGCTCTGTTTCTTAGCTATCTTAGTCTCAAATTTAGAAAATCAGTGAATATTTTTATTTCATTAGAAAGGGTGCCCTATATGTGTAGCAGTTTTTAAAAGGGGAGGGGGATACATTGTTAAATATTTAAACAATAAAATGCTTTCTTTGATGATTCAT
>WFKH01011581.1:15085240-15127682 GCA_016163765.1 Magallana hongkongensis | reverse complement strand
CTCTCTCTCTCTCTCTCTCTCTCTCTCTCTCTCTCTCTCTCTCTCTCATAATTCTCAAAAATCAGTTCATTCTGTACGAATCTAATATATAAACACCAAAATAATTATCTTTTGCAAAGGTACTTGTAATAAATATCTTGAGGAATCTTTAATTGTCGTGTGAATAATTACTGAAATTTGTTTTATCTGGCTTGTAAAATAAAAGTTATCGATGTATATTGCAATTGTACATATTGATGACCCCTATGTCCCTCCTAACAAGTGTTATTAGCATTTCCTGTAAACATTTACGCAAATGCAGGTTCCTCCATATTTCTGTGATTATCCCACAATAACTAGCGGATGGAGATGACACTCACCGACTTGGTCCGATTGCAAAAATTTAGACGGTAAAAGAATAATGTAAATAAATTTGGCACCAAAACTAATTTAATTCTTAATAATAGAGAAATAAATTTAACGGAACCGAAGTACTTTCAGATGTGCGTTTGTCTTTGGCAAATTGAATATGAGGATTTGTTTGTGTGTAGAATAAACAAGGGTTCCTTAACGATGCCGCTTCCGAATATTTGACGTCGAGTGTCGTAAAACTTGGAATAAATCCATCGTCTTCGCTTTGTTGGCGCGAAACTGTGGCTAACGAGAAGCGCTCTCTTCCGGGGCATTGTTTACAAGAACGACTACCCAAAGCAATATCCAATTAATTACATTACCAAACTAAAAACGCCAAAAGATCAATGGCAGAGTGTTTATACCATAATCCTTATCGCCGGAGACATATTAAACGAGATTTCTAAAATCTGTCAGATCTGAAGCTTTATTTGTAGAGAAAAGTTTGCGTTTTCAGTCTAACTGTAGATTTGTAAATGGGCGATTTTTTTTTAATTTTATATAAAACAACTTCATATACTTGTAACATTCAAATCCTTTGGTCAACGAAATGTTACCAACTAATCGCTTTGTAACTTGGCCAGTAATTGTATGTATTGATGGGTTTTGTGGGTTTTTTCAAAATTATATCCACATTGTACAACATACTATTTTTATTTATTATTTAGCAATGCAAAAGTTCCTTTGAAATATTTTTGATCTGCTCAAATATACACGAATAATAAGTTAGTTGCGGTATGGTGTTTATTTATTAATCGATCAGTAACATTATAGCCTAGACCAGAGGGTTGAGCAATGCTGATGTTGCAGATAGAAGCATGCACGTGGATTCACGCAGTTCTTGCGATTGATCTGTTTTTAAACATACGAACATCTGAGTAATTGTTCGTATAGTATTTGCAAAACACATCAAGATTTACATATCAAGCTCAGCTGGCAGTCTCATTGATACCTTTGATAGCGTAAACGACCGATTCCTTCCTCTATTAATCGCCCCCTTCATGATAATTACTGACCATTCAACAATTTCTCCAGTCTTCACGCACGTGTGCACGTACAAGCCCTCCCCAGTCGTACTACACCCTGTTTAAAATTTGCAGAAATAATCATATGGATATGGTTATTTACATTCAAAGCAAAGGAATGAACTGTCGAACCCCCCCCCCCATCCCCCTTCATTCCCGAACCAAAAAACATTTGATTGTGCCATTTATGATTTGTTGAAATTTGATGGCGACTGGGGACAAGTGACCACTTTTTAATTGTCCTCATGATGTGGCTCATTAAGTATTGGCAGGCGAGTGTCAACATTTATTGCTCTTTAGACGGGCCATCGAACAAAACTCCATCGTCCATAGCAATCTCTTCACTGACGCAATGCGTCCCCCGAGAAAATCTGGGTCCGGGGCTGCCTATCGTCCCGCGACATATGCTCGCGGCGGAGCGAAAATTTTCACGACAGACGTGTCATCTTTAATGCTCATTACATGATTTGTTTGTTTGATTTTATGAACTAATTACCAAATACTAATAAAATATCCTTATTTAATTTTCTATGCATTATTTCGCGTGCTGGCATATTGTTCAATGGTTCTTCAGAAATAAATGAAGATTTCCATCGCTCTCGGTGTAAATGTAACAAAAAGTGTAACTTAAACACAGAAGTTTTTTCTGTCTTGATTAATACTCTGTTTGTTAATTAAGGATAGTTAAGCTATTATATGTTGGCATTTTCTTAATTATCGTCTCTTTTTTTAATTTTGCTATTTTTTTCTGAAATAATTATTTAAAGGTTAAAAGCCAGAGCCGCGTGACGGCACGTGTAAAACAGCTACCGTGTATATGAGTATACATTTCAGGAAGCACGTGTCAGATGCGGTACACAGCGCGAAACCCAGCACACCGGAAGTTATTTCGGAATATACCCGGTGTCACGCCTATAAAATTTGGAACCGAAAGAAATTCACAATCCACAAGAAAATCCCCGGTTTGGCAGCGATATCTTACTGCTTCTCACCGCGGGCTCCAAATAACATTAGACAATGCATGGGAATATATTTAATTTCTCTTCGAAAATTCTTAGAATGATAACAGTTTTTAAAAAGTGTTGCCTTACTTTATAACATTAATTCAGGTATAACCAAATTTTATTCTTAAAATTTCAAGCTTTCAACACAATAAAAAAAACTTTTTTCGACCTAACATTATAACATGTTTTACTATAGTTAATTTTGAGAGATAATCAAATCTATGTAGATATCAAGAGTGTATAATTATTCAATTTCTATCACTGATGTAAGCTTAATTCAATTTTCGGGAATAAAAAAGAATTACCAATGTAAAAAATTGTTTCGTATGAATTAAAATAGATTTAGTCTCACCAGAATTAATCAATTTAATTACGAATGTAAAGGGGAAAAAAAAACAAAATTAATTATAAAGTAAAAAGAAATTCTTGAAAAGAATAAAACTAATATTGTTTTATATAAATTGTGGTAACTATTCATTCGCTTTCGATTGCGTGGTAAAATACACACTCGGTCTCTAGGGGGCGGGACCGAAGCTGAGAATCTACAGATAACATCATCCCTGCAAGCAATCAAGCGCTCTGATTGGCTGACATTAATTTAACGTCGAAACCGCTGCCAAGACGTAAATAAAGGTCGCATTACAGATGATAAGTTTAAAACAAAATAGTTTGAAGATAGCAAAACACGTTTTATACTGGATGTTTGCTCTGTTTTCGAAAAAGAGACTGAGTTTTGCTACGAGACCGTTTTTAAGAGTTTCTCTGTAATTCTATCCAAATTTAATCTGTTTGTTTGTAAACTTGGGAGAAACTTGTCAAGATTGCTGCAATGAGTTTGAGTGTTGGGGGGTATTCCCACCCGGGATTTCCTCACCCTGGTCCCATGTCCCACGATTTCTACCAGTACCAACAGATGGCGCGTTATCCAGACCACTGTCCCGATGCAACATATTTTCAGAACTGGGTTCTAAATGGAGTAAATGGACACCACTCGGATATTCCGGTTTCTCCGGAGTCCTATGGTATGTGCACACCGAGTCCGACAGAATATCATTCCATTGGAGGCGAACACTATTACCAGAATTTCGACAGGTGTTTAAAACGAAGAACTACTGCTAACAAAAAAGAACGACGAAGGACTCAAAGTATTAACACAGCTTTCGCTCAACTCAGGGGTTGTATTCCAAATGTGCCATCGGACACAAAGTTATCCAAAATTAAAACTCTTCGACTGGCAACTAGTTACATAGCATATCTAATGGATGTTTTGTCTAAAGACGATCCGAACCTCACCGAAAAGGGATTTAAAGCCGAGCTGACGAAGAAGAAAGATGAAAGAAAAGAAAAACAAGAGAAACAGAAGGAACAGGTATATTTGTTATTTATCTATTTACTTATAAAATTATCTATTTCTTATCCTCATCAATTCATTTTGAAAATGTCATTTATTAATTCAATAGTTTTTGTAAATTTTCATAAGAAACATTTAAATCAAATAGAAATTTCTTAAAATCTAAAAATAAATGAGCGTCACGATTTATAATATACCATATATTGTATAATTTCATCGTTTGAATTTAGTGAGTGGGCAACAATAATTTAAAAGTTTGAGTTTGTTTACATTTTTACGAGAGTCTGAGAGTAAACCATGAATCATTTGAAGGATGTGTCTGGGTGTGTCTCGCCCGTTTATCATTTCATGCAATACACAGATTAAAAATAAACTTAGCAAACTCACTAAATATATTTTTTAAAACATGGGAATCACCTTGGCAAGGTCTCGTACTGGTCTGTGATAATGAAGTAGATAATGTTCTGGTCGCAAGCCGCAGGAACTCAAATAAAACAATTTTTTTTATGAAATCTAAGTCGTTCATAAATCTTATTCTAAGATATTATCTGTAGTATTTACATTTGTGTGTGTGTGTAGGAATTCTTGGTTTTTTATTGGTCACTAAGAGGCAAATCTAGAAGAATTAATAATGGGCAACCAATACCAAGTATCTTAATGCTAATCTTATTGTTGGGTACCGTTTATATTTATTAAAAAAAGGGAAAATACAAATTTAGGATATTCCTAACCCTCTGGTGATTCATTGAGGTGAAACAATTTACAGATGAATTAACATGTATTAATGAATAATGTGAACAATCAGAACAAGAGATCTTACTCGGACTTAGCCCTCGGTAATGTTACAATCACGTGGTCAATCTTTACACTCCACTGTACGGTATCGCACCCTGATATCTCATTAAATATCTTTAACTACAGCATTAAATCAGCATTAAAACACATTTACCAGAATTATTATGAAGTATTCATAATGTCAAAATACAGCATCATATTTCGCGCTCAGACTAAATGTCAACATATTTGCTTTTCCAAGAATATAAAAACCAGGAGTTTTATGTACGTTTTTTCTCAAAAACAACATCACCGTGTAAATACACTGAGTACATATTCCTTTCCTATTCGCGTGTTATTTAAAAAAGCAACTATGCAAGTTTAATCTGTTGTCTGGTCTCCAGCATTTTTGCGCTAAGAGGTCAAAATCAAAGATAAAAGAGTCCTGTGGGGTTGATAATTACCCCCTACCCTCCCGTGGCCGTTAGAATGAGTTTTTGAGAGACTTGAGACTTGTCTTGCGGTCAAGCATTTGGAAATCATAATCCCCTCGAATAAATCTTAATTCAGCGAATATTTAGGAATCAAGAGAATAACATATAGATTTTGTGCTAAAGAATTTTAAAAGTCTCGACGAAAGTTTATTTTAACGTGGACTTTCGAACTTAACTTTCCAATTAGTTTAATTCTTGATACATAATAAGATATTTATACACATTAAATTTCTTATTTCGTTCTAACTTGTTATATCACATTCAAATTCAAACAAATCATATTTCTTCCACTGAAAAACTTTTCATTTATTTAGCAATTGACATAAGATTTCCTACATTAAAATGATACATAATAATATAAATCATATAGATGTTCAAATAGGCGTAATTGACTTTGAAGGCAATAAAACTCTCTCTTCAGACGGCTAATTACAAGAGGCAGTTGTGGGAGGGGTAGGGAGGGGGTTTTCAATTTTTTTTAAATTGCATTTCCCTGTCGGAACACTATTTGATGGAGAGAAACCCGGGCTGGTGGAGTTACGATCTGCCTAATTGAATATACTCGTCAGAAATGTAAAGTTTATCGCATACATTTGAAAGCAATTTACTGCACATAAAGAAAATCTTAAGAAGGAACTCATCGTTAGTATAATGTACGGAAAGTTGAGTGTGTTATATGCTTAAAAATTCAGAAATCTAATCTAAAAAGACCATGATAATATCTATTTCAAACAAAAAAATAGTTTTTATGTTCATAAATAAGAAAAGTTTTAATGTTCACAATACGGTCATATATACTGGGTGGGTTTAAATACAAAATTTACAATATGACAACTCCAGTAAATTTAAAATATACAAAATGACAATATCACAATCGAAGATTGACCCGATTTCTTTTAAAATAGTAATTATGAAAAAATACTAATTACTGTCTTTAATGTACGACTTTTATATTCTAAATGTCATTTTAAACCCTAATCGCCTCGACTTGACTAGGGCCAAATGTAATGGAGCTTGTTCCGTCTGCGAGCCCCTTCCGCTTTGAGATCAAATAAGCTCTTAGCCGGGTCTAATGGAGAGGATAAGTATGTAAGCAGGAATCATAACTGTCTGTGAGAGTTTGCTAAGCTATATAATACCCCAGTATGATTGATATCCCTCACTCTGGTCCAGACAAAACTGACGGTTCCTACTCATTTCGTTCTTTCCTTCTGTCTCGCTATTTTCGAACCACTAGAAGAAAAGAAACGAAGAAATTGTTGAGACTTTCAAACGAACTGCATATGTCAGAAAAACCATACATGTATCTTATTATTTTGTTACTGAAACTAGAACAAAGGGAATTTCGAACATTTCTTAGATGATTGTCATTCCGAATTCATTATGTATAATTTTTCGAACATTTATTATAAAATGCAAACTCAAAATGATATAATGGTTATGATATAAGCCAGTAAATATTTAGAAAAAGAGAATAAGGGTAAATATTATACTATTTTAAAAGGCTAAAACATCAAATTGATCATTTTATAAGTACATGTATGTACATAAAATTATGATGAGGGGAATCAAATCTTGAATATATCTTCTCTAGATTTTAAAGATTGATAAGCATTGATAAAATCAATTGCATTGCTTCTCACTTTTCCTCAGATAAAAACATCTTTTGAACCTTATTAAAATACATATTTTTATGTAGCAACATTTATGTAGCTAAATGGTCAGCAAATTACCCATCAGGTCCATCTTAAAATTTTAGATAAGATTTCTTTAGCCATAAACTATTATTTAGTACATGTAATATTTTAGCTTTAAAAAAATTGAACACTATCCTATATCTTTATACAGAGCTCTTCTTTTAAAGGAGATTGCTATTGTCTCAAAATGACCACGACTATCCAGCTCTCTTAAACTTTTTAAATATTCATGTACCGGTACCGTTGATTATGAATTGATACAGGTATTATATCGTTGGGGCAAGACATGTTATAAAAGAAATGAGTATTTATATTAATTCATTTTATTTACAAATACAGCTTCATCAATTCAGATTGTCAAACTTATTTATTCGCTCGGTTGTTAATTTACAAAATAGAAAAAGTTGTAAAATCTGAAGTAGTTTGGACATAAAACACTTAAAAACATGAAAACCAAATGGAAAACCTCGGCGTTCATCACAGTTAAACGGCCAATATTCGAAACACTTTATCTCAACTCATTGCATAGTTAAGAAACTCTTGAGATAATTAGATAATAAGATCAAATAATTACCGTATCATCATTAAAGATAACACTGGACATGGGAAGCGGATTCCATTACCGGTACTAGGAAAGTCAAGTTCCGGTAATGATCAAGGTCTATTGAGCGTTTGAAAAATACCTAGGGGGTATGACGGCCATATGCATGCACCACGGTTACTCAATATTACCGTGAAATATCACGGCACCGCCTTTTGTTGACATTGTACGGTTATCGTAAATATGTTTATTATTTCAAGATTCCTATCAATGCCGCTTTGATACCTGTTCATAGAAATGTAAAACACGTTTCATGGTTTCAAGACCCACAAATAAAACAAGGACAACAGAGAAGAAACTGCTAAATTAATTCAAAATCAAGAAATTAGGATTGTTATTCGTCTCTGGCGTACACACTGCCTATAAGAAGATGGTGCGTGTGATGGACGGGTAGCCGCGGCCGATCGCGTGATTAGTCCCGCAATAATCGTTCCCTGCTGGATGCTTGTTGACTTCCATCGACGGCGCTTCTCCATGCATCAAATTTATCCTCCGGCAAATCATAACTTAATTCGATTACCGCTGAATTGCTCATCCTATTCAATTTTTCTTTATTTCTGAAAATTCCCCAGAAATTAACATGTATCAATTTGAATTACGTTAATTGCCGTTATCTTTTTACGAGTTGGGTTGGAATTTGGGCTTTCCGTGACATGGATAGTCCCTTTATTGGCATCGATATATTTACGAGTTAGGTTCGATGAGGACTTGTTAGGGGAATACAACAAACTATTATTTCTCTGACAGATTCCTGCCCATCTGTTCTTTATGTAGGCCAAGAAATTGTCGTGATCCAGTAACCTACAGCCTAAACAGGAATAGGAAAATTATTCTTAAGAGTCTTAAATTCTTTTTCACAAAAATTATTTAAAGTAAATTTACCGTACCAATTTCAAGGTCTTTTCAACACCTGCGCCCCAAGGACGCAAATAGAATACATCACAATTTTGAATGAAAAGTTAAAATTCTACGAACAACAACACTGGTGTATATGATTTAGATAAGACGAAATGGTTAAATCTGGGTTACATGAATGAAGGCTTTGAAAAATAGAAAGTCACGAATTTGACCTTTGTATGAATTATCTTTTCTTGCATAAAAATCTTCGCGGAGGTCTTCGACGAATCGAACTCATCCTCCGAGGTTGAATCTGACACGTCGGTTGGCCATCCGCGACAGTCTTTTGGTTTCGGCGGCTGATAAAGTAATTAGAAGTTGCATAACCGTAGAATCGGACAGGAGATACGGATATACTGATACGAAAATATCACACCTGCATGAAATTGTAAGTGAGCGGTGGTGCTTTGCAGCCACTAAAAAATTGGGGACAGAAAAAAAAAGAACCGTAACGGAACTTAAAACCTCACAATTAAAACTCCAACCAGTTTCGTTAAGAGCAACGCTATTATTGAATGAACTTTAACTTCCAAATCCACTTGCATGAATACAGTAGAGGTCATCTTCATGCAAGTTTCAATAATTTTTACTGAACATTAATATGGGCGTTATCAGACTTGGCGTAGGGATATCAGCAAAGTGCCCGCTGTGTTACTCCGTCTTTTGGAATTTCGACATGTCTTGTCTAAATGAGAAACTAATCTTTGCCTGGTAAAACAATTGTTCAGATAAAGGGTAAACATTTTGATAGGAAAAAATGATTGATGTATGTGAAAATTTTATCGTTTTAAACTTACACAATTTCATGCCATTCTTGCCTTCATTTTTTCTTAATGCAAAATAAAATGTCATATAGTCAAAGATCTCTGAGAAATCTTCGAACAGCAAGGGTTTCGTCATTCGTTGACGACTTTTATTTTCGGCGTTAAAACCTAGCTCAGTTGAAGAAATAATTAAAAGTCTGTCAAAACAACAGATATGATCTTCAAAAAATGTTTCGAACACCTCGACGTCTAAAGAAAGCTAATAAATGGAGCTTATAGGACCACCAGGCAAGACTGCGTAGAAGGGAGTCAATATTTTAAAGCTTACAATTTTTACCGTTATCAATAAATTCACGACAGCGATAACTCTAGTAGTAGAAACTTTTTTTTTACTACATCAACATTGTATTATAGCCTATATTTCCCTTTTATCAGTTATTAACCCCGTACAGGATTCTTCTTCTTCTTCTTCTTCTTTTTTTTTTTTTTTTTTTTTTTTTGTAAAAACATTGTAAGAATTGAAGACATTATTCATTTGTTTGTGTTTCTTGATAAAAAGTTTTACAAAATTTTTAAAATTATTCCCAAGATACGCGTAACCTTTTAATATGGAAGAATGAAATTTTAAATTAAAGAATTGCGCTCTCTGTGATTTTATAGGAAAGAAACAATATGTATTGTTTTTTAGAGATTCAATGCCAAAAAAAGATATTTCATGTTATAAAAATGAGTGAAATTTATTATGATTAATAAAATTACAAAATATTTTCAGTAGAATCGTGTCCATTAAAGAGTAGCATTCGAACACGTTTTGCAAAAAAAAAAGAAAAAGAGAATCCATCCTTCTTTATTCTAAGTCTTCTAAATAATGATAAGCAAAGTACATGGTCGTTGTTTATCAACTGCTTTATAATGGAAGAATTTGGATCACCCAAGAAGTGAAGTCGGGTCAAAGAAACGCTAAAGAAGGCACCTGTATGCCACAAGTCAATTAGAAACATTGTTGCTCCTTAATAGTCGATAAGCGAGATAAAGAAGGCATTATAAAAATTAAAATGACGGCTGTAAGTGTGATATAATGATAGGAACGTTTGACACAACATCCTCACTTACCCAAACTGATTTTTATGTCGTATACATTTTCAGTGTATGTCAACTTATCGGGATTTTTTTCTAATTAGACCTTCTTTTGTTTACAGGTCGTCTCTGATAATTCAAGTTCAGAGTCTACTAGCCCGGCCACAAACAACGATAAAAAATCGAAAGGACGAACAGGGTGGCCGCAGCACGTTTGGGCGTCTGAACTTAAAAACTGACGAGAAAACAAGAAAAGGAAAACAGGGTGGACAACTTCTGGAAACCGGAAGAAGTGCAGTGATGCGCATGCGCATCAGTGATCCGTGCGATACTGTTTCAGAGTCTGGTGTCTGAGAACCGAATGCTGTGATCAAATTCAGTCATGTCAAGAGAACATTCTAAAACTGCAGCGCCCCTCCTAAAGCAGGGAAACAAGCAGAATGTCTGCGAGTTGGATTCTTCCAGTGTCTGAAAAGATATGTTTTCATTTCTTTTAATGACTTCCATCAATTTGATTAAAATTCAATGGCAAACTTGATGCCCCGAACAGTGCACATTGCAATGACTACATGCTACCTAATTTTATCTTATCATTTCAAATGACTCCGGAAGGCTAAATGGTATACTCATTTTCCTACAACATTCTTTTATGACATTTTGTTGGCAAATGTTGGCAAAATCAATTGTAACATTTCGGATAATGAGAAGACTCTTGTTTTTTGTGTTCAGTTTGGTTTTCTTTGAAATGAAGAAAACTAGATTTTTTTTTTTACTCAAGTGCACTGTATGTCGAACTCGTTAACTAATTGTATGGGAGGAGTGTAGAAACTCAATAAACGAGCCGAGCTTATACTGAACTACCGGGGTTTGTCTTGTGATTCTTGGCGCATTTATTGTCACCATAATGCCGCTATGTGTTAATTATAAAACAAGAGTGGTTAATTAAAGATCAACGCTGTCATATTTTGATTGGTTGTGCAGCCGACGTCACCCATTCCTGGATCATTCAGACAGTTGTATACACGAATAATTGTATTGATCGGGCTCGTAATTCGAAAGGAGAAACAATCTAATTCCCCAAGCATGACTATCAATTGGGATATTGCCATGGTTTCGTATTTTCTTTATTGAATTAATACGCATATGGCTATCGTTAGATTTCTGCTAAAGCGAATTAGCCTGACGTAGAAAAATTGGGACTGCCTGAGACTCACTTTTTTCGTGATCAATTCCCTAATGTATCTTCATCCCCTCGTTACAAGGTTCGAAAAGTCTAGATACCATCACGGCAAGTTTCCACTGTAAATGGGATAAATTTACAAAAAAGCAAGTTAACAAGAGAGAGTAGTGCAAAGAGATACTGGTATTTATTTCATTTAAAGTTAAGTGAAAAGAGTAAATAAATGTAGCAAGTGTTTGGAAACGGTTTATCTTGACTAGCTGCTGGCGTTACGCAAACCAAATCATTGCGTAATAGCTTTCTTCAACATAACATGTGTGAATCGCATATAATGGACCATTCATTATCCCAGTGATATGCATATCACTACAATTTTGTTATTTCTTTGACAAACGTAAATATATAAATAAATATATTTTAAAGAAACGTATGTTTTGAAAATTATTCTGCGAATAATGACAGAAAGTTTATCTGCACTTTACAACATTAACTCAAGAAAATGAGATAAATAATAATAGTACAAAATGTTATAGATTTATATTTTTGTATTTACATAAATATTGCAAATATAAAATGCTGCGAATGAGTAAATGTACACAGTGTGATAATCTATGTTAATCCACAATTGTAATATTATGTACATGTAAGCGATGCGCATCTAGATTCAGACTTCTAAATCAGTAGCAGACTTCTTAGCTTATAGTATATCATCCTTAGATAATAGGGATGGAGCATGCATCTGTCTGCCCGTATATCACATCTTAAGCGGAAATAATCTTCCCAGTTGTCAGAACCCTACTATATCTTTATGTCATAATTCTCTATACTGAAGACAACTCCAGTTTTTCGTTCAACTCTCTGAAGTTCGATTGTCAAACATAATGAAGGAACGAAGTGCAATTTTTACGGACGTTTATCTTGACTTTTTAAATATTTTCTTCATTTTCTTAGAACCAAAGATAAAAAAAAATCGGTCAATTTAATTTTAAAAGCTCAGCAAAATCTTACCTAAAGCAAAGGAGGTCGAATTATTCATTTAAGTATACACGTCTGATAGATTTCGTCATAATTGCTGATAATTTTGAGCGTGACGGTATCTGTAAAACAATAAGCGCTGCATGTAGTCTCAATTGTGTTGTCCGTACCCCCCTGACATGGACTGGGCAATAACCAACCACTACACCCACCGACAAACTGATCTATTTTTTGCGAAATAATGTTGTCGACCAAAATTTGACAGAGATAAAAAGATAAAAATTCGTTCGATTTTTAACCTTGCTCAACATTGTAAAACTGAGCTTAATTTGAAATCGCAGCACGATGGCGCCGAGCTTATAACGATAAGGCCTCAAATCCTGACAGTGTTGACATTCGTAAGGAAATATAAATGTTGGAGTTGTAGATTTTTTAGGTTTCATTCATAAAATCTTGGGTGAATACTACTAACGCTGCATTATACTCATGCGGAGATGTAATTGAAACTTATTACAGTTAGTAAAGAAAAGTGATTGTTGTTGAACTTCTAGCTCTCCATAATATAAGCCCTCTTCGTCGGAGTTTAACCACAGCCAAAGCTTTCTATCGTAATTTTTCTTAAGTTTTATAGTTTTTCGAATGCGTATTATTTGCCCTGTTTATCAAATATCTTTATTTTTTCTGATAATGAAATAGTTTTGTTGTTTACTGTTTTAATGCGAAACAACTTGTTTTTACAACATTTAAAATCAAAAACCACATGGTACTTTTAGAATATTTGTAATAATTTTGTTCCTTCTTGTGTTAATCAAACGGCTCTCATTCTTGCAGATTATAAAACCCAAAAACTTTCTAGCTTGTAGAAACAAAGTATCCAAACTTTGTTTTACTTTTTTTACCTCCTTCCGAAACCTTATAATAAATAGCGTTTGAAACAGAGAAGAGCAGCAATGAGTATAGTAGTATAATTTTTCAAGTCTTTATAGACCTATTCATTTCTTAACCTCTTCGCCGGAGTCACGCTTCAAATTTATTAAAGAATATCAGATTTAAAACCAAAAGAGATGTAAACCAAGTTAAAAAGGAATATCCGATCTGATGAAGCGGAATTGGGTGGCAGTGAACCCTTTTGTCGGTTCACGAATACAGGCACCAGTTTCTTAATTGAATGATAATTTCCATTATATCAGCGAACGTTTTCCGGGGTTACTCTCGGTACAGTCACAAAGTACACGGCAATCCTGCCTGAAGCCGGTTCCCCACCGCAGAAAAACCCACACTGAAAAACAAAGTCCAAATTTATGTGAATGATCTCTTCATCAGTGTAAAAGAGAGGAATGAAATTCTTAGTCAATAAACACTATGTACACTAATAGTTTATTTTATATCTTAAAATTTATCTCACAATTAGAGAAAAATCACAATATAGTTACTGGCCTACATGTGATTTTTTTGTTCGTTTTCAAAGTTTTTTTTTTTTTTTTTTTTTTTACAGTTTTTCTCTATGTGGACAATTTTTTTTATTTCAAAAAGTAAAAAAGTTTGATATAATTATATCAAAACTTTAGTAACATGTATGACTTGAAATTTTTATTATAAGAACAATAACGATGTTGATGTTTAATTATCTTATTAAGATTTATCAAAAAGAACACTAGACTGGATATAATGGTATATCATATCAAACG
Source organism: Magallana hongkongensis (assembly GCA_016163765.1). Taxonomy (NCBI): domain Eukaryota; kingdom Metazoa; phylum Mollusca; class Bivalvia; order Ostreida; family Ostreidae; genus Magallana; species Magallana hongkongensis. The sequence continues at coordinate 15,113,765 of WFKH01011581.1, read as the reverse complement.
ATGTCGTAACTTGTCAACATTAGGCATACAATGCCAATTTCACTCTATACTAAATTGTTAAAAATTTTTAGTAATTTTTTTTTATCTTTCGAGAACTGTGATTTCCAACTTTAAACAATGCTTCAGTTTTTCCCTAACAGTTTATACTGTAGTAAAAAGGAATGCAAAATGGTTAAGAATTTAGCGGTGTGCTTTTATAGGTTTTTGCTGTTTTTGGTCGATGCATATGTTGGTTCTTTGAATTCTGTTTTATATTTATTTTTCCTTAAATACTGTCTAGCCAAAAAACAAGAGACAAATTGCAAGCAAAAGCAAACATTGGGAAATGAAATTAATCTTGATGTCGTAATACAATAAATACTTATTATTTATTTAAAAACATAAAACTATAAGCCTTTGGTTACTGTATGGTTGGCATCGTTGTCTTCATTGACTAATCTAAATCAGATTAATAAACACTGAATGATGGTATATCAATACCTTCTAGTACTATATAATTCTAAGACGGCGAAATTCGGTTGGTCTTAGACATTAACTGCACTATTGTTCCAAGCTGTTGAATGATATCATCCGTTGCACAATGGACATGAATGTAAACCAACAAATAGTTTGCATTGTGTTAGAAATTATACACTAATTCACAACAGAATTTTTCTTCATTGATGTGTAAGAACCTTTAAATGAATACAGATGAAACAGATATTGGCTGTTGAATCCAACGAACCGACGCAAAGGTTCAGTATTTTTGTTCATTTTATCATCATTAAATTTGTTTAGATTATCCTTCATTTCTATATTGCATCCTTGCGTGATATCTTTTCATAATGTTTTGGTTAGAAAGGCCGCTTTTGCTCTACAGTATAAAGAATTATTCGATAAAAATGGGTTTTTACTAGTACTTTAAGAGATTATTAACTAAAAAAAAATATTTCAAGTTTAAAGTCCAATCATGATTTTCCGGAAACACTAATGTAAGGTCTACAAGCTAAACCAACGCTGCTCGCGATCGGAATTATCTTGAAACTATATATTATTTTTTGAATATTTCTTTATTTAATCAAGTATAGGTACAAATGATTGAAAAACACTGTATTGTGGTTGTCTAAGTGTCATACAGATGCCCTGAACAAAACGGTGACTTATGATTTTGAAATTTGATAGTGTACATATGTTATGCGAAAATCTAAATTTGATTGTTGTCGAAATGGAAAATAAAATAATTAATTTCTAGTACTTACATCAATCTGAAAAACTCGATATAATACCTTTTCATTTGCATAATCGAGTAAGTTTCAAACAATTACACTGGTATTTGACTTCTATAACGAAGTTTTGTTTTTCACAAAAATGTTCATATCGGTAAATGAAACGAAGAGAGAGAGAGAGAGAGAGAGAGAGAGAGAGAGAGAACACTGTAAACCAACTTCACTCCACGACGACAGTACTTGTCATTTCAAATGAAAATCTCACTCGAAGGAAACATTTCACCAACCAGTCTCTCACTTAAGTTGCTTTGTATCTATGACGAAAGAAAAGGGATCGAGTGTTAAAATCCTATATCTGGTTTACTTTACAATTTTGTTTAAAAGTGTAATCAGTTTCAATCAATTCGTAGAAAAAACGATGCATTAAATCTGGTGATTGAAAAGTAACACTGAAGAAGATTTTCTACCTTTGGGTTTACCATATCATTAAATGATACTTCGTGTGGAGTAAGCATTGCTAGATACATAACTAGATATGTAATTCTATATACTGCAGTATATACATTACAGAACCATTTATGATTGGATGAAGATTAAACACTGAGTGAAAATGGAGTATCAATGTCGCTTGAGATCTTTGAATTAATTAAGGTTTTTTAAAGGTATCGTAGATTGCAAAATGAAAGATTCCATTATGAAATACGAGATGTTTGGTTCAGATTATTGTCAAATTAATAGATATTTGGTGTATGATTCTTGGAATATAAATAATTTTTTGTAGCGATATTAATCATCGTTGAATTATTTTATACGACAAAAGAAAATGAAAAAAAAACTATACACATAAGTATACTGAGCTGATTTAGATCACGTGTTTAGTTATTACCAAACATCTTAGCAATGTATTTCCACATTCCCAAGGATACACCTAATGCGACAAAAATGAGGGTTTATCAGCAAGTCTCTCGCTCACCTAAAACCTACCGGGGACGTTTGTCATTCGGAGTAGGCAGGGCAATAATACGAGAAAGATAACGCACCGGAACATGGGCCCTATCTGATTATCTCTCGCGTAATAATTGGAATAAAACAATATCTACTGGCTATTCAGGATTTTTTTTTTTACCTTAGTGTCAACAGATTAGTATTTAATAAAATTTCTCATGACTTGGAAATTTCGATGATTGTGAGAAAAAACTGTCGAAAATATACATGTAATTTTTTTCTTCTAAATATTGAAAAAATTCTTAGTACTTGACCGAAAATTTCTTTAAAAATATCAAGCGCAAAACAATTTATTGTCTCCGCGGTTCTAAACAAACTACAAGAGCTCCTATTTAAGATGCGTTAAAATGTTTACACGAGTAACATGTGAACCATATTGTACGCACGGTAGGAGGAAATTTATGTGGGGGCTTCACCGGAGTATTTCACCACATCCCCGTGTGTCTATCATAAAGCCAATCAGAATTCTGCATAACTGCCATTAACACGCGAGCGATGCGGAATTAAACCTGGTATTGTTAATTGAAAGTAATGGAAAATTGTATTCCTAAATAGAGGTTTGATTAATTCTATTCTCTAGAACGCTGATTCGGCGCCAATGTCTCCCCATTCCGCGTGCGACTCGCCCAGAACTGCCCGTGAGTTGCCCGTTTTGGTGGTGGGCATCAGAAAATGACGTCCATTGAAGACATAGGAGTCCCGGGGAGAAGATTGGTTTAAATTATGGCTTTTTTTGTTTTTCCAAAGCTGATACAATTATGAACAATGATGTTAATGACGGGATGACTTCCTGTTTCTAAACACAAAATAATTATGTTGTATAAAATCGGAGACCCACATACAGGATAAATACGTTTTAATAAATATATCGATTACAGAATCCAAGCGGGGAAATGATTCTATTTAATAGATATTAGGCATGACAGCTACAACATTACCATTAAGAAGATTATTTAAGCAGTCTTGTATTTGGGAGGGGGGGGGGTGAAAATGATACGGTTGTACGCAGGACATCTATAGTATTATACATTCAAGTCAGCTACAACGGCACTAAACAAAGAAACAGCCAAAATAACTGCTTCAGTACAAACGTTAAACGATTCTGTACATAAACAATTCATACAAGTAAACACAATCAAGAAAAAGAAACTAGATTTCAACTACAAAAGACTACAAATGTTTGTAGCACTAGCTTCTGTTCAGCAACGATGAACTTAAGAAGATATAAGCTGCATAAAATTACAGAAAAGGGCTATCTGAAGACGAACAAAAACCCCACCAAAACAATATATAGATGTATACAATGCAGTAAAACCATGTATACTACAAACGACGGGAAAACCGGCCGCTTAAGACAACGAGGGGATAATTGAGCAATGCACTCCCCATAATTCATTTGGATCCCCTCCAGCTAGGAGTCAAACCTTGACGGAACTAGTAATTTACAAGAATTAAAAAAGATGATAAGTCCTACACGCCGATATCAACACTGAAATGGCGCATGGTGAAGATACACGGAGTTGTAGGAAATTCTTGGGGGACCAAGTCAAGAAAGCTTCTTCTGAAAGCAACGTGGTTCTTTAACGATCCAGACATAGTGCTGATACAGACGTAAAAGCAACAGCTCAGAGCATTGTGTTCTCTGTATGATCTATAATCGCTGAAATAAAGGTACATTGCAAACTACAATACGTACAGCGGCTTTGCTTTAAAAAATGGAGTACTAGTAGAGCAAAATTATGGAATTTCACAGACTGAACATTTCATATCGAAATGAACGTTCGTCTATTGTATTACTTATATTTGTTCTTTCAGGGGTTAAGAAAGTTCATTTGACTTTTCAAAGTTCTTTCTGTGGCAAATGTTGACGTAATATAGCTGATTAGCAGTGGCTTAAAATGCTGTTCGTATAATTACAGCATGTAAAACACGAGAGAGTTCTACTATCGTGACACCATCCCTCCAAATTTATCATCCTGTTTATCTGGCCCGAGTACCCCCGACTTATTGGAGTAATCAGTGGATGCTACGGGTTAATCATTCCGACATGGTTGACATCCCATCAGGCAGCGAAAGTCTAGTTCTAGATTCTCGAGTATTTACGATGGCTCCACGCACATTCGGCAACATTATAAAGCATTTGCTTCAAGAAATTGGTACAGTTTTTCAATTTATTATTTCAATGAAATAAAAAAGTTCTCAGTGCTTCCTATTTTCTAGTATCACGTGACTTAATTGCCAATTGGCGCAGAATGTCATCACTTAAACATGAGTTAATGCGCCCGCTCAGTATAGTATTACCTCTTTAATGTAAATCATTTGCTTAAGTTTATTCTAGGGGCCTCAATGAAGCTGCGACCGCCCAAGTACCTTCCTCTTATTTCTACAGACATTTGATACCCACAGACAGAGTGTCGCCGGCTATGTCTTTTAGCAAAAACTCTTCCCCAGAAGAAAACAAACTCACAGAGAAAAACACCATCAAAATCGCCTCTTTATTTCTGTGTTTATGGAAACATCACTCATTTGCTGTATAATATAGGAAATTAGTGTCCAGGGGAGATAGACATGAAACGATAACAAGAGCAGAATTCACAATGAAGTCGTCAGATCTGTGAGTGCCATTTTGTGTACGTTATCAAAGACATATTCCTTGTTCCGCCTGAAATCTCGTTCATTCTCGTGTCATTTCGTGACAATGCTCGATATCCTTTGACCTACAGTGAATGAATCTTGGGCGAGGGTATTTTAAAAGCGGCAGCATAAATAACCATTTCATTCAGCTATTTTAAGTTTGGGTTCTCGATCTGTGCAGCAAAATATGCACATTTTTCTCTGCAATCGCTTTATAATACTGCAGACATGGGCGACCAGAAAGATATCAAAGAGCGATTGTCTCAGTTATTATTAGAATGTCATGATTTGTTGCCCAAAATTCAGTTTAATTATAAATGATGTATAAAATATTCATTCAAATATATTTTCCCATGGGGGGCATTGCACAGTTCACATTCTTAAAATGTTACTGTTCATTATATTAGTTGTGTCTATGAAAAAATACTTTTCTCATTATCAGTTTTACTTTCCTTTTTATAGCTGATAAAAAAAATTGATCAGCCATCATATCCGGCTGAGCTCAAAACAAAATTCGTTTATCAAAAATTATAATTCAAGAATAGATAAAACAGATGAACCAGTATTAATTTAAAATATTTAATGCTAAAACATTGGGACCTCTCTACTCTTGCTTGGGAGAAAACTTTGGCATGTAAAAAACACATGGCTTTTTATGATTCGGGGGGCGAAAAGGGACAAGGTGGTAGTGCGCATTAATTCGTTTTATTGGTAATAAAAACTACCTCCAGCGCTGAACAAATTTCCCTCTCACAAACATCAAATTAGTGCACTGGAAAATTAAGGAAAGGAACAAATACTTTACCTTTTTAACTTTAAGTTAATTTATGGTAATTGCGTGGGAAGATTACCTTGTTATATACACGATATTTGACGATAACATGAACTGATTAGGCGTTTGCCGTTATACATATCCAATATATAACTGTTATTTATTTATATTTTCTGTGAAATAAATGATAAAATAGTATAATACAGTAGAAATTGTTCTGTGTGCATCAATATGAACTTTGTTTCTTTTCAATGTCGTTCTTTCCGGATTTACTTTAAAGTTCTATGCACCAGGGTCCTCTTTCGAACACACTTTTTGTCTTCTTGGGAGATGAAGTGACCGAGGTGGTTGTAAAGAATAGGTACAACACTGACATTTTTATGTCTTTCCTCTCTCCAGATGAACTGGACCATATCCAACCGACTCTTACAGATTAGCAAAGCGTGGCATATAAATCCCCCAAGTTTGAACGACCATGGATGCAAGATATCAAAATCATTACTTAACCGTTCAAACACTTAAAACGTGAGTCTGGGAACAAAGTATTAGTAGTCTTTTTTTCCCATAAAACAAATTAGGCCATTGAACTTTCTACCTGTACAAATGCCGGACTATGAAGCTCTAAATCACCCTCTAATCAGGTGTCATGTTGTGTTTTATCCACATTTCAATCATGTTATCAGAGAGACAACCATCTTGAACGTCCCTTACATAACCCAGTCTGCCACCGAGGACGATAAAATGGAACCCTCGCAGGCACGCGACACTGATTTCTTATCGCGTCGCTGATTGGGCAGTGAGTTATGGTCTCGCGAGAACTTCCGGTCAAATCTTCGTTTTGTTAATTACATGCTTTACGATTCATTTAACCTGGTGTCCGTTATAAACAAACAGTTGATGAACAGCTGACCAATGGTCTGTATCATGTCAATTTTTATGTTTTGGTGCAAATGCTAGTACACACAATTTGTTTAAATATGTACATGTTCTTCTGTATTTACTCAATTTCTTTGAATGGTCAACCCAAAATCATGAGAATTTTAATTTAGTTGTGTATGTAAAAAAAATTATTACAAATTTTAACAACTGTAAGAAGTAAGTAAAAGTAAAGAAATACACACAATATTCAATATATTGCAATTTTAGAATATGAGCTTAATTTTTCATGTCGGGAATTTTCATTGTGAAATTGTATTATTGTGGTAGGAAAAAACTATATGGATGGTCACTTTGAAACAAAATTACACGATTGTCGACCTGTACAAAGTTACCTTTCTTCTAATAAAATGTAACGATTGGTTTTAATTTGATTCATGGTAAAGTTAAAGTTATATTATAAGAATTACCATAACAGCACATTTTTGCAGAAAATTGAAATTTTAAATTTCGAAAATGCAGCTCATATCGCTTTGAAATGTCTGTGATAAACCTAATCAATATTCTATGATATGTTATGTTATGTAAACGCAATTTTTATGAAATTATTTGTTTGGTGACACGGGCTATATACATGCATGCTCAAAGGAATAAAAGAGCCGTTGCAAACTCGCAATTTATGGTTTTACATATAGTCTATTTTATAAATACATGTATGGATACTGATAAACTAAAACAAAATTGAAATATGCATAATTATTATAAATATAAATATATATCAATATATGAAGATTTTTTAAAGCGACAATTCACCATATTATAATAAGTATAATGAAAATAAAGTTTTAAAATCTCAACTTTTAATGATATGAAAAACTTAACTGTGTGTACCTATATATCCAAGGATAAAAAGTAATACATATCAAATAAACAAATATCAAAATGATCATATTAAATCAATATTAAAAGATTGTATGTGTATTTCATTTGAAAATAAGCAAATAATACAAATACATATTAACTAAAACGATAGGATGTAAATAATTACAAAAGGTGTACACTGTTGTAGCGGAATAGACAATGTTCCTATTTTATATAAAACATCTACGGTATTTATTAGAAAGGAAAAGGTTATTGACTGTTCTGTTAAATAAAAATAGACATGCGTTCTGTGTAACTGCATTATAACCAAGTGGTTCAGGTATTCTAAAAATTTCAATGTAAAAGTTATTCTATTAACGATGTATTTATATCAATTAATTGTTCAACGTTACAAAACATAAAGTAGGAGAATTCCAAAAAAATCTAAACAAACTTAATATTAATTAATATTCATTTTTATAGAAAATCAAAGTTAAACTGTAGAACAAATTACGAATAAATTTCAGTATTTATTAAAACTATGTTTTAAAAAATTGGAAAAGTACAAGTATATGAACCCAATTGTAGTAGCACAAAAACGTGATCCAAACTTTATGATTCTTTGTATTCTTCAGAATCTATGTTAAACAATAATTGCTCACCGATTAAGCATGTACATATAACTTTAATACAGGTTGGTGGAAAAAAGACTCTCGGGCTTACATGAGCTTACATGAGAACTTAAATTTTGCTCTTCAAGAGCAGATAGTTCTTTCGAATTCTCTAGGGCGTTTTTCTTTTTCAGCCATCGATTGCGTCGGCGTTGGGGATTATCCTTTTGCAACTCCACCATTACAGGTTAATGAAGCAAGACAGAGCTGGTGATAATCCAATTAGAACTCCAAGATTTCTCCGTACCTATCAACGACTAGATATACGTAAGATATATATGATACAGTAAATTCTCTCTCCACTCTCTCTTTCTCTCCCTCTCTTATTCTCATTTCTGAAAATTCTACAATTCAAGCATTGCCAACGGTTTTAGGTTTTCGAACCATTTTGTGATTACACGTTAACAGTACAGGGTGAACACTTATGTACATATGTATCAAAAGACTGAGAGACAAATGTTAAAAAATGGTACACTTATGACTACATGTATTAGTATAAAATTAATCCAGTATATTTACAAAACATTGAAAGACTTTATTTTGATATTTCAATAGAGTTTACAGTTAATGAGTTGCATTTTTCTTCTTTTGCAGAGGTAAAAGACATGTTGATACATAGAACCATTTTAACAGGAGCTTGGACTTGGGGTAGTTGTGCCAAACAATAATGTGACGTAGACTTGTCTATTTCATTGCTGGCCACTCAGTCATGGCTCTTTGAAATCAACAAGATTTGTCTGGCTTTTGAGCTAAGACTACGCAATCTGTGTACATTTCACTTGAAACAAGCGTCATTTTTAACTTGTTTTGACGCAAGAAAAAGACAACCTACCGAAAGTCCAAGGTCTTGTTAAAACGGTTCTACCTGTCAAAATGTCCAAATACTTGATATTCACCTTAATAAAAGAGTGATAAAGTTTTTGTAAGTTCTTCAAAAAAAGCTGTATTTAGTAGTTTAACAAAACTGTTTATTATTTGATAATATTTCGATAGTTTGAAACCTTAAATTTGATAAATTTATTTTAATTATTTTATTTTTACATTCAATTATTTAAATGAAATGCTATATTTGGTTATATAATCGTATAATTCGTTTTCATAAATATGAATATCAATGTATTTTCCCAATTGTGTAAATTGACTATATATTCCTAATTCTAGTTGTCAATTTTAAAACAAGAATATATCTTGCAAATATATAAAGATGTTATTCAAAATTGATCTTTCATTGTGGCCTAAGACGTTGTCTGATTTTTTATTTTCTAAACAACTCTGAACAGTTTTATGTAAACATTTCTTTGCGAACTATTGCTGCTATCATTAACAACAAAAATATATATACATTAATCTTATTCAAACTTTCTTTAACTTTGGTTTAATAGCTACCTAATAACGATTGCTTCTTGTTTTTTTACATAGAATATAAGCAAAGTTTGCGTCTGTGTTAAACGTTCTGGAAGGGAATTTAAACACAACAATCAATGTTCAAGTTTAAAGTTTACCTTTAGACACATATATTTACATTTATCAGTGTCTTTGTCTGTGATAAGACTACGTATTGATTTTATAACATATAGTCCAATACAGTTAATCACTGAAGCGATTGGGGTACAAGACGGGGTTTGCAAAATTATACAAAATGAAAATAACGTAAAAATGTCAATAATTTAATGTTTAATTAAAAAATAGCTAAAATTTATATAAATGTTAGTAATAAGGAATCATTCTTTGAATATTATGAGGTGATCAAATACGGTCTATCTATCATAAAGCCTTTCGGTTATTGGATTTGATCACCCCCCCCCCCCCCCCCCCCCCCCCCCCCCGACTGTATTTGATCACCTCATAATTCTAAAAGAATGATTCTTTATTTCTTAGATATATTTTCATGTATAAATGTTTTTGAATTGACTTATACGTACTGCCTTCATTATTTGACATGAATATTTTGATTTGAATTTGAGTGGAATAAAATTCATTATTACGATATGTAAGAATTTATTATTTTATTCCATACGGTAACTTTTAATTGTTTTTATTTGTATTGTATGATCATATAATTTTACCAATTTACTCTGCCCCAAAAAAAGCTAAACATGCTGGTATTAACAGAAGATTTTTAAAATATATTTTATAAGATAAGTTTATTAGATTAGAATAGACGAACCAGGATCATTTTTGAGACGGTCTCAGAATCTAAAATGTTATTTAAATATAGGTAAAATTGCCAAGAGTCTGTTTACGGTAAAATGCATTCAATGAGCGATTGAATTGAATTTTCTTACCTACATCTTACACATCTTTATGTTTTGGGGCATTGTTCATATAAATGTATTATTTTACAAAATTATATCACTTAATTTATTCCTTATTTTATTATTATCTGTTATTTACCATTATTTATACAATTGTGTGCTTGATATGCTTTTATTTATCATATGTATCGAAAACTTTATCTCATATTTAATGTTGCTCAACTCTACTCTAAAAACTAGTATCACTACTAGATGCTACAGATAATGTTGTACATCTTATCTGTTCATTGAGAGAAAAAGAAAGGCAAATGAACAACTCACACAAGTCTTATATATATACATTGTACTTCTATCTTACTTAATTTAAGGAATAAGGAATCATTATTTGTGTATTATGAAGTCGTGGTGATCAAATCCAATAAAGCCCGAATGGCTTAGAGATAGATTTGATCACGATAATATTCAAAGAATGATTCATTCCTCATATTTATACAATTTTTAGAATTAAATATTAAATTATTGACATGTTACGTTATTTTCATTTTACGTTTTTTTTTCGTTTAATTATACAAATTAACCCCGCTTGCATCCTAAACTACGTCAGTTGCGTCATTTATGAAATGCATTTATAATTATACGTTACTAGTTCGATTCGTAGTGTTATCACAATGAAAATACTGATAAAAAATATTTTGTTTTGCAGAGACACCTCATTAAGACTGGTCTAAACATTTTAATGCTTTTTGTTTTGGATTGGTGTATGCATATACGAGAGATACGCCAGTACCTGTTAGATTCCAATCTCCTTATTGTCATCGGCCTATGGTAAACTATTTCTTCTTTTATTGTACATGAAAAGCTTTATTATAATCAGTCTTGTTTGATATTTAATTTGAATATTCAATTGAAAATGCTATCCATGATTAAAAACAAACGAATATTATTATATAGAGTTCTGTAAGCATTTGTATTATGAGAACTTGTTTTGAGGAAATGTTAAAAGTAGAGTGAGAGTACTTTTCATCCATAAATGTAGGTCCCAGATGCAAACATTTGATACGTTTTACATATATTAAGTTATCCAAATTGGCAAAGATTTACATGTCGAATTGAGGATAGTCATTATATTAATATATGGAATTAACAATTAAAAATTTATCAATTGTAATACTTTTCATACACCAACGTGTTTCTTTAAAAATATATTTATTTTATAATCAAATGTATGGATATTTTAATGGTTGTATATTCATATACTATATATTCGTATACTATATTTTCATAATATATACGTAGGTATATACCGTGAGCAGGCAAAGTAGGCTATATTAGTTCTTTCCATTAGAGGATCAAGGCCATATACCCAGTATAACAGTAGTATATGTTTGTAGTTCTACTGTTTGTAAGTTGTAAGATTGTAAGGTCGGAAACATTTGTTTGAATTGAAGAAAAATACTAATCCAGACCTCTTTTTATTGGGGGTTTTTTTCACATTTTATAGTTTTTCTTAAGTCATTCTAAAAAAAAATATGAATACGAAAATCTTTACAATTTGATTTTTTTCTTTCTAAAATAAACATATATAAAATCAACTAATATACATCTTCCCCTTATTTTTGTATTTTGTTTTCCTTTGACATTTATCATACAGTTTAATCGATAATAAAGTTAAGGTAATTCATTTATAAAATGATTTCTAAAGCATTTTAGTGACATATATAACTGAAAATCATTAATATCGAACCATAAACTTTTTTTTTAAATATCATGGCAAATTATCATCACATATAAACATTCAGTTTTGTTTTCAAATAAATAACATAAGGTCTGCAAAAAGTTTTTGTAAAGATTAATTAATAAGAAATTAAATATATAAGTGTAATTACGTGTAATATGATTTATGTGGACTCAATATTTTTTTTTTCCTTTTAATGCGGTAAACTCAAGGATGTGGACCTTTACGTTTTTCCTTTAAAATTTGTTTTTATTTAATTTGACGATATAGTTATGAATTTGCAATAAGCCTATATGCGGTAATGCCAAACTATTGTCATAGTGTAAATTTTAAAACTGGGTTTGTGTAAATACAAAATTTAAAATAGACAACTCATGTTATTTACTTTGTATATACACCCACCCAGTAATTCAAATTAACAATATGGCACTTTACCTTTACAGATTAACATATGTAATCTTGCTGATGTTCATTAGTTTATTGCTTGAAAAAGTATATTTAAGTAATTATTATGTGTCCGAATCTCATTAAAAGATATAAACAAGCATATTACTTGAAAATTAGTTTGTATTAATATGCATGACACATCAGAGGGTTTTTTTTATGGAGATGAGCTCGTATAACTTGCCAGAACTTGTTTCTTGTCCTTTTCATTTCATCAATAAATAGGTTCTGATATTCTTTTTATAATTATACATGTATCATTATGCTCTTGCTGCCATAACTTATTGATGAATATTTGTAAATTTGAGTTATAAGTGCAATTGTGTAACTTTGTATAAAATCATATATTTCTATATTTTTTTTGAAATTTAAAATTTGAGGGATTAAAAAGAGTTGGGCAAATTTTATATAACTGTTTATGAGGAATTAAATGAATAATTAAACGAAACTTAAACGTCAAGATGCAAATTGTGAATGGTTAAGTAAAAAAATTAATTTGAAAAAGATGGAGGGACCTTTTTTTTACTTTTTTTTTTTTTTTTTTTTTTTTTTTTTACAAAACATCCCCCTTGATGATAATATTGGTGTGTGGTAATTTCTAAAATATTTACACATGTTGTGGTTAAGTATAATGAAAAACAAATAACAAACCTTTACTGTAACATGGTAACTTAGGAGGAAAATCAGTAAAAAGTGATATGTCTGCCTTATGTCTGACACCCAGTCAATGGGATATCTTTAAGCATTACTTTATGATTCTAGGGGCCATGTAGATTGTTCTTGGTCATTAGGTTACAGGAAAAATAAAACCCATTAAACATTTCACAGACCACGACTACTGTAAAATGCCTCTCTCCTACGTTTCATTCACAGATAAAGAGAACAATAATTGCACAATATCATGTTGTTTTGTGACAATAGTGATGTGTGTTACTGCAGCTGAAACAACCGACTTGCGCTGTTCAACATCAACTGATACAGTTGGCATTGCCTTTTTTTCGCACGTTTGGGAACGGGTAAACCTTTACAAACACCACATGCATGCAATCGGTGTAATTCTCTGATGTACGACTTGTTCATAATTCATATTTATGACTTTGATAGAGTCGAATTTAACACCTTTGCTACGTTAAGTGATGTTTACAATACTTCAAATAATGATCATTTAAATCTGACACGAGTGCTGAAGAATCGGCAATTTGAGACTGACTGTAATTGACATGAACTGCAATTGAAGGACCCATGAGGAAGATGTCATCACTTTATTTTCTCGTCTCTTCTTTTGTAGAACTAAATATATTAACAAAGTACAATTTCTCAACGTCGTCTTTTGCTGCACTGGCCACTCTTTCTCTCTTCAATGCACAAGAAAGATCCTGCACCTATTCATTTGTAGGAGATATTTAATCACCTAGTTAAGAATTTTTACCTACTGCAGCCATGTCATTTTCATCGGCCAAAATCCTCAGGGGAACTCTTACGCGCGGGATGAAGAAATGCTGGTGAATACTTGAAATCTCCACGGAGGTCCTCTCAACGCTTGAGCTGGCCAGTAGGGTACGTATAATGGTGAGATTGAGTGGTGTCTGCAGTTCGTCAGCCAATTAACTTCGCGAACGATATGACGCTTATGGACTATTTTGCTTCACTCCTAGGTGGATCATCGTAAAACCTTTTCGAGTTGGGGATTAACGTAAACTAAAAAGAAAGAAATGGTGTTTTCAGTTTCTTCGAGAGCTAAAAATTGGAAAAAGAAAGAGCTTTCAGTTTCTTAGAGATACATCTATGAATCAAACATAAATTTCTAAAAAGCTGTTGATGGTACATGTAGTTTGGTTTGAAATGTAAATCTAAATTATTATTTTTGAAACAAATTTCTTATTATTATCTAAGGTACTGTTTTTACAGATTTTTATCACCTTTTTCTATGAAAATTTTCTCAAACTTTTAAAATAGAAAGATTTATTATTGGATTTTTAAAATGGAAGGTATGTTTTTTACATTAAAATATACGGTGTACAATTTAGATATTAATAAATATTTCAATCACTTTTTCGTAGTATGTATCATGCATTGCTATTTATATAAATTGTGTAAAAAAGAAATTTAAAATGAATCAATTAGTTATACACTTGAGACATATCAGTAAACAAGCTCCTTCATACATTCATATTTCCAATCACATCACTTGAAAAATACTCCTTTTTGTTCCAACAGTAAGACGTGTTATGATTTAAGAGATATTTCTAAAATTATAAAACAAAGATTCTAGTAAGTTTCGACGTTCTTTGCAAATTTTTGGTGGTTGCGATCAAGACTTAAATAAACAGGGCCTATTTGTATTAAGGATTTGTTTTTGGCAGAGACGGATCTACATGCATTTAAGTAATTGTTTCAAACGAGAGATAATTTAAACTTTTTATCGGGGAAAAAATAAATTCGGTTACATGAAAGCATAGAATTCAAACTGAAAAAAATAATTCGTCTTACATAACAATAAAAACGTTAAAATGTTTAACTGTAAAAAATATCAGAGGAAGAGACAATCTCCGTTTTGAATTTGAAAGAAAGAAAGTAAAAACTGTTGAATTGTATTTTTTGCTGTCAGTAAGAGTAATACGGCGGGTTTTTTATTGTGGTTTCCGGTTTGGCGTCAGGAAGACCCCGTCTGTGAGGCAGCCGCCTCATTAACCGAGGCCCAAGGTCATGGTCACGCTCCAGAGGTCGTCACAATTAACTCATGGATCTGCTTTCAATCAAAATATAAATAATGTTGCATGCAACATAAACATGTCTGATTATCTTGTTAGTGGAAACGTGATATAGACTCATTAACCACTCCACGATAATCCAAGCTAACATCAGGAATTACGGGGCTCCAGTTCTCAAACTCAGACTCTGAGCTGAGAAGTCCTTTACTATGACAACAGGGTTATACGTTTGTCCTTGATTTGTGATTTTTAACAATTGATTTAAATGGCGTTTTAGCAAACTGTCTTCTTGAATTTAAAAATTATATTTACGTTTAAAGAAGAATTGTCAAAAGATAAAATACACTGCTTCAGTGCAAACTTAAAGTTCTAGCCTATATATTTTTGTTTAAAAAAAAAACATCGTTACATGCGACTAGGTGTTATAAAACAAATGTTTTCATTCCTTTAAACGTTTCTTCATTCAATTCTTGTTCCAAACATTTATATTGGACTTTAACATTCCTTTTTAATTGAAAATTGTTTCTTTGCTTTACAGTTAAATGATTTCATAAAATTCAAATCTACGTATTAGAAATAATAGGAAATTAAAGAAAGATGGATGACAACTTACTCATCATATCCGCTTAAAATTTTCAAACATTACTTAAATCATGCCTATAAGTTTAAACTATTATTGATTAAAGAAAAAATCCACACGATCAACATTTAGAATTTAATCCTATTTATGAATCCTATATTTCTATATACATAGAGCTTTTTTAAAGTTTGTTAATGACCACAGTCACCCAGCACTTTAAAATAAATCTATCGTGAAATAACACATAGATGATATGGTTTTTAGTCTTGGGTGTGTTATTTCTTAGAAAATACATTTTCTTTGTTAAAATAGTGATGTCAACCAAAATCTTTATATTTTGAAAAAAAAGGGGGGGTTTTTGTTTGGTTGTAAATTTCCAATTTATACTATATTACCAAAAAGTAATAATAATAATGAGTACACATGCAATTAAGCGATGATGTAAGTCTAATAATAGAGAAAGAGATTTTTTGAGGAATTGTTTTCTTAGTAAAATCATAAATAAATAAATAAATAAATAAAGTTTAACCGCTTTGAATGGTATTGTGAGAGTTTCATTTCTTGCCCATGCATAAATTATGGTTATTTTATTATGGTATTTTGATAAAAGAACCAAAAAAAAAACCGTGTAAGCTTCTTTAGAGAAATACTTTTTCAAGAGTGAAAATAAGGAAATACATGTATAAAACAAATTTGGATGGCCTAATGGAGAAAACCCCATTAATTTCTCGTCATGTATAAGAAAATATATCAAGATATAAATGAGGGGAAACACTGTCAATGAAAGAGAACTTACAGAAATATTTTCATTTTTTTCTGTGGATGAATTTCTGCTATTGTTTTTCTGTTCTGAATAGATAGAGTAAAAACGATTTACTTTTTGTGCTTTCAATGTAACTTTCAGCGGTGAATGCGGGCTTTTGTTTGTAGAAGAATAGAGTTCAGATTCTAGATTTTGTGTAAAGATCGTCTGATCCAGAGGTTGTATTGACGTCAAACCTTCCGCGTGCATTTAAAAATAGATGATATTTGACTTCCTGTAATTAAAAGATCGGAATGCTTTTTGTTGATTGAAATGCCTTTTATTTTTCAAATACTGTACTCTGTCGAATTGACGTATTACTAAATATATACAATTCAAGAAAATAGCGTTGAAAATATTCGGGGAAATTAAGTTATGCATAGAATCATCATTGTTCTGCTTTTAAAAATAAAACTCTCTATCAAAATATGACTTTTCAATCTTAAGTTTTTACTTTAATATGCATGAACGTGGTTTTAAAAAAATTTAAAACTTTTCTTCGGAATTTCAATATTCCCATACGCCGGTTATCCATTCGATATAGATATAACAATATTAACATGAAAATTAAACAATTTATAAAATCTGTCATCTCCAATGTCTTGTGTTCAAAAGAAACTCCGAAATGAAGTGTAAACGAACAGCGTGTAAATCCAACCCCTCAAAGGCGGGCGATGACGCCCTAATGACCGGGCGAGAAGCGTCCAGATAAACACAACCATCGTGTTAGCCTCTTCAAAGGCCTCCCCCGTCCCCTCTAATCCAATAATTTGTGCAGAAGGATAATTAAAGCAAAGAAACGGCTTGTTGCCTTTCAACACAATATTAACCAAATTTAAAATAAAGCGGATAAATCGAAGTTTCATGGCTCAGCTATAAATTCTTGTCTTACCAAACGGACCGACTTATCGTTTAGATAAGATACAGAGATAACGACAGGGGTCAAATCAAGATTGTGTTCCCCAGAATGATGGCAAATTTCAAGAGTTTTCGTTTTGATAAAAAATCAAATATAAATTTCATCGTTAATATTTTTATCAAAACGATATAAAGTCTGCTAATATATTTAATATATTGCATACAGTTTACAGGAAAAAACATAGAGCGAAAAAAACATAGCGAAAAAAAATTTATGTCGGTGGAATAATTCCATCCAGAATGATCTCTAAGAGTCAATTGAGAATCAATTTACATTCAATAGGGAAATGGTGTTAACTTTCGTCAACCCAACACTTGATCCCCCTCCAAAACTGGTTACAGTAAGTGTTTCCGTCAGCTTCGTTTTCAAACATTTCGCTCGTCGTCTTTTTGAAGTTCCAGGAAATGAGGCGCTATCGACGGAAGCGCTGACAGATCGATCCCATCTTCATCTAGCAGCCATTATCGCTATGGACAGGGGCGATAACTGGGAGATTACTCCGTCAGGATGGGACATCGCCTTGATAGACCGAGGGACCCCCGCTTACTTTACAAATCACTGGTATCTGACTTCAAAAGAAATCATTTGTTTTACAACTAAGATAATCCGAAGGATGGTGACGATTTTTTTAGTCTTTGAGTTTGACAGTCACATCTCGTTATGTGATATCTTGCTCAGATTACAAATCAAATACGATACTAGTACCATACAAACACTATAAAGCAAAGAGAAAGGCCTGTGCCTGGTGAATATCATACCGAAATCGTGTAAGACTGATTTTATTGCGGTGTGAAGTCTTTTTGGTCATTGGCAAATTGAACTCTTTCCACTGATAATATTTATTTTTAATGAGATTTAGTCATTTAAAGTGTAACCTTTATTTTATTTTTTGTCATTATGAAATGAAATTTGTCCACAGATAATTTTTAATTTAGTAAAAGACAGAGTATCTTTTTCAAATTAAAGGTGTATAATTGTTTAATTTTTTTTCTTTTTAAATAATCCTTTCCTTTTTGTGAATAAGAATCAGCGGATTCAATTTATGGATATCGTGATCGTTATGTAAAAGTACGTTCCATTTTTAATACAATGCATATACACTTAAAACAAGCTACTTAAGTAAGATGTACCCCATGTCTGTCACAGGAATGATAAAAATAAGTTACAAGATGTTTCTCTTATCGCCATGCGATGCACTTTTTCGCAGCATTTCTAAGATTTCCATAAGCATTGATAATGCACGTGTTCTAGATTTTTATCATTGAAATGTAAGATAGCAAATCATACTTAAGACAGGCATTGTATACTGAAATGATTGTTTAGCATTTATTTGGTATCCGTATTTCTCTCTTTTTATCTTATTTTTTTTAATCATTCATTCATTTATATTTATGTCCAAATCTATTTATCACATATAATTTCTATATATTATATTCATGTGTTTTGCTCAGTTGTTTAATCATTTTTGCTCTGTTATATAAAACATTTTAAACTTTTACTTTTAATTTACTTGATGTTCCCCCTAAACAAGATTGTTTTTTTAAATGGGGTTTCTGTAGTTTCAACTTCAGTATTTATAATTACATAACTCATATTATGGAACGTATTAAATTAGATAGTGGAAAGTATCTAGATACATATTAAATGATTCTATACAAATTTTTAACATACCAATTTAGTTACAGCAAAATGCAGAAATACCCTATATCCTAAGAATTCCATCTTTTAAGGATTAATTCATTCAACTATTTCAAAATCTTCATGCAATGAAGCATCGAAACAAATGCAAAAAAGAAAAAAGGAAATGCGAAGGTAAGATATATTCAAAATGTCAAACATTAGAACAAATTGAAATGTCCCATTACATCCAATGTTATCAAATATTGAAATAATGTTGCAAAAATGAGAGCAAATGTGCGATTAAGTAAGCAGAAATAATGCATGTAAAAACGCTAAATCCCATTTTATTGTTCTTATAAAAAAAAAAAGGGGGTATCACAAAAAGCTCTTCGAGCACACCCTAGAGATCACGTGACCAGATGTCATGCAGGAAAAAAACTGATTTATTTCCCAATGGCGCGCGGATTCTCAGCGACGCATAATTAGAAGTCGTGGGGTGTTTCGTTGATAGAATGACACAAGAATTTTTTAGCTTCACATTCAAATGCAGATGCTCCATTCTGATTATAATGTATACGTCATTCTTAATACAAATATCTATAAAAATTCAAGTTTTTCGAGAACATTTATGAATATTTTTTTCCCAAGGCGTGGAAAATTAACTAAATTTATCTGAATGTAGATGTCTATCTTAAGCAGCGCAATGCATTTTATCTCCTTGTAAAGTTTGATGTGATTAATGGCGGCGATAAAGAACCCCAATCCACAACTACGATACGTCGGCGGACAAAATGACATGAATCTAGACTGACGCTTCCAATCAGATTTATCAAAGACCCACATATCGCCAAATCAGATTAATGGAATGCAATTTAATTTGTTAAACAATATTTTATGATATCGCCCTCAAAACATTCGATAATAAAAAATACTTCAGATTGGGATGTACATGGTTTTACTTGTACATAGCGCTTGTATTTGTGTAGGATAATCGCTCTCTTTCAGCACTGTTTCTGTTTTTAAGTTGATCAAAATGTAGCAGTTTTTTTTTAACTTTAATGCTGCATAAACTATGATCATTGATCGTAAGAACATAGAAAACTCGGGGCTAATAACTGACCGGCCTTTGTATAAATTTGAAGTATTGGAAGTCTTGCAAAACGTATGCGTGTGTATTTTTCCTCCATTTTTACCATATCATTTACTCAGGGCAAGACTGGGTTCACAATCTGTTCATTTCATTCTGTCTCCCATCTTTAATCGTTTTAATAACAATAATAACTGATATAATTCGATTCAAGTGAGCAATATGATATTTTAACTTCCTACATGTATATACTAATACACCTCACATGTGGATAGCATGTGCCCCTTACACTCAAGACTCCACAAATCTGAACCAATGCAAACATCGATTTGTCCTCAGATAACCCATGCAATGTTTGAACATCAATCACAATATAAACTAAATGAAGTCATTACTTTTAAGAATGCAAATGCACTGTCGATATTATAGTATGAAGATTTTTTTTTATCGCTCTTTATTTTACTTTATCGAAATACGTTGATACAGTTTCTATGTAGGTCTGCCTTTTCTAGCACCGAAGATAGCACGTCATAGTTAGAACTATTATACAGTACTTAAATAAAATGCGTAAATATTGTATGCTTGCACTATCATTATAAACAGGTTAATAAGATTGCCTGACTATTTTTATATCAAAAGTTACTTCACTACAGGCCACTTGTTTATGCCGCTTGTGTTGTTAGGTGCCTGTTTAAACATTTAACTACAAAACATTACTCATGATACAGTTAAACAGGCTTACAGCAAACACACATATACCGAATTCTTGCAGTGAAGGCAGTTTCATTCTCCTAATCTTCAAAATGTTTATAAACTGATCGAATATAACGAATGAAAAATCGCTCATCCCAAGCACTTCGCTATAACTGTGTTTTACTGTAAAACAGAAACACATTAAACGATAGAAATGCAATAACTGTAATAAGTACACTAATTGCATTAGACTCTCATTACATTTATGTACGTAATGTCTTTGTAAAGTGCAATGTTTTAGGAATAAGGAATCATTCTTTGAGTATTATGAGGTGATCATTATGGTCGGGGCGTGATCAAATCCAATAAAGCCCGAAGGGCTTTCTGATAGATTTGATCAAGTCCCGATGGTATAAGTAAATAATTTATTTTACAGTATTAGATTATTTTTTCACGTTCAGGGTCTTTCAAAAAAGCAAAAACACGTCTATGTGAACAGGCACAGAAGGCCAGAAAAATAAGACAGTTTAAACCTGTCGACTGTCAGCTAGATCTTTTCGATAAAGTTGTAATGCCAGTATTATTATATGGATGTGAAGTATGGGGTTATGAAAATAAAGAAATTGTAGAACGTATTCAAATGAAATTTTTGAAACACATACCGAATTTAAAAAGTTGTACTCCATCATATATGGTTTATGGAGAAACCGAAAGGTTTCCGTGTTAATATTATTTATTCTAGAATGTTTCATACTGGGAGAAATTGCTCTCCGGCCCAGAAAATAAAATTATTCGTATATTGTTGATTGATTGTATGCATTCTATTTTTTTATAACTGTGGATTTTCTAATATTTGGAATGAACAATGTATTGTAAATGTTAATTGGACTACCAATGCTGTCAAGCAAAGACTTAAAAACCTGTTTGTGCAGAAATGGTCGGTTGATATCGAAAATTCTTCCAAAGGTCATAGAAATAAAACTTTTGAATTAACTTCTGGATATGAAAAGTACTCGAGTATTTTACCATCAAAACTCCGAAAAGTATATATTCCGATAAGATATATAAACAATAATTCAGTACAAAGTCAAAAATCAATTTTCTTGTCATACGGAAAACACGCACAGAACCAGACGTTTAAAAGAATTCTAAAATACTACACTGTGATGCTGCACTCTGTATTTTGAAATGGGATCTATCGCCTCACTCGATGTGTAAATCAGTTTGATTTAATGCCTAAAAATCTTCAGTAAACGATTTCTCAAGGTTGTTTATGATTGATTACAGATATGAGGACTGGCTGCGTGTCTAAAAACAAAAATTTAAATCAGTTGAACTTTTAAATGTTCACGCCTTCCCTCTAAAAGTGCTTTAAAGTTTACAATTGCGACTGTGCATTTTTTAAAAGTGGTCCCTTTATACTTGTAATGATACAAAATACATAAGTTATATTTTTTGTACTTTTTGTATAATTTTATTGCTTTAAATGATAATTTCAAGAAAAAGGGGGCATTTTCATTTCTATTCATGAACATCTCAACAACAAGATAAGAATCTGTCTTGTCAAATATTTGTATAGTATGAACTCTGGTAAAATGATACAGAATTAGATTAACTTAATGTTGTTAAAAGTAAAACATTATGTCTCATCTACGTACAGTTGCAATCTTAAATCCGAAAGAATTAAAATGTCATTTAGTTTGTCACGTTTTCTAAACAAAATCAATCCGCAAAATATGGATAATGATCACTGGATAGTCTACTCATTTTTAAAAAAAAATCTCTTATAATCTATAAACATACAAAATACGGTCTGCAGCTTGAGACTTGTGAAGGTTTATTACAGAAACAATCCCCCTTTTTTTTAATGTGAAAAGAAAGACAACTCCTGCAATGTGGCGGAAGAGGAACTCTTCAGTGGATTGAAAACCAAAAACCGTTTGCATCCCCACTCACCGTCACTCGTGTTTTGCATTTTAACGTAGAGTTAACCCGTCTTTCTCTTTGTATTTTGAAGAGGAGAGAATATATATATATTTATATTTATATATATCTATATTTGAGAAAGGACCATTCCTCTATCTATTCAGGTGATTAATATTGATTTGTTTTGATTGAATCGACATCACCGATTTTCAATTTACATGATCCTGACGATTAGATGATTGAGGATGTAGGTTTAGGGCTTGATACATGTGTATTTTAACAATGAACATCTGTAATTTATTATGATATTACAAAAGTATTTGAAATGTCGTAAATGAAGACATGATTTGCCTCTTGGATATTACTGCTAAGTGGTTTAACCAGTTGATGTATTGTATTATTTTTAATTAACTTCGAAGTGTCCAGCCATTTAAAATCCAAAATAATAGTTTTATGGGTTTCTATTATTAAAGAATAAAGATGACTGAATACCATTTAAAATCAAGAAGAAATTTAAAATACTAAAATTGATGCAAAAGTCAAATATTGCATGAATAGTTATACTTACATCACAGTGGTCTGAGTTTTTATCAGTATATTGATGCATAGGAGTCGGCAATTTTATCCATAAAACAATGTACACACTAACCAGTGAGCTTCGCTCGCTACGCTCGTGAAGCTCACTGGTTAGTGTTTACATTGTTTTATGGATAAAATTGCCGACTCCTATGATTGATGTATGAATAAAATTAAGAATATCCTATTTAAATCATTGAATCTATACTGTGTGCGACCAGTTCTCACAAGTACTATTTCTTGCCAGTGCTTTGTTACATCATTTTCGTATATAATATGTGTTGATAAAATGACGTAACAATGCACTGGTGGGAAATGGTCCTTGGCGAGAATTGGTCAAATGCCAGTATATATATCAGTATATATAAACATGTCAGATGTATTTATACAGCATATTGCTCTTATCTACATGTAAGGCTGGTAGGGCATATTTCTATTTATATTAATATATTGATTAAAATTTGGGTACCTCTGCTTGCATTCCATGTTTTACACAATATGCTTCCCTTCCTTATGTAACTATATAAGATAACACCTCCCTGTGATATTCTTTATCTTTGACAGAATGAGTGACAACAGTGCTGGAGGTGACTCTAATGCAGGTAATGACAACGGTACCAGTGGTAACACCCAGGGTAATGAAGGAACACAACCACCAAACACAGTCATGGTAAGGACTCAGTCTCCCTGCAGAAACGGGTCTTGATTGACTGATCTCTCTTTATAATATGTTCCAGGTTTCTTTTCCTTCAGTTTTTCTTGAAGTAAAAAATACACATACCTAGAAAGGCTAGCAGTTGAAGGAACAATTGAAATTTATCAGATGTAAAGAAAAACTTTAAGGATTTGGCCACTGAAAATTTTCCTCTTATTTTTCCTGACAAAATGATATTTCCTATGGAAATTAAAATGGGGAAAATCTGACATCTCTAAGTCATTTGGAACTTCTCAGAACAGCCTTAAGAGTACTCATATTTAACAACAATTGAAAGACAGAGTTAGATATAGAGACTTTCAATTTCTTATACATGTATAACAACTATAGGTATAGGGCAAAGAGAATAAGAATTGAGAACACTATTTCTACCAGGCATTTTGTAATTTTACTCTCATGAGGCCAAAATAAAAAGATTGTATGTTTGCCCAAACGCGACCGACCCGAAAAAAAGCCGCCGACTCAAATTCTTTTTTTGCCGTTTTTTGGAAGAATTTTTTTTTTCCGGATATTTTTCGTGTCCGCTCCGTCATTTATATGTTGTCATCTTTGCGTTTGAAAGTGACAGTGTTTAAGATTAAAAGAAAGCGTGTAGGAGACGCAGTAAATCGATATTCGATGTTCTCGGTTTTTATCTACTAATTTAACGAAAGTAAAGAAGTAAACATGTGTCGATGTGAAGATGGCAGCCAGTTTTTTTTACACTGTCATCGTCTGTTATTCTTAAAGTAAACAAAAAAATAAAGCCCATTGTGTCGAATAGGCTTTATCGGTTCAACAGTAAAAAGACATGGAATGATGTGTTTGACAAGGTTGCCGATCCTGATGAGATCGGCATGCGGAAAACGGACGAAGTCGTGGTAAATGTATACTCAGTGTTTCAATATCTTCATGCAAATTCTGAAAAAAAAAAAAAAGAATTTGCCTACCTACCTACCCACACCCAGTCATCATGGGTCGGGTTTGGACAAACTGAAATACTTTTAATTGTGGCCTGATATATACTATTCTAACCTTTTCATTTCATATTTTAACATAATTTACTTCATTTTCTGAAGTAGCCTACTGTTTCTTTCTGATTAAGATAGAATTATATTTTGGAATGAATTTATCATTCATCTGATAAATCACCCCAAAATAGAACTGTTTCATATATCATAATATGTGTGACTGTCACATATATTCATTTCCAAAATATTAGCCAGGAACAATGAATTTTATCGTTCTAATATTTTGGAAATAAATATGTGTATATAAATTAAACATCAATTTAACTTCATTATTCATCAGTGTTCACTTGCCTGTTTGTAGTAGATATTGATATGTTTATCCTACATATTTTAATTGATATTTTTTCAAGAAATTATGAATTATATGTAAATAAAACAGATGATGTTTTATAAATCCAGAAGGTTGATTTTTCTTGTTGAATTTTAAAAATATTCATGAAGAAAGCTTAGACTAGATTTGAATAAATTTGATCACAACTCACACAGTAAAAAACATATTTTTTCAAATGCAGAATTTCATGCTGTCCAACAAAGTTGAAGCAGCTCTATGGCTGACAAGAATATTCACAGTTGTCTGTAGTTTTCTCTTCATTTTTCCAATTCTTGGGTGAGTGCAAATCAAGAACAATGAACACATTACTTTCAAATTTATATAAACCTTTGCATTGCTAAAATATTTCACAGACTTATGAATTTTTAAAATATCTTTTCATTTGAAGAGGAAATCCATACGGCTTTTACCAGAGGGCGCTGATCAGCAATGCAGCGACCAGTGCTCTGCGACTCCACCAACGACTGCCTCACTTCCAGCTGAGTCGGGAGTTTTTCGCCCTGTTGTTCCTGGAGGACAGCTGTCATTATCTCATGTTCTCTCTTATTTTCATGAATGGTTACCCCATCACAAGTATCCTCTCAATTTGCATTGCATTTGTATTTGAACAATCTTATACCTATTATGTCTTAGATGTTTTGTTTCAAACAACGGAGATGAGCTTTAGGAAGGGTATTCAGTGGCAAACTTATTGAAATTATAGTTTGGTGGGTTTTTTTCATTCTGAAATTGCCATCTGAATGGACTTTGAAATTTTGAAATATATTACACAAGTGTGGGTTAAGGCAGCTAGTTTTCTCTGTTTTAAATTTTGATTAATCATAACAAGAAAGGTATGTCTTTAAGTAAGACAATATAATCTATATACATGTACAGTAAAACTCGGTTATAGCGAAGTCCTAGGGACCAATGGATTTACTTCGTAGTAATAACTATAGCAAATTCACTATATACATGTTTTCTTTCACCAGACTACAATTTTTGCTAATTGAGGCTTAGAATGAAAATACATTCTTTTGAAACCTTTAATAATCGGATTGTAAATTGAAGAATTTATTTGAAAATAAATTCATTCAAACTATTATGATAATTTGTAGTGCAAACTTTTTAAACTGTAAAGAAATTCGTTATAAAAGTGTTAAATTTCGTCATAATTCACCTCTACAGGACTCAAAATCAGTTCGCTATATCCGTAAATTCGTTATATCCAAATTCGTTATAACCGTAAAATTTTGCAACAATTTGTTAAGAATTTTACCAGGGACTCAAAAAAACTTCGCTCTATCCCAGATTTCGCTATATCCGTGTTCATACTAAACGAGTTTTACTGTAGTTCCTTTAATTAATATTTTGAAATATGATATGATCAAAGATGAAAAGAATTTTTCACCTGTGAAATATGGGTACATTCCAAACTAATTGAAGTACAAGCATAAGATTTAACTATGTTGTATATGCCACTACTTATGATGTGTGGAGGTAAATTTTTTGTCAAGTTTGAAATGTTGAATGAGCTTTCCTTGACTGTAAACAGTGGCTGTAATTCCAGTGTTCCTGTTTGCTCTCCTCCATGCCTGTAACTACACCAAAAATATTCTTAATGTAAGTGATATACTGTAATTTATATAGTCCTTAGAAAACAACTGTCATCTAATGCTCTCTGTGTTATTAACCGAAGATGTTAGAGAATACATGTGCAATATTTACAGGTGATGGGACCAGATTCCTTACAGTTCATGCGTAAATTGATTGACAAACTTCAACTCCAACAAATCAACATACTGAGATTCATCGCCTGCACAGAAATCTTCATCATGCCAGCAATCATATTCATGATGTTTGCGTGAGTGTACATTTTACTGAGTGATCTGACTAGGAGTTCTTTCCCTTGCATTGATTTGCTTCATATTGTACAACTTATGTTTTTCATTTCAGAGGAAAGTGTAGCTTTTTTCTACCCTTTGTTTACTACAAATTTTTATCCCTGAGATACACGTCCAGAAGAAATCCATACTGCAGGTTAGTAAACGTTTGTCAATGATTGTGTTGTCTTATTTGTTACATTATGTTAGAAACGTATGCTCTGCATTAGTTACAATGTAGGCTTGTGACTAACTGATACATTTTGTTTTGATTTTTTAGACCCATTTTAAAAAAAATGAATTTACAAGGAATATTGATGGTCCCTTAACACTGTAATGAGAGGGAGCTACACATTTCCTCTCTTTCAGACTTCTTTTAGTCAAATAGTCTGTCCCACTCTGTTTACTGTATATCTTAACGCTTTTGACAACTGATTGATTTGAAACCTACTGGGCATGTTCAGAGTGACAAACTTCAGAGCAAGTTTTACTTTAGTCACATTCAAGGGTAGAGGGTCCATCCATATTCCAAAGGTTTTCTGGGTTTTTTGGGTGTTTTTATTTGACACCTCCATATTCCAAAGTTAATCAAGTAGATTTAAACAAAGAAATCATTCCTGATCGACAGGGCAATTTTCAATATCCAATAATAATTTTAATATTTTTAATCAGTATAATCAATATCTGAATTTCACTAAACTTACCCAAAAAAATCTGTCAAATGAATTTAGGGGCAGGTAGGGCACATTTTTTTTCAAGCAGTACTCTAAGAATATTAGTTACACATGTACCTACTGGTGCTTAGTTCAAATTGCTTTGGAGTTTTTTTATCAATCAAAATGTGTTTAAAAATTAAATGTATTGAAAATGAAAATGCACAATAAATTCTGTACATTGAATCTCTTTGATCACAGGACGTTATTCACGGAGATGAGGATGACAGTGGAACACTTCACTGCCACCCCCAGCTGCCCGGGGATCATCAGAACCGCCTGTCTGAAGGCCATAGCATTCATCTCCCGCCTGTCCCCCCCATTCCCTCAGTGACCCTTCACTGACCCCTAGTCATTGTCTGTGTGTCTGTGGTGAATTGTGCAGATTGTGATACAGAGAGAGACCACAGGTTGATCTGTGGACAAGATCTCAATGTTAAAAAACATCCTAGTGTTCTGAATTTTATTTTACTCAGAGACATGAATTTAATGCAATCTAATTAAAATTAGATGTTCTGAATC
>WFKH01011581.1:15072104-15080240 GCA_016163765.1 Magallana hongkongensis | reverse complement strand
CCTGATGCTACGTCGCTGATATCATGTCCACTATGCAATTCTGGCAATGTGCTACAACATTCAATTACAACCAAGTTTGGTTGTTTTTTTCTTTTGGTGTTTTTGGTTTTTTTTGTGTTTTGGGTTTGTTTTTTGTTTTTGTTTTTGTTTTTTTTTGGGGGGGGGAGGGGGGGTTATAAAAAAAAAAACCTTCTAATTCAACTTCCTTAATAATGAGACACACATAGTCGGGAAGAAGTCGCTTATAATACCCTATATAATTGTTGGGGTATGTCCAAATGTCCATATCACCCCCTGAGGCATCTTTCCCTTTCTGGCATATTATATTTCTTAAATAAAATCTAAAAAGAATGTCAGAAAGAAGGACACCTCACATATCTAAAGCGAATAAATCTGTAATCCTTTTCATGACAATGTTTCAAGTATTTTGGAAATATACCATTGGGGGTTTTCTTTTGGGTCATTCCTGGTTTTTCGGTCTATTTCCCTGGTACCGTGCAAAATAAATGTTAACCAAAATTTACAATGAAGAAGTATACCGGGATATTTAATCTAAAAATTCCCAATTGCAATATATGTCTCATTTAGCAGTGCTGCTTAGGGCCAAACAATAATACACTTTAAGAGATATAACAGGTTCTTCTAGTACTTAACTGACAATTTAACTACAGTGATATACACTTAAATATTGCCAGAATTTTAATGTGGGAAATAGATGAAATTGACTTATATTTGCGGATTGTATTCGTTTTAAGTATATATTTCAGTATTGTAATAATATACGTTTAAGAATAACGAAACCATAACTATTTCGAACTTATATTTTTCATTTAGAATGGTTCGTCTTGTAGCGATGTACATGTAGCTCTGTGTTGATTATTCAGCTAATTTTTTAACAAAGCTTAATTTGAACGCATTAAAGCGATTTTCGAACTGTTGGTCGCACTTTTGTTCGATATCCGCAATCAGCTCGCAGAACTAATTAACAAACAGATAAAAGGGAAAGTATTGTTTTTTGAATTATTATGAAAATTGTCGCCTCTTCAAACTCATTAAGCTTTGAAAGCGCCGGATTACCTCAAAAACATATACCATTTTACTAGCAGATACTGACGTATGGGATGAAATGGATGGCACGTTATTTTATTGAAGTATCAATATCTTTAAAAGCATTATATTCTATAGGCACACACCATTTTCCTTGGTCTACATTTTTCTTCGTTTAACACCTGTTTAAATCGTATTTTATTGTGATATCAATATCAGTTGCATGTTAACAAATACATGTACATGTATGTATGTTTGCGTATAATATTAAAGTTTTAAAGTATCTCTCGGTCTTTTTGAAACATCATACATTCAGCACACTTATTCTTTTCTTCTGGACTCGCCCCATCATAGCAGTTTAGGAGAACCAATCACAACTCGTCTTATAAATTGCAAGGAAACCTAACTAATCATGACCAAATCGCACTTTTATGGAGGAGTCGTGATTTGCGCGTAATACAATCCAAATGGACAATGGTCAGAAATGAATTTATCTTATCATGGCGGGATTCGATTCCCCGACGTTAGACGTTTCATTACGAAGTAATGACCAATCAACGTCCAAATAAACCGTATAAATCAATCCAAACTCCATCACGACCAATTTGTGAGTTTACATTTCCGACACCTTGAAACAATTACCAAAACAAGCAAACGCGACGATTGCTGGAAGGAGATCGGGTTCGTCATTTCTCGCACGAAAAAAATATCTCCGAAATATTTTTGCAGTGGTATAACACGTTTGAAATTTCACGTTCTTCTATTTGAAACGAAATTGGATAGAAGCAATAGATCATTAATGAATTAACAAAAATGGATACAGGCGCATCAATCGTTCTTTTCAGATTCCAGAGCTGGTGTCGCTTGCAATTCAATCAGCGAATGTATTGGAATCGGTTAAAATTACACAGGACCAAAACAATACGACATACATAATTGAAGAAAAAAACTTGATTTCCAAATATTTTTGAAACCGTCACCAAGGGCTCGAATGAAAAAACACGAAACGCAAATGTCACCCGAATTCCTACGGACTGTTCTAGCAAACTGGGGGCTGATTTCGTTCCGTTATAAATTCAGATATGATATTGTTCTATAGTCTCTCTTTCTCTGTTTCCCAGCCACCTGTTCACTTTTAAATAATTGGTCACGCGTTGTGATTAATTAGTCGGCCCAAGAATGGAGAAAAAATTAACGCCTTAACTTTATTAAATTCTACGCAAGCGCCCAATGTAAAACGAGTTTCCTTGAGTGCTATTTAAGCCGTTCAGAAACTCGAGTTTCTAATAATTTTATTTTTTCTTATGATCATTGAACATATACTTTTTGTCGTTTGGATATACCTTAAGGTTGTTCCCAAGATATACTAGTTTTTTGTGTTTGTTTGTTGTTTTTTTTCAAATCAATGTTAAGTTTTTGAAGTCATTGCAATCACAAATAGTTCCTCGTCGTCATATAATTATAAACTCATCAGAGAAATGAAATGCATTCCTATATCAAATGTTCGTTTTCAACGAAAACAATAGGTATTTCCGATTTCAAAGTTTGTTGATATTAATGATCAAGGAAACCGGAAAAATAATTCCACTATATTTCAACTACACGTTTAGATTGCTCCTCGAATTGTTGTAATATGCATTTTGATCTTTTGTAATTCAAAAACCTCAATTGTTCGCCAACGCTTATCAAAGTTTTAATTATGAGTTCTTTGAGTGTTTTATATTCAAGTACAATTTACAATGCATGACCCCCTAGAAAGAGAGATAATTCAACGATAATAATGAGTATATAATTCCAAAGCAAAAAGGCGTTTTCTGCCAAATTTTGTCAAGCAAGATTTGTGTGCTTTTTTTTTTTTGGAAAATCATTATAAAAAACGAACTTTTATACATGATGTTTTAAGAAATGTCCTCCAGAATTCTACTTGTTTCCTATAGAATTTGTAATAGTTATTTATAATCAGTCATTATTATCGTCGCCTAGTTATCATCGTAGTCCTTAAACATCATCATCATCATCATCATCGTCATCATCATCATCGTCAATGGAATTGATATCATCACTGTTTTCTGCGCCAAAAACCATAGCAGTCATCACCGTAATCTTTATAGCCCCTTCAACAACTTAACTATACCTTTACCGCAATGTTCATCATTATCATCATCATCATCATCGTCATCAACAACAACAACATTAACAACATCAACAACTCCAAAACAAATGAAATTAAAAAGTTGAACTTTTTGATATGAAAGACCGTGGGTCTACAAAAGTTTTCATCTAATACAGATTTAAGTTTCAAAATTGTTTTAAATAATTGAATGTCGTTGGTTGCGATCCACAAATGGCAAATAAAGCACGTTTAGATGACTGAGAAGTCAGGAATGTTTTTGACTTTCATTATTTCGGGTGCCACATAAATGATATAATCTGACAAATATTTGATAAATTCTGGATGTGTTTTCATTTCTACAGAGCTAAGCATTTCATTTCATCGAAACAAATACTTCAGATAGACATTTGCAAGAGACATTTAGATTTCTTTAAAGTAAATTGTCTATTGAGTCCTTCTTCTGCATGCCGCTTTGTTTGTTTTCCAGTTACAGATCTAGATAACCAACGAATCAAGAAAACGTCTCTCACTTCTCTTCTCATTGAAATACCCTGTAACTCGGGGATACTTTATTTCTCCGAAAATATTTACTGAATTTAAAACATCGATTTAAGTGAACATCAAAGAAAAATCAAAACTATCGGGTCACGCTTGCTCGGGGTTCTTGTAAGACAAAGCTCTTTCACCTGAAGACGAAATGTACAATTCTCGTATTTGTTTTGGTATTTGGGTATGTTCAATTGATAAATCGCCTCCTCTCTAGTGCAAAGGCACAACTCTATTTCTGAAATGTGTAAACACGAACTACTGACCCCCATATGATCACAAATACAAGTTGAAAACTTCCCAATAAAGAAACCAAAACTTCGTGTTGAAATTGTTTAAATCGTTTCTACACACCAATAAGATGTTATGTACGAGTCTTGTGTCATTTACTGTCGGTCTAATTAAGTCTTCCATATTTCAAGGGTGTGCAATGACTTTTCATTAAACTACCTCAAAAATCAAGAGACGACAAGGGTTTGTTTTTTGCCATCACTGTGGTATCTAGGAGATGAGAGAGACAACGCGAAATGCGCCACATTAATGTCCGACAACCAAAAAACTAGATAACATTGTTCACTTTTATTTATCACCATTGCTGTAGTGTGAAGGAATACGGGGTATGCGCAGCGCTGCGACATCGAATCGAATTTTGAGGTTCTCCAATGAGCTTTTTCAAGATGTACAACGTCGATGTCGCCCTGTCCTTTGGGGGCCATGTACACGGTGAAATAACAGTTTTCCATGAGACTTCACACACCATAATTCTACTAACGTATTCCGGTTTGACTGTAATTAAGTTTGTGGAAGCTGAGTAAATTCCAGCGATCGCACGGAAATATGCTTTTTCTGATTTGTCTGCTGTCGTAATGATCAGCACATCAAAAGGAGATAAAATAGCTATTTCTTTGTATAACTCTTGAGGACTGGGAAATAACTACGGCTCATCATGTCGATATTTATACAACAATTCCACATTCCATGATATCTAAAACACAAGAGTAGTGCATATTCCATGATATTTCTATTTATACTAACATAACAGTTACGTAATCACACAGTGGGGGTCAGATGAACACACACACCTACAAAACGTGTTTGTGTGTTGGGGGAGGGGGTGACACACACTAAAAGTGGGGCTCAAAACTTAGCTTTGTGATGGGAAAATTAAGCTTGACAAAGAAAACAAAATCTACATTTACAGTTGAAAATTGTTTGATAATAAAATGGGGTGGGGGGGGGTGGGGTTTATGCCCATGTTACAACGCCTATATACATTACTACTGTCTTTTCCTATATCGACATTACAATAGTATTATTTCATTTTCGAAATGCTAGTTTTTACACTACCAATACCTAACATGTAGTACAAATTTCATGAAATCTAGACCTTCACAGGAATTGTGCCATTTTGTTATATCAACATTTACATAATATAACTAAATTGCACTATACATAGCACTACACATGCATGACAACATGCATATGTAGTATTTACACATCCATGGCACCTTTTATGATATTTACATTACTAAAGCTGCATGCTCATTTCATGATATCCACAGCACTAACTTTTGAGCGTTGTAAACCATGAAAGAATTAATCAAAGAAAAGATTTTTGTGACAAAGAAACCCCTTATCAATAAAAATAAAAAATAGGAATTTTACACGATTCTCGCAAATGTTATTTCTTTTCAAAAAAATAAAAATAATACGATTGTTAAAAGAAAAACAATTGAAATAATTGTCTGGTCCAGTACATATGATCATACAAGCGCGAAGGACTGTACATGTATTTACTGCAGCATGGCAACAAGCATGCGCAAGCTGCGAGACAGGAGACCCCGATTTCTTGGCGAACCGACCATTTTTGTATATAATTCTATGCATTCTCCCAGATCCCTGTCTTCAGTCATCATTTTGTTCCAAAATTCATTTATTTATCCTGTTGTTACTATTTTTTGGTATTAATGAAAATCACGTGGCATATATCTGCGCATAAATTTAAAATAAAAAAAAATAACTAGATTCGATAACATATGTAAATCAAAAACTTTACATGGCTTAATTTAAAATTTCTTACATATCTACTTATTTCCGTTGTCAAAATAAAACAATGAAACAACTTTTTACGAGTCACTATGCAAATTGAATCTACGTAATTACCTATGTAATTAAACACTTATCACGTTCGTTAATAATTCAATTCAAGATGGCAAAGTTAACAGAACACACTTTGGTTTTGAACACAGTAACAAACTATTTCCGACCGGGAAGTGCGCAGGCTACGGAAGTAATTCAAAAGTGCGCAGGAGCAACCGGAAATTGGTTGTGTCAAAACATTTCCATGAATCGGAGAAAATACGAGATATATTAAATTTGAGTAGTTCCTGATTATTTTGTTGGAAAAACGCGCACCTGAAATTTGATATCGGAAATTCTGGTTACACAATCGCAAGTTATCATATGTATAAATGATCTATGAATCGTTTAATATACTTAAACTTTTTAGATTTGTTTTGATCCACCAGGAAACTGCATGTGTTAAAAAACAGCTTCGTTCTATTCTGTGAATTTGCTCGATCTAAATTAATAAGTCGCACATCCTCGTTAAGTTCTCCGTAATTAACCTTGAGTGCTAATGAAGACTTATATATATATAAGTATGACACTTACAAGTATAACTCGGTAATCGTGTGAATATTAACCTTTTGAAGACTGTCGTTCAAACCCACTTAGAAATATCACTCTGTACATTCATAGAAATAAATTTTGTTTTGAAAGCGTATAATTGCATTTTTAAAATATTTCCTAGATTTTATTTTATCACATGTTAAGATTTTTCAATTTATATAAATTTTTTTGGGGCATTAAATTTGTGTCCTGGTCACATTTTAATCATATATCAGAATTATAGTTTACAATTGAGAAACTAAATTGCAGGTACATGTACAATTTTAATTAGGTTAATTTGACCTAATCACATATACTAGGTTCAGGATATTAACACGAATATAATCCTTATATTTATTATACAAAGACCAAACGAAGGGTACCTAAATAATATCAATTAATAAATTATCCAAAGACATTTCGTGCTTCTTTCTAATTTACCAACGATGACAAATCACTCTGTGATAATAATTTCAAAAGATATTGAAAGTCATCATTTGCGTGTTTCTGCAAAGAAAAATTATTGAGCCTAATTATAAGCATTTAGATACCTTTTAAGGTTAAAAATTAGTAAACCTGACCTGATGCAAAATTATCAGAAATTATACATCAGACACGAAACAAAGATATCTAAAGAAAGACTGAGTATGACAGTGATAGAGATATTCAATTTGCCAAGGAAACAATCAAATTCGGGAAAGCTTTTACTTTTCGTAACGACTGCATTAAAGACATTTCAGTACCGCTAACTTCTGTTTTCCTTTTAAAATACATTAGCATCATCAAAGATTTCTTCGCTAATTCCATCAGAGGCCTGACATTTAGAGACACATTTGTCTAAACCATTACAAAATATTCATCAGCACTCGGATATTTGACTAAATGTAATAGATATTCTTCCTTTAAATGACCAGTGTGTTACGGAAACGAGGCTCTCGCATGAAACCCTAGTTTCCTTTAGCGGAGATTCTCAGAAACACATAGGAAATGTTTTAAGCAGACGTACAAAAATAAAGCAAGCTGGGCCGAAACGCAACCACCACAAATTACACGCTCGCGCTAACAGTCATTAGCAGACATTAGGTTAAGTAAACAAATGAAACAGCAACCTGGTAGCAGCGAACAGGATGCTGGGTAATCCTTGTGTTTTCACTTGCATTCAAAATTTCAATTATGGTTGTCGTTACGTTTTGTGATTTCCTGTAAATTTTGTAAATATCATATTGCACAAAATATCGATTCAATCTGAATTCATAAAATGAATGCAATTAATCAAATTATGGACACATGAGATTTTGAGTAATAAGGCTTTATTCCTTTTTTGGTGCATATGCATCAGATTTAAATCCAAATTCTCCAATTCAAATCATTCTTTAAAATCAATTGCTATTTTATCTCATCTAAAAATATTGAGAGAAAAAAAATTGTAATCAGAATTTTCAGGTAAATAATGATTTATTGTCATTTAATATTGGTAAATCATCGGTGAAATCTGAGAGCAAACAATCATTGCCTACTTCTGTATTCTGAATAATATTTACTAGATTGAGTGTATATATCAAGCCTCTTGAAAAGCACACTCATGGGCATCTAGTAATGTTCTTCTTTTGTCATACGATAAGAAAGGTCGAAACATATGATGCAATGATCAAAATGTCGTCTGGTTTCTTACAGAAGATGAGAACGATGCCCCCAGGTAAAACAGGCTTCAAAGTTCCTTACGGTCTCTGGTCTCTGCAATGTCAATTCGTGCTAATTCG
>WFKH01011581.1:15068226-15069594 GCA_016163765.1 Magallana hongkongensis | reverse complement strand
AGAGAGAGAGAGAGAGAGAGAGAGAGAGAGAGAGAGAGAGAGAGAGATTATTTAACATCGTTATTGATGGAATTAAAAAAATTTCTTTTAGCTATATTTTTGTAAAGAATGCGAAATGTTGTATTGGATTAGAGTGAACATTTAAATATTCAATATTATGCAATGGACCGTTTATCAACATACTTCCCATGCTGCAACCAATTTAAATGCACGAAACGTGTAAATGTATATGAGAGAACACAATTTATGATAAATTACCCATTTAACATTTGATACTGTATCTGGGCCGTGATAAGCATGCGTATAGTTATAGAGATTCATCTATAATTCAAATGTAAGGCTACAATCTACTTATCAAATCACTCTACACAAAAACAAAGGAGGTGAAACATTTCCCGTAATGGAGAGGTGAATCAGGGACTAAGTACATGTAGAAATACATGTATTCAAAAAATCTGGAAAGTTAGATGTACATACATCCTTCCCATCTTTTTTGTCGTCCCACTTTTTGGAGAAGATTTTAGTTTTTGTTTGTTTATTTTTTGTTTGTTTTGTTTTGGTTTTCGTGTTTGTGTGTGTGTATCCTTGCTTCATAACTCATATATACATGTATATATAACAGGTCGCGGTCGCCCTGTAATGGAGGCAAATGAGGCAAAAATCTCACCTTTGAAACGACAACATATCTTTGGAAGCACGTTATCCTCCAAAATACTCCTTTTTTGAAATTATTAACATGCAAAGGTCTAGCTTTAAATCATTTACCGTCACACTACAATGAATCAAGATGCTGTAGATAGATATGTTGGAGCAAAAAGATGAAAAAAGGAAATATCGGTTAATCATGAGAATAAAAGATCCTAGAAGTGTAGTTACCCGGTTTCTGTGGTGCTAAGCGGATAAAAGTCATTGACTTCATCAAGAACGGTTCGACTCTCGGTTAGTGAGTCTGGGCACATGGTCATTTAATTGAAAAAAAATCTTCGGACAAATAAGAGTTGAATAAATATTAACTACGTATATGATATGAAATCAATAATTTGTCAGAATACAAGCAATTTTTTTTAACTATACCAATATATGAATTGTGGTGAGTGAACTATCTATAGCTTTAGAAATTTATTTTAAGGACCATTTATTGAGCACAAATGCAGCCAGTATCCCAGCCTTCTCTTGTATGATTTGAGACAATACAGATTAAGTGTCACGGAAATAACACCAATTGCCATATTTAAATCAGCAATCTTAAAAACATAAGAGTTACTTATTTACCAAATCCGAATGATTTCTTTTCTTTTAAATATCAATTTTTTTTTAAATAACATAAACGTATCGATTTTAATGACAAAAACGCTGAAAGTGACAATG
>WFKH01011581.1:15060726-15063226 GCA_016163765.1 Magallana hongkongensis | reverse complement strand
AACGTTCTTCATATGTAATAATTCTTAAAAATTGCGCAAAGTGCAAATACTCCGAATAATTCTCAAAGTTAAGACTTTTAAATATTCATCAGTTAACCCGCGTACGCGTGTATATATCTCAAATTTTATTTATCTATAGGCTTGTAAATGCCACATCGCGTCAAGATATACACTATATAAGATGGCAATTAACAATTAATTAACAATGTCCGACTGCCTAATACATGTCAGGGAGAAATTCTTTTATTATTTAAATGAGGGGATTATTGGTTATTTAATATGCGAATTGTTTTATCTCGATCTGCCATACCCCCGTGTCATTAGTCCCCTCAACTCCGACCTGGGCCTCGGACAAAAGTGACGGGGATCGTAAAACGAACCCAGTCCCTGATAAGATACCACTAATTCGCGTAAAACCCTAACAAAGCAATGCAATAAAGCAATCCGATAAAAATGCCGCATAAGTAATAATTACCCAGATAAGAAATCGACAACTATATGATTATTTGTTCTTGAAGTGATAAGGTTTTAATTGTTATCGAGGTTGGTGCTACGGCAGAGAAAAGAAACGCGTTCGCAGAAGTGCAAATGTGTTTCAGATTCATTGATAAAAATAAGAGAAAATTTCAATTTCGCTATCAGAATTGGCCAGTAATTTTTAAATTTATTCAAATTAAACAGGCATGTGATATTGCAGTGATTGTGCTATCAATAAGTCTTCGTAGCGCGAACAGCTGGAAGTGTTAAAGAGATATGCATTGTGTTGCCTAATGAAATATGTGCGCATTACAAAAATTGATTATTAAATGCATTGTTTTTCCACTTCAATACATGCAGATACCCAAGCAGTATTTGCGAAATACAGCTAATTATATGGACCGACAAACTGTGCACATTTATTTTTCTACGTATAGATGTTGTCTTCTTACTGAGAAAACAAAACTGATATTAATTTCAAGAGCTGTTTGCATAAAACGCGTTGTTACAATAAAGTAACATGAGTGAAAATTAAAATTGACATTATTGAAACACAGTTAGTGATTAAATTACCTTTATTCAAATAATATCATCTTTCAATCAATATCTGTGAATTTATCATATTTTGCATTTTCTTATATCGGTTCAAATGCAACATTTTAAAATAACAAATTGCATGTTAAATTAAAATAAACAACAAAACAGCAATACTTTAATTTTTATTTATTTTAACCTCACACTTCATTTAATATTAATATATTGTTCATTTATTCATTTAATATTAATATATTGTTTATATAATAAATAAAACAGCAATACTTTAATTTTTATTTCTTTTAACTCCCCAGTTCATTTAATATAGGTATATTATTTATACATTACCGTGTTATTATTCATTATCTTTTGAACATCAATATTCACAGTATTAAAAATTCAATGGAATCTTATTAAACTTGATGAGAAATATTTGTTGCACATTCAAAGAAATGAATTTCAAACATTTGAATAAAAGTGCTATTTAAAAGATAGAAATTGAAATTTGTTATAGATACATGTGTATGTAGGGAGAACAAAGAGCATTGTACACAATTCATAAATACAAATACATGTAACAATTGTTCGTGGCTTGCTAAGAATTTGATATCAAGTTAGGTTCTATTATCCGGCGGGTTGTTGCAAGAAAACAAGTTCTTTTGACCACAAAATAAACGAGTTGTGATGAAAGGGGAAGTTACTCAACGAACCGGAGACCAAAGCAGTACGGAAAGGAAACGGAGGTCTGTAAGATAATGCGACAGAAGAAAACATTTATTTATACGCCTTCCCAGGACGGATACACTTTCCTAATGCTTTGCGCTGTATTTAGGAAATGGTGTATTGCATGAAGTTCTGACGAGATTAGAAATGAATAAGTCGATTTATCATCTTTTTTCTGTTTGAAACTAAACAGAGGAATTTGTTTTATTATTTCTAAAAAAAAAAAATGTTAGCATGGTATAAGGAAGAACACACTTTAATTTATAATATCTCTATTTTTCCATTGGTTGTGACTGAAATAGCCCTAACAGATGCAACATTTTTCATTAATGTAGACAAAATTACTTTAGTAATGTATGCAATGTGAATATATTTTTTTTATCAGTTTTGATCGTAAACTATTTAAAGAAAGATTTAAATTCAAAAGTAGATCTGAAAACTCTCTGTAATACGAGTTACATATGAAAATTATGTTCTTTGCTTGAATTCAAAATGGTATATTTATATGAAAATAACTTCGCCCCTCGAGCTAGTTTCATATTTCATCTTATCGTGGTCGATTTATCTTATATTTGAGTCTATGAAATACAAAAGTTTGTAAAATTTATGTCTCAATAACTAAAAATTGTTCTTCCACTTCACAAATCCAGGGATCGTATTATTAGAGTCATTGCTTTCGCAGCATTACTGATTTTTTTTTTTTTTGGACAAGCGGGCACTTTATCTTGAATATTAAATATTACTTTTGTACATGGTTAAACATGAT
>WFKH01011581.1:15053226-15055726 GCA_016163765.1 Magallana hongkongensis | reverse complement strand
GGTGACTTTGATCTTCTGGTATGGCTTGTATACAACATGAAGATGAAATCAATTTTCCCTGTGTTTATCTTCTCCAAAAGAACAAGATGGCACTAAGTCTAGTGATTAAAACTTGAAGCAAATATAATCTAATTCTTTATTTGTCTAGGTGCGTATGAAGTGGAGTTATGGTCCCGATTCATGTCGTTGAGCCAGTTCAAATAAAACATTAGGGATAAACAGTTTGGTCACTGATTTAAAACTCACCCTGTCTCCACGAACAAATTAAAGATTTTAGTGACTCTTGATTTTGAACTAAACTCTGCAAGAACAAAGACACAGAATGATTCAAGGAAATACTTCAGAACTAATTGAACTAAATGATTTTTGAACAGAGCCGGTTATTTTTAAGCTGAATGGGTGTGTCTTTTTCCTCCTGGCTCATTGTGGTAATCTTTATTTATTGCATTTAAAATCACATAATAATACGGGATCTGCCTCATAAAGTCCACCAGATTAAAATTGAAACATTAAAAAATGGGAGAAAGAGCAAGATGTCTTGCTAGGTTTTCCTGTTAGAAATCTTTCTGCACCAGGGTGCAATCACATTTGATAAAACAAAATTCAATTAGCATGAACAATGGCAGGTGGCCCTGTTACATTTCATTTAATTTAAATAAACCAAGGATTGTTTCCGCAGAACATTTGCATTCATCAATGTAACAAGTTTACACAAGACTTGAATCTTTTATATTTTTGTAATTGTAATCTGACTAAATATTTTGTGAAGGTGAATGTATATGAGGATAAGAAGTTTCGGGAATAATCGGATACTGTCGGACAAGTGGCTTCCAGTGACTTTCATATTTACTTAGTCAATCGATTCCCTGTGATTCCTGAGTTTGGAATTGATATTGGCGGCTTCGAGAGATACAAAAGGCAGCTGGAAAAGTTTTGAAGAAGTGTAATTATTTGTGAATTACAATTGAAACTGGTAACCTGACTCGTAACTGTTGACAGAACTTATTAATAATAGTACTAATGTCAGGTCTCGCAGCACGATATGCTCAGGATTTCTATAAAAAAAATTCTTCCTCAAAAGTACTTGGCCACATTATACAAGAGTAAGCTTTTAATAAGCCATTGTGGTATTGGATTTTCATGGTTTTTTTCTTTCTCTCTCTATAATTCGGATTGGCTTTTGCTAATTGTGTAAGTTCAAAGTTAAACAACAGGAACCTTTTTCCTGGCGAGACCTTTATGTCGTATTTGTATCAATAAAAAGTGATATTGTGTAACTCCAAGCATGAAGTTTTAATAATGGAATGAATTCTTTTGATTTCAAATACTTATTAGCCCAGTGAAGAATTATTTCACCTATTATAACATCATAAAATTGATTAGAAATGCATCAAAAGGGAGGGTTTGCTCTTTATGTCATTGCCATCGGATTCAAATGGATTTCACCAGAAGAATTATTGACAAAATAATTTCTCCTGCTTTGTAAATAATTATGATGAATGTAGATACCAGGGAAAGGCTGCTGTGTTGTGCAGTGCATGGCTTTTGTAATTTCTACCTCTGAAAACTTGCAGATGTATCCCAACTTTGATTTGTGAAACAAGCACCTGTAATTGCAGACAGATATGGAAGTTATTGGCAGTTTGTTGGCCGGGTAAATCATTCCGATTAGAATTTGCCTTTATTTGAAATCCAGATAGAATTTTATATCAACAGCTATAATTGATACTAGCCTTTGATGGCAGCGATTGTCACGTTAGTGTCCCAATAAGGCCGTCACAGCTGCAATTAACCGTAATATCCCTGCTATTCAAATACACAGATTTGTCGCTGTTCTATTGATGACAAGTTAGGGTGATCTCCCCTTGATAGTCTCAGGTCAGAGTTCAAAGATAGCAATGAGAGAGAGGAAAAAAAGCAGACAAAATGCATCAAATTGAAATAACAACCACTTTTGAGTGGTTTTGAGATAGTTGTTTTCAGAGATTGGAAATGTATTTGTGGTTCAAAAGCAAAGTGTGTTAATTGACTTCACAAAATGGGAGACAAAGATGGGCAGTTCTGGAATATATACCAGTAATAAATCATTCTCAATGCTCTTCTTGAAAAAAAAATTATTTTAATTCACTTGTCAAAACATTGAAAGGTGTTTCTAAAAAGAAGTGTTGAATTGAAAAAAGTCTATATTTATGTAAAATGAGCGGAGGGCATTAATTTACAGATATGAAATAAATCATTTGTGCTTGAATCGTCAAATTATTCTTTAGTAAGATTTGATTATTTCTTGATTTTAAAAAAATTGCCATAAACAGCCTGAGTGATGAAATACTAGTACACTATCTAATTTCAATTCATCATTTAATCCTGTGAACGAATTATTTGGATTAAGTGAAATAATAAACTGGCTCGGATATATCAAGTTGAATTTATTTACTTTAAATGGGACTGACTTTTCTGAGGCAGAGAAAGATTGCTATCTCCTTTTGTTGACAAAAGATAT
>WFKH01011581.1:15043226-15048226 GCA_016163765.1 Magallana hongkongensis | reverse complement strand
GGTTGATGAAATGCTGTTTGTTCTGAAGAGACCTTGTACATTACAAAGATTTATTACACTTATAGTATATCGTATTTAGATGCTCTACTATGAAACAATCAGTACTTGTGTACTACAAAATCAGTAGTTAATTGTTTGTTACATATTTATTTAGATGTTGTTTGAATTGATTTTCAGTGTCCACTTATATACATTGTATTGAGTGGCAAAATGTGTGCAAATACTTTTTTGCTCCATGTGTAACATCACCAAGAAAATAATTTTCAAATCCTGCATTCAAAGGTGCTGTAATCAAAATTATTATTGTCCTAAAATCATAACCCAACATCCCAAGATCTATGTTTGAATTTCCCAAGTTGAAGATATAGTTTCCACCCAACAGGTGTGCACATTTCAGTCTTTTTAAGACTTTTACTAAAAAGAAAGTACAGTGCAATTGTATTGAGGAGTTGTAATATTTCAATAGTAATGGTAAATCAGGTGGATTTCTGGTGCTGACTATATGTGTCTCACCTGTGGAATTGCAGATTCCCAGGAATTTGGCAAAGTGTCCAACAATTGGCCATCCCAGGGTTTAGAATTGCTAAGCAGGATGAGGAAAACTGCAGATTGTCCAGGTTTTTTCCACATTCAATTCTTGGCAATGGTTAATGATATATTAACAATGATAGAAATAGAGGGCTATTTAGTTTTTTCTTGCCATTATTATTTCTGAAACATATGACTACACTCAAACATCTTGACAGGTTTGTAAATTTGGAAAGTCCAGTCTAAATACTGATGTTAACAATGGCGGAGATGTGCTTTCTTGTCCAAATGGAAGAAGAAAGGCTTGGCACCCTAGTGAATGGATAAACATTACAATTCATGATAACATGGCTGCTTTTTGTGTTGTAATTTCAAATTCTATTTTTGTTGAAATGAGATAAAGAATGGAATTCAATGAGAAATAAATGAAATGAAATCAACACCAAACGGGCTATTGAAGATATTTAATTAAAACATGCCAATCTGCGAAATATCTGTCATATTAAGTGACATAATTTTGAATAAAGAAAATTGCTTATGATAAGAAGGGAATTGTTATCAAAGCAGAAAGTGTATTGGGTTGGACCCCATGAAAAGGAAAGCAATTACAGCTGCAGATGATATGCCCACAGAATATAGGAAGATATCTAAACAAAACAGTAATTATTTTTTAAATGTAAGAGAAGGAAATAAACAGTGGATAATTTATTTTGCATATAATTGTATTTATCAAGCATCATTAATTGAATCTTA
The DNA here is from genome assembly GCA_016163765.1 of Magallana hongkongensis. Classification (NCBI taxonomy): domain Eukaryota; kingdom Metazoa; phylum Mollusca; class Bivalvia; order Ostreida; family Ostreidae; genus Magallana; species Magallana hongkongensis. The sequence continues at coordinate 15,046,945 of WFKH01011581.1, read as the reverse complement.
AATCACAGAGACACATTGGCAGATCATTGAATTGGCATGACAGAGCCATTAACTTTAGGCACCTTGCTTATTTTTCTTATCATGGCCAGTGATATTGCAAGAGAATGACTTTTTCCCCGTTCATATGAAATAAATGGAATTTGGTGTGTTTTTCTTCAATTGGTGTCAATGAAAGCATGTAATATGACCAGTGATTAAGAACCACTGGTTCGTCTCTCCATGACAACTACAATTTCAGTGGAAGCCGTGCCACGCCATATAGGGTCAGCTGTTCTGTCACAAACTTTCATGGACAGCGCAGAAAGTCATTTCAAATGCTTAATTTTCTCCTCATGCCGGAAAATAGCCATAGCTGGGTGGGTGTTTTTGCAATGATTGAATAGCCACAGGAATTCAGCCCAAGTGTCAATATATCCCCGCATTTACATCAACACTTAAATGTTTTGAACCAATTGTTCAAATTCAAGGCAAATACTACAGAATCATGACTGGAGTAGAGTGATTTCAATACAGTTATTTACGTGGTTTTTCTTCAATATTTGCCCTTTTGTTTAAAATTACTTTGATAAGATTGGATCATTGCTTACAAAAAACAAACAAATATAATCAAGTCTGTTTGATAGCAATCATTACAATTCAACCAGTTGTCCTTGTGAATGCGTCATGGCAAGACAGAACTATACCATGCCTTTCTTGGGGTGAGTTCGGTCAGTCTTCTGTGTAGGGAGGGGCAATTAGTCACATGGGCATGGCGGTGGAAAATTCTACAGATGTAATGTACAGCAACCTATAATTACCATCCTTTTCTTCTCCTGTACCTTTGCCCCTGAAACGTATACGGATATTTTTTTCAATGAAGTCAATGCATTGGAAAGAATTCAGTTCTTCCATCAAAGGAAATGACAGAAGGAAAAAAATACAGTATTTTTATAGTTTAGCAAATACAAAACCTGTCTTTATGAGGTTAGCGAAAATCAAACCAAGGTCATTGAAGCCTGCTCAAATACAGAGATTAACATTAGGAATTTGTTGATCAGATGGAAGAAATTTGATAAACACAGTCATGTTTTTTCATGAATTCTTATGGTCTTGAGTAACACGTTCAAGAAACTAATAAACTTTATCAATGAAAAAGATTTGTAAGTTATGATATGATTTTGATTATCTGCCCATTAGTGAAAGCCCATACATTTTGGTTAATGGAATTCATCATCATTTCAAGCCTTGTTTTATCAATTATATCACTGCAACATTAAAATAAATGTAACTCTTTCAAAAGAAACGATATAGGGAACCATATAGTTAATGTAGAAATTCTGTGGAATTGACTACATCATAGATGTTACAAGTAAGTTTAGAATGCCTTAATAACACATTTACTAGGTACTGTGAAAAAATAGCTTACACCCACTGATTTGAAATAAGGAAACTCTAAACTAAAAAAAAATCTAAGAGAAATTGAGTACTTTCAATTATTTTACTTTGCAGTCATAAGGTAATTCAAAGCATGCAAACAAATCATGAAAATTATCTGATAATAGTATCGTGAAATATAATGCAACATATTTTAATTTGTAAGAGCCCCCCCCCCCCCCCCCCCCCCCCAATCTTGAAAAAAAGCAAAAAAAAGATGGGTTACATAATTTTTGCCCTATCCCCGCAATTTATCAAAAACAGTACTGTTATTTGCTTGTTGAATTGTTTTTTTTTCTTGACACTCTAAATGGCATCATTAATGGTTAGTTAAAAAGAGAATTAAACAGAATTAATTGCACTCTTGTCGATACAGACCAATCGCTACATCATTACTATAGGAAACACGAAGCTGCACTGGTTTTATTTCCTTTCAGATGATATAAATGTCATAAAACCCTCCACGAATGTTTGTCTTTGGACTTCTATTATTAATGAGAAAAAATCAGGTAATGTTACATTTAACGAATGGTCTCCAGTGTTCACTGAGTTCCCTCCCTTAGATGTTTGACCGTCATGAATAAAAAATATGTCACGATTTGACGAAATAGAATTGTACTTGTTTCCATTAGTTCTTATAATAATTAGTTTCGTCTAAATATAAATTTTGCATGAAATTTCTTTGAATGGGGGGATTAATGGTGAAGTGTTTACATATATCTAAGAGGACATAGTCTGTCAAGATAGCAATTTCTTTTTCTTGGAGGACAGGGTAATTAACACAGATAAACAGTTTTATCTCGTGCATCTTTCTTGCTCACTTTACACAATATGGAGGAAATCTCTCTGTCTGTTACGAAAGTTTAGCATACAATTCTTACGTCCTTTATGATTTACTTTCATTGAAACTGCATAAAAGCTGACTTTTTAGCTTTAAAAGTGATCAGAAATAACAAACCATTTTATTAGAGTTATTTTATTTGCATTGACAGGTAAGGGCTCATTGATTTCCTTGACAGAAAGGCTCTCTCAACTGCCCGCACCTGAAACATCAAATAATTTGTTAACGCAAAGGATTTGTATGATACGACATGTTGAAAACCCCCATATCTTCCAGAAATAATTTACTTTCCAAAAGGATTTGTTTTTGATGGATTTCGATAATGGAGTATTAAAATTGTCATGCAATATTCAAAGGTGTTTTTAAATAAGAATCTATTTCATTTCAAATGTTGCGACCTTAGTGTTTTAGCCGCTGGGCATGGGCCCTCTTTATAACAGTCAAAATTAGGTCTGTGACATTAAAATCAATACATAGCGATTTATCCAGGAGGAATCATCTATTTACTAGTTTTAATAAAAGAAAATATAGCCCCATGATCAATTGATTTAGAATTAAAGTATTTCTGATTTTTATTAGATACCAACTCGTCATGAAATTTTATCACAAAGCATAGGTTGTCAGGGAAGCTTAGAATTTCACTTTTGTGTCCTAAGACTAATGGTTTTCACCGTGGTCCTTTTCCTTTGCTTGAATTAATAAATGAGTATGTTACTACTAATTAAACAATGTAATAATAGCCCAAAGTAAAAGGCAGTTATTGATGCAAACTGAAGTTGCCACAAAGATATATCCAGGTCTCTCATATATTAGTCAAATCTCTTTGACCATTAGACATCTGTGTACAAAGAAAATATACAAATGACTTTTAAAGAATCAACTGAGAGCTCCATTATGGATATTTATGAAACCTTTAATAATAAGTTGTTTCAATTGATCTGTCTGTGTTATAAAAATGGCAAGATTCAAAACTTTTCATTACTCGGAGTAAATAGTCAGGTTTTGTTGAAATCTTTTAAAATGACAAAGGCTTGGTGTTTTTCATTTATTTTGGACTGGGGATCAATTGGAGATATGGGCCCCAGCCATCGATTGCTTTGAAATCAGGGGGCTGAAGTGGCCCGGTTCTATTTAACTTCCCATGGTGAGCAGCGCTGGAAAAGCTTCCTGCAGGTGATTATTGCACAAGATCAGCTTCCGAAGCAGCCCCACGAAGGAAAACATTTCCGGATAGAGTCGCTTTATAAAACTCCTTTGTACAATTCCGTATTCATTATCAAAATTTGTTTAGGTGTCTTGACATAGTTTGAATAGCTGTAACATCTTTTTTTTTAATGGGTACAAAGAAAAGAAATTGGACCACAGTTCAAGGTCAATGGGATAAGGGCTGGAAATACAAAAGCTTCCTTTTGTCAAGAATGGACCAGGGAAGAATAAAAAGCTATTCTATTTTTATCTCTTTATT
>WFKH01011581.1:15025726-15035726 GCA_016163765.1 Magallana hongkongensis | reverse complement strand
ATATCAAAGTTAGGTGATACGAATGTAAAGTAACGCTAATATAATTACCTGAACTGGAGTTTGTGTTAAATGTCACCTATAAAACTTGGCCGAGCGTGGAGAAGTATTACATATGTTATAATATGTCGTATGGAAATATCATAAACAGATTATCTCCTATTCATCTCTTTAAAAACCTTACCTCTGATTTTATAAATTATGGAGGATATCTAATTTGAAATATGAATATCTCCGACTGGGATCTCCTATGAATTTATATATTAAAATACTGAGGCAAATTCATTCCAAATTCAGATTTCTGTTTAAAGAGCCATTTCACTTTATAAAGAGTGCTATGCATTTTGCATGAACCTAAGAAAATAAATTATTTTATGGCAATTGATGTATTTTAATGCCCGAGTCCTTTTGTCAAAAACTGTATGCTGACTTACATTAAAACATCATCTGCCCATTTGTGGACTCTTGTCTTCTGTTGAACCAGAATCCGAGACAGGTTTTTTTTTTCCGTTCTACTTTAAGTTTCAAATTTCAGCAGGGCGAGACTGTTGTGCTAATTTGCGTCTATTGTGCTACTGTTACGATTCGTCGTCACTTTGAGATGGGCCTTTTTTCCTCTGGCTTGTCACGTCTCCTCCCATCAGCTTATAACTTCAACACATTTTACATCAGTGATAACTGAAGTAAAAAGGCACCCTGATTATATTAGTTAAAAAGCTGACAAGTTAATGTAACCAGCTAATGATATTACTCTGCTGTCTGCCATGATCATATTCGCATTCATTACCGCACAGGGGAACACCGAGACTTAGCATTCATATGTTTTAAATCGGAGAGGTGATACCCCACATCTTGTTATATTTATTCTTTAATATGCACGCGCTGAGGAGTTGATCACATATTGACACATTATACAAATGAGAAAGATTGTTTACAATATATTACAGCTATTTTTTCCCACCTTTTTAAAGCATCAAAAAGTAAAGATATTTTTGCTGTTAAAGAAATCTTTGTCAGTTTTTAACGGAGAATCTTCTGTCACAGTGGCAATCTAGGTAAAAAACACAAATGCAGATACATGTATATAGATAGCTTTGTAAATAGTTGAGGTCCCTCTACTTAGTGAATTATGAAAGAAATAAAGTGAGAATACTTGGTTTATGGTAAAATGATGTAGAGTACCAGATAGCCATTGTTTTGTTAAATGGATAATATCGCATTGATTGTTATAAAAACAGCATTGCAGCAGTTCCAGTGGGACAGCGCATTGATGGCTGTGATACGATTATCCCTTTGGTCACATCAGTGCACGAGCAAAGCGGCAGCAAGAAATGTTCATTTTGTGCTTGTCAATTTGTGATAGACGATGAAAACAAAAATGAAATCCTAGCATTTTAATTGGTTAAGCAGGAAATTAACCAAACCCCAAGGACTTGTGGGACAAGTCTTCCAGCAATTCATATCAATGAATTTTGTTTTCAATTATTTTTGTCATTATATTGAATCAGAAACATCAAATGATACCTTGAAATGGGAGAAGATTAGATCCTATCCTAAAACAAGAAAACCATTTCTCATTTTTGGAAACAACTGATTAGGATTAGTGGTTTTTTGAGGAATTAAAATGAAAGTTACATCATCAGAGAGATTAAAGATTTGCAGATTAATTTTAATAATGTTTGCATTATCACTACAAATCTGTTGTCATCTGCAGAAGTAATCTGAAGAGTTATATGTCTCTTGTTATTATTACATTTTATTAATTAGGGAAAATGGGAGTTTTGTTATAATAATCTAAGGTACATATCAAGTGATGTGATCAGTTTCAAATCCACAAACGGACTCTCCGTCGGGCATTTGGTAAACCATTGTTCAAATTGTTGTCGGTGGTGAGGCCCGAAATGACTCTATGAATGACAAAAAGAGATTCCATTTCATATGTCTAATGCTAGGATATTGTCCTACAGCTATAGTTTCATATATCAGATTGGACAAATAATTTAAGTAAAAACATGATATATGGAAATGGACATTATTAAATGATCCATTATTTGGAATGAGTCTGTCAGTTTTTTTCTCGTCTGCGATTAGGATCACATGATTTATCTGTAATTAATAGTAACAGTGACGGTTCTCCATTAAAGCCAAATGTTTGGTACACTCGGAAGCATTACAAATAATCATAGTCTGTAGAATTCTTGTCTTATGAATAATAATTATCTGACACAATATAGCTCCTTTTTGTTTAATTTTACTATACGTTTCTGCACGGTTTCTTATATCTCTGGATATTTATGGACTTTAGTTTCTAAAATGAACAAACTCTAAATCAACATTTAATTAACACAATGAGTATAAAATTCAATATGGTACCCGTATCCGAACTTTTATTGTCCTTGTCGTCTCCCATTTTTAATTAAAACAAAAATTCAATACGTTTGTGATATTGGCGCGGAGGATGATACATGTAATTTATCATATTCAGTGCGACTTGGATCCCCAACCTATCATTTGTAATAAGTTTACCATTACCATTCAGGCTCTTTCAGGAGGAATCTGTTTTCTAATGACTTGATTGATAGAAGGATCTGTAAAGTATTACACCCTTAAATCCCTCTCTCCATCATTCACTGTCTGATAGGAAATAGTCCTTTTTTCTGTTTTAAAAAAAATTCCACAATTGGAAAATGCAGATGTGTGAAAAAAATTGTGGAAAAGGGTCTTTTAAAGGGTTTTTTAGGGAGTTGAAAAATATTATTTACATTGATTATAGCACACAGTCAATACAAACCTATTTCATTTGAAACTAAAACAATTTTGCCTGTGTAATTACCAGATCAAATAGTCTAATCATATTGATATTAAAGTACATGCAAAGAGCATTATGATTGTGAAGTATTGGTAATTTGTTCTGTGTAAGCAAAGCTCATGGTTTTGATGGATGTGACAAAGATTCTGCCAAACAAATGCCAGCAATCTATGATGTATTGTTTTTTACTTCTTCAGCTGAGCTTAAAATGGAATTACTCAGGGAGAAAGAAATGAGAGAAGGTCTGGAGAAGCAGCTCTCAGAAGAACAGAAGAACAAAGGTAGGTATCTTTAACATAACTCAAAACAATACAAATTATTGTACCTTATAAGGCAATAATTGACAAAATTTAGAATGCTGAGACTTAATTATGTTTTGTTTGGTTTTGCAGCCCTTTTATTACGACGAATTAAGAAAGAGAAGCGCGCACGTCGAAGACTTCAGGAACAAATGGGTGGCACTCAGAGCGAAGAAACCAAAAATATCATCAACGATGCAGCCAGCGTCACCAGCCAAGAGTCAGACAAACACACCCCTGGTGAGTATAACTCCAGTCCAGCGTCTCGGTCTGTTATTTCATTGCAGGACAGGCTCCAGGATCAAGAAGCTGTCTTAGACTAAAGTCAGAATTCATATACACAAGATTAATTATTTTGTGTAAACAAATGCAATTAATAGTGTAATATAGTATTGTTTCCTTATCTTGTTGATATCTACACATCTCAAGTGGCAATATATGATTAGTAAGTACCAGTCTTTGGTGAATGACTGAATCTAAGGTCTTTCATGATCCTGGGTCCTGATCCACAGCATAAAGAAAGTTAAAGATAAATTATGATGTTTTGTTAATCTTCATTTTGTTTTGTTTTGTTTTTGTTTAGATACACCAAATGAAAAGGAGACAGAGAAAGAGAACAATTCTGAGTCAGAAAGGAGATCTTCAGGTAAAATTCCATGATTAAATTAGATTGACAATTGGTTTCAAGTTGCTTCTTGTATTGCATTCCCAAACAACTGACGCTCTGGCTTGAATGTTATATTATGTCATTTAACTTTTCAGATGTTTCACAGGAAAGACCAAGTCACCTTTTTGAGAATTTCATCAATCACAACAACAACAATAACAACAACACACGATTTCCCTACATGACGCCCCTCAAGGGAGAGGTTCAGTAGAGGAGGCCCCTGGTCGACAACACTTGAACTGTACAAGTACACCACCTTTATATATGGAGAGGACCCCTGTAGGTTCCCCAGCAAATCATACCTAGTTGTTCTCATACAGCATAACACAGACAATGTTGTAGATTGGGAAGGCCTCTAATACTCATCTCCATGCCAAGGACCGATTTATTTAAGCTTCATCTACCGAGCAATCAAAGCCACAGGAGAGTTTTGCTTGTGTTTTTTTGTTAGAGAACCAGCAGTGTAGTTCTGTTCTGTTTAGCCAATTTCAAGCTTGTTCATGCCATGTATGAAAATTTGTAAAACTCTAGTGTAGTTCATTGTTTCTCTATTTGTTGTATATAAAATTTTTGACATACTTGAACACATTTAGTTTATATGACATTACGATAACTTGTGCTTTACATTAATGTTAATGAGTTCTTCTGTAAGGATGGGTTTTTTGTTCCCTTGTCTTTTAGAAGTTTTACAAAAGGAAATTTGTTTGATTTCATTGTTGGGTTATAATGTAATGGTGCTTAGTTTGCTTTTATGGCTATATTCGACCACAAAAAACAAAAAAAATTGTTCAAAGGTATGTTTTGGACTGTAATCATGAGTGTGAAAAGTACTGATTGTTTTATCCTAGCCTGATCAATTATTTTCAGAATATCCGTTGTTGTCATATGTGAGAAGACAGTGCAATATATGTCCTATTGTTTAGTTGTTTAGGTGCTACATTCATTGATGGTATCGTGTATATAGTACAAGCCGCAATCAATCCGGAAAGAGTCCATTGTTTGTTTGAATTTTGTAACATAGTCACGTGTAACTGAATATATGATGATGACATTCCTCATTCTGTCAGCAACAAAAAAACATTAAAAGGAAATTATAAACCAGTCTTGTTTTTTCTCATTATCTTTAAAACATTTTAATTCTGTTTTGCATGCAGTCTTACTGGAAAATCAAAGACCAATAGTACGAAAAGGATAATTGCGCTAAAGCAACATGTGGATTCAGATGCGCAGCATATAATTATTCTTTTGAACACTATATATTGCAAAATCCGCAATCATATATAAACGAAGAAGGAACCAGAAAATTCATAATTGCTTTGCTTATAACTGCGATTTAGAATATGAAACAAAACTGAAATATCATCTAAATTGTTGGTATCTATTTTACTTAATATTGATGAAAAGTTTTGAAAATGATCGTTTTACAAACAATTAAGTTATTACACGGAGTATCACTGGAACAGCTATGAAATTCAGCCGGCCAAGATATTGCATATTTTCTTTAATTGCATTTATCCTTTTGCCTGTTTGCTTTATACACGTACGTGTATGTATTTTGACGAATGTCTTTTCCCAGGTATAGAATATTTCAATGAATTTCTATAAAATTAATAGAATTTTTTTTGGTCATATTGATAGATAACTAACATTGAATTGATAATAGGGAAGAAGAAAAGAACAATTTATGGTATGGAGGTTATTACATGTAACAAGAATCATCGCCGCATGTGCATTGCGGATATAGATGGTAAAGAGGTTAGTTTACTTACTAAATTTCTATAGAAAAGTATTCACAAATTGAACCCCTTTTCGGAGGTTGGTAAGAAGATATACAAATATAACAGAGAGTCAGATAATTATATCAAAATATTTGCAAGATATGTACATGCAGGCAGGCTTCACAGAATCTGATCACGCGATCAACCTAGTTCATATTCCGGTGAACTTTTTGACATCTATTTCTAAGTTAATAAGTGATTAATGATACATGTAGGATATATGGATACGAAAGATTAGTAAAAACGTGAATAAAATCTGTTGGGCTTTTTTTTTAATATAAGTGACCCATGAAAAACAGTTGCTCATTGACATACCACTAAGTAAAGCATCACTCTGGAGGGAAAAAAACATAGTTGTTAACAATAATCTTAATTACGCATCCTTTATACATTAAAGCGAAGCTTTTATTGACGTGTTGCCAGAAAAAAATAATAATAGACATGGAACATATATATGCTTCTTAAAAACCAAAAGCTACTCGGAGTAAAATCCAATTAAATACTGTACATCTAATTCATTGGATACTGCACAAGTTGTAAAAATAGAGACGTATCGCTGCACAGAAACTCGCTGATTGGTAGCGGAATTGAAAAATATCGATATATTTTGTATGCAGTGTACTGTAAAAGATGGCATCAATCACCAATAACATGCGCAGTGACTGGCTGAGGAGAGAATACGAGCACTTGCGACGCGCGACAAGCATCGTCGAGGACACAAGAGATGTAAAGCGATATAGCGCGATGGCGTGGAAAAGCGCCGTGTACAGCATTGTCAAATGCGTGCGCTGTGTTATGGAATATGTTAACAAGAATTAAAACGTAGAATTTTAAATTACAATGTATGTTAGTGCCATTGTTTCATATCTTAACGATAAACAACATAAAAAAAAAATTTCTACCACGTTTTGAAAAGTTTAATCAGTTTTTAGAATTTATTACTTTTTTTTCTTCATTTTTGGACAAATTTATGATATCTTAGAATTTCCCCATGGGTGGAGAATCCACTGATACCTACTTAACAATATGATTCGTCCAAAGCAATTTTTAATTGATGTACATGTATTTATAAAGTAATGAGTGTCTTTTCACAGAAAACGCCATAGACACTCCATAAACACTTATGATTCAAATTGACGTACGTCATACGACATACATATGTGTAAAAACTAAGAACAAAACAACCCAAATTACCGGTAATTTGGGTTGTTTTGTTCTTACTTTTTACACTTATTTTTGCATATTTCTTCCCATTCACAGTTTGGGGTTTTGAGGAGCCTTGCATTTTAGAAGGCATCGTGAACCAGACTAGCTATTGAAGACACGTCACTTTCAGTTTCTGTGATCCTGGTTTTTGCTTTGAACTTCCACATGCAGACAAAGATATCAAAATGAAATAGTTGTTCAATTATTTCAATCACTGAAAATAATTGGCATGCCTTGATTTGTATCACTATTTCCCTTTTGTTTACATTTTTTAACTTTCTATTTTGCTGGTTGAATAATGAATTCTCAAATGGCTAAATTTGAGAATACCTAATTAAATGGAATACTTTTGGAAACTTTTCTTTAAGGACAAATTAGTTTTAAGAGCAAATCTTTTGCGTCATTGGTCTTAAAATTCAAGAGAAAAAATATACATGTCCTCAGTAATTGTATACTAAAATGGTCATAAAAAACGAAAACAAAAGAAATATATTCCATTTAATAACTTGATTTCTTAAGTAATGGGCCGTTTGTATTCACTGATCAAATTTTATTTCAATTAAAGGGAAGTTTTCCTGGAAAAAGTTAACTACAATAAACCAAGAGCGAAGGACATGAGGTCGTTATTCTGAAATTTTCGCATTTCAGATGAATAAAGAGTCTGAAGATGAAAAAAAGTCCGGATTACAATAAATGATCATAAAAAGGAACATAATAGCAAAGTTTTATAATTTTATATGTGTGTTTCAAGTCAAGATGGCGAGTTCCCTCGGTGCACCAGACGTGCACTCCACTCTTTTCACCCTTGCATGAAATGAAGCCGAAACCCCAAAAAGATTTAAATGGATAATTTCATAAGTAAAACATCACAAGTCAAGCCCTACCACATACTAAGTAATGTCTCTTTGGGGTTCTGGGGTGCACCGAAATAAAACAATGTATAAAAATAATGCACGTGCATGGGGGAGACAAGGCGATATGCTTAAATTCGATTCTATTTCCGGGTGTTAAATGTTTTCCTTCCTCTATTGTTTGCAACCAAAGATTCCGAATTCCTATAGTTATTCATTTTTCTTTCGAACTGGTGCGAATTTCATCAAGACATTCACCCGTAATACAGTATGACGATCATTATGCGCTTATAGGCTACTACGAAAAGACTTAATATACAATCCCCAAATAACTTGTTTATTTTAGAAGAGTCCACTTCAGAATTCTGCCGGTCAATCTACGTGTCGGAAACCATTCAATTGATGATTTTAATTCAAGTGGTGTCACGTACTTTTCACTCAATTCAGAATTGAAATAGATAAAATACGGAGACGAATATATAAAATGTAATATTTGTTGTTAGTCAAATCAAGTGTACATTCAGCTAGGTCAAGGGGTCCAAACATTAACTTTGTCTGCAGATAAAACCATATAGGGTATAATTTAAAGGGGAAGGCGGGTCCGGACCCCCCCCCCCCCCCCCCACCCCAACTATGGATGATCAACTACTAGTACTACTAAAGTAATTGTCATATTAACGAGGCTGAGTGATCAACAAATTAATCATCAGATCTTCCTGTAACTTTTATATATGATTTGTTCAGCTATTAACTATCATTTAGTACAAAAAAATCCATATATTTTAGCTTTGAAATTTGAAGATTTTGCTACATCTTGATACAAAGCTCTTCTTCTTATGGAGATAAATATATTCTAAAAATGGCCACGACCATCCAGCCCTCTTAAGGGAAAAAAATGAAAATGAATAGATACATGTTTTTAATTTAATAAAGGGAAATAACGTTCCAAAGATTTCAAGCATTTTATGAACATTTATATTAGTGTGTTCGAATTAGTAGTTTACACTCAAAGCAACAGGTAGCAAGCGTGCCTTTTAATTAGCAATCGGTTCTCGATTTCTATCGGTGTAGAATTTTACAGATGCGATTCCGGTAAGACAATCATAGCCAGAATCGTTCGCCGTCTTAGCGGGTGACAAAAGAGGGAATATTTCGGTAGATTAGATTAATTATGTCATTACCAAACAGATAGAACAAGTTCAGATCAGACATTGGCAAACACTTCGAAATGTTAGTTACAACACAATTTCTGTCAATTTTCGGAGGCGTCCCGAGGGGAAGCTTTACATCTGGGACACCTCGTGTCCCTACGGGAGCGGAGAATGATAACTAGTTGTATGTTTTTTGCTGGGTAGGTAACACGACATGAAAGAGAAAGCTGGCTATGGCGCGAGGAAATGGTAGAGATTTCCCGTGTGGTCCCAGCATGCACAACAAATAACACATCGCAATAAGTAAGTAACGACTGACTTAACAATACACTGACGCAAAGAGCAATCGGGTCTTCTGGCGGTTAGCGCGTGTCTGCTGCACAAGTTGATAATTGCTAAGAATTTCTTCATTACATTAACTGATTGGAATTGAAATATTGTTGAAGAGAATAAATTTTCTTTAATTCATAGACCATTACGAATAGAGTCTTCTGGTGGTTGGTTTAATTCGTACTCAATGAGACGGGCGCCAAACTCACATGGATCGGAAAGCGGCATTGCTTTCTCTCTCCCTCAATCCAAACGGTTTGTTAGAATTTGACATTTGATTCGATAATGATGAGTGTGATTGAACTCGACCAGCAAAGAGTCCTGTCTAGGGTGAAATCTATTTCTAATAATTTTCAAATTGAAACAATACTCGTTATCAAACCAAACCGGAAGTGTCATAAAAGCCAGGAAATGTATTAGGAAATAGACCTACTCGTCACGGAAACAATCAGTTTTTAAATTGTATATTACTCCAAGAACGTCTGTAAAACAAAACCTCAATTAATCAGCCCTGACTTCAATAGAACTAAGCAGACACTTTCAAGATTTCTGAATTTCTATGAGTGTTTTTCCTATAGTTATCGGTCGTCAGGCTTAATCAACATGTTGTCTTCCCCCTCTCAACCACGCAGTAATACCTTAATTATAAACCCCCAATCCTCCAGTTTATTTTCAACTCAGAACCCCTACCCTGAGGGGTCGTTTACACATACAGACAAAGCTTTGTTTGGAGGTGTGCTGACGAGTGTTAACTTAAAGGTGAAATACCCAGAGAGAAACCAAATTAAAAACGTCTGCACCGTCCACCATTACTGTAAGGGGTGGTAATTCTATCCAAAAGTGAAAGCTCTGGCCTAGTTGGATTTGTTTTTTCTACACACAAAAAGAAAAAAGAAATGCCAAAAAAAAAAA
>WFKH01011581.1:15008688-15025326 GCA_016163765.1 Magallana hongkongensis | reverse complement strand
CCCCCCCCCCCTGGAAAAAATTTCTGGATCCGCGCATGAAATGGTAACCAGAAATCCAAGTGCCTAATGTTAATTTAAATTAAAATGATATTTACATGTATTTAAATCAATATTTTTATTACATAGGTGATTTTCTAGATTAAATAACAGTCGTAAGGCAAGATCATAAAATCAAGGGTATTTTATTATTTTTAAAGGAAAATATAGAATCCTTTGCCGGTCTAACACATGTCGGTTGTATGACATAAAGAAATACCTGCCTCTAAATCTGATGTTACATATTGTGTAATGAATTATGTATTTATTTTATTATCTGTGTTGCAGGTGCTTTAATAAAATTATAAATTATTTGAATGTTCACTGCATGCCAAGTATTATATCATTTTAATTTTTAATGCAGTGATCATCGTCTACAATTGATCATCAGAAATTTCCAGGAATAGTGCTCTTAACAGTTACTGCTTATATGGACCAGCGAGTCAACTGATAAACTCCCCACAAAAATTCCCCTCATAACATCCATGACTTTTAAGTCCTAATTTCGTCTAGATAATGAATGTAGGATAAATATGTATTTATGAAATAACACATAATGGGGTGAAATATAATTTTTGTTGAGATGGGGTAAACCACTGCACTGTTTATTGTTTAATACAAATGATAAGAAATACGGTAATAAATAAACCCAATTGTGGCCAGATTTGACATTTATTCACCAAGTGGTTTGATTGCAGTTAACTGTGTCTCCCCGTGCGGAATCAATTTAAATAGGAAATGCAATACTTATGATCTCTTATAAAGGAAATCGCACTTCTCCGTAAAAACTGAAGAAATAAACTATTGACACCTCTCCTTAAAAACACTTTGAATATATATACAATGCGGTCCATCAAAACTTATCGTCCGGGTCATCTGATGTATATCTGCATGGGCTACATTTGCTGAGTATTTATATCGTACAATTGAATGACCATTCAGTTTTCTTTTCCTATTTGACGGGGCGCTATCGCTATACCACTGTGCAGCTGTCATCTAGCTGTCATGAGATGTAACTCAAGTGGCATGAAATGTAACTAAAGTTATCTGATGTAACTAGAAACGTCAAATATAGTTTGCATCAATAAGTATCAAGTATATTGCGGATGCTTGAAAACTTTATCTTTTTAATCAGCCCTTTTTATTATCATTCTTTGTATTTGGGGAAAAACAGATGTTTTACTGCCTATTTTCTGTACATTTCAATTGCATATTACCATCGCATAAATCGAAAGTTTTCATTAAATGCGTCACGCACGTTTACATATGGCTAAAATAGATTAAACTTTTTAAAAACCTAAATTTTGCAATAGGAATAGGAATTTTACTAGTTCAAGCACTACAATGGATTGAAAACTGAATTTGCTGCATCCTATCGGAATTTAACTTTTTGTCAAAACCTCTATTGTCACCTCTATCCTACTCCCTCTAAAAATAACAAATCTGTCGTTAAATATCCAAATTAAAAGTAGGCGTTGCTTTCATCTTAATGATTTTATTTTTGTTTTGATTGATGAGCAATATATATTTTACAAACGCATTATGTGGGTGGCTTGAAAGTTGAATGTTGAAATTCTAAGCAAAGAGGTGTCGGCATATCCAATCCTGTTTTTTAAAAGTCTTATAGATGTGCTGGAGTTATGTTAGATTCTCATTTCAACTCCAATAGGCAGAACTGCATTATAGTTTATACGATTTTATAAATTTTATAGATTCAAATAAAAATTTTGATGTACAACAACATAGCGACTTCGATTATATAAATAGCGTCGAAAAGTTCAAGGCCTTTTGTACGTTTAGGCCATAGGATATATAAATATCATTGGGTTTTTAAAGCATTTTCAAAAATATGCGTTAGTGAACTCGTCTTTGCTCTCTCTTCATCTCCGTTACCATGAAATTCCTCGGAAGGAAGAAATGTACTCATACATTACAATTATAATTCGAGTACTCGGGAACTTGATACACAAGTACATCAATAATTTTAAGGTTATTTGGAATTTCAGACAGCGCTACATTGAACAGACGACACAATTGACAAAAATTCATTACATTCCGGTACTATTGAACAAACTGCAAAAAGTTGAAGGCAACTTCAAAAGATTTCTTATCTCTTCGCTTGTCGTCTGCATCCTGGCAACTCATGGCGATTCAGGAGATTCAATTTCATCTCGCAATAAAATCCTATTTCTTTGTTATTCCTATCGGCATATGTGGCCATTTTGCTCTTCTTTATGTAGAATACACAATAGAACTTGCGAAATAGTACGAGAGACATCACAATCAAATTCGATAAAGCATTTGGAATTAAATAAATGGCTTAGGTAAAATAGTCTCGGCGAACAGAATTATCGCTAAATGATGAAATATACATACAGGGAGTTTTAATAAGTCTGTCAGTATGGGTCTTCTATGCCATGGACAGATGAAATTAACGCCAAGAAATATAGCAGGAAATGAACAAATTGGACAGGTATTCGACATAAAGAAGATATCATTTGTCAAGCTTTAATCCATTCGGACTAAATGGGCCCCTCCCATTAAATCAGGCTACACTTAATCCGTTTATTATACAATGTAATTTTCTGACCAATTTCGTATCCAAAACAACCTTATACGGCATTATCAAAACTTCTCTCTCTCTCTCTCTCTCTCTCTCTCTCTCTCTCTCTCTCTCTCTGTCTCTCTCTTTTTGGACATAATTTAAATCCAGCCAACATTGCTCCAGCTTATGGATTGAAAACTTGAAAACTGAACTATTTAATGCCAAAAGATAACCCTTTAGATTTTTTGTTGCGGTTTGAAAAATTATTTTCTTGCGAGCTAATAACTATACATGTCCTATTTTTCCGAAAAAAGTAGTTATTTTATTAGGTTTCTCTCGTCACCTTTTTATATGCCATTAATGCATGCGACAGATATTTTGAAAAAAAAAAATGACACCACTTTTTCAGCCTAGCAAGATGTACATGTATTTTTTTTTTACCTGCAAATATATCTCATTTCTAAAACATGTTGCATATTGGACACATGCACATAATGAAGTCGATAAAAGCCATGTGTATATTATTAACAAAGTACTGACAAGTTATCAAATTTTTGAAATATGATTTAAATATTACGAAGTGAAATTGAAAAAAAAAAATTATAAAGCTAACAGCGTGAGGTTGCCCCCCCCCCCCCCGCCCCTTGTGTTTGGAAACAAAAAAATGTCCTTAAAACATGTAGAAATGTGAATTTCGAACGAACTGACACCCCTCCACTTTATTACTTTTTTTGGCCAGTGTTAAATATTATAAGGAAACTTACTTTGTAGATTAAATTTAAAAACCTATACGTGGCAATAAATGTATGGGGTTTTTTCTTGTCAAGATATTTGGGGGTGGGAGGTGGGTCTGCCTTTCCCCACTTCTACCACTTTCAAAAACGATGTCTCGTGCCTGATAAGCACAATAACATAAAATCATCAGTGCATTCAATGTTTGGTTGACAAATTAAGTACATTACAGAGTGCTTTAATTCGATATATTAACGTCAATGTACATAAGTCCTTATGATACATAGGCCCGATATCTAAATAAAAAAAACCCCAAAACCGGTTAATATATAATGCCACTCTCGTCATTCTGTTTCTATTTCCTGTTTAAAAAGATTGAAAAGTACATGGACTTTTTTGTTGTTGGGGTTTTTTTTTCGGTGGTATTTTTTTCATTTCTATAAATCCAAAGAATACAGAATAACTTGAACGCATTGACGCCACTATATTACATGCACACGCACAATAGTATATCTCAATGAAATGCACATCCTAATTGTTGCCTGTATATTACGCAAAAAAAACAGTCTGAAAAACATATCGCTTTACTTAAAGTTTTTAACATATGTGCAATATAGACATGATTCAATAAGAAAGAGGATATGACAAAGAAATGACATCACTGTACGCCTGGTATGATTCATCCTCTCCCACAAATGATTTCAAGTGTGTCCGAATATTTCAACACGAAAACAACAAGAATTCAGTGATAAGGGTGCGTGATACAGGACAACAGATAGGAAGTTCTCTCGTTTTTATTGTTTTGCTTGAGCGACAGAAGTGATAGACCTGGCATTGCTGAGCCTGAGAAGTGAACGCGGTGCACCCTGAATTTGACACTTATGCTCTTCAACCCGTCATGAGAATACTCAACCTTTGACCCTCGAGATTGTCGAATCGCATTAATTGGATTAAAATGAAAGAAAGATAAGACACATATGATTTTCTCAACAATAAAAAGCCAGGTCTCAGTTTCCAGACGGTATCGGACAAATAAATAAATTCTAATATACTTCCTCTGATCTTTAAAAAAAAAAAATAAACGCTTGGGTGGCTAAATGTGGTATCAGCGAATCCGCACGGAGTTGGTATCTTTTTCTTTTATAGTTTTGATATGAACAAAGCTGTTAATTGGAGTTGAGAATGACTGGTCATTAAAGTTATCAGAAATGTGAATCGTAGGTGCTGGAATTTCATAAACCATCTTGTTTCCTTGGTCATTATTCAGAAACACGTGTTTTGTTTTATTTCACAGCGAAAATTTAATTTGATAAGAAACAGTGCAGCATATCTTTGTAGACATTGTTGTAAATTACTTGAATTATTTTTTTATTTATTTGAAATAAAATAATCATACAAATTATATTAGGCCTAGCTGTGCATTTGAATAAAAGAAACAAAGTTTATAGCACGGAGTTGCAGAGAAATATGTTACGAAAGCATTCATTAATTAATCATATTTGAAATACGGACTCGGAGAAGGGGTGGGTCCATTTTTTGGGCTGATTACCTATATCTGTATATCACATCGGCCGACACAGTTTATTATTGCATTTTACAGGAATTTTTAATTAACCCACCTTCCCCTACCCTGCTGTCTAATCGTATGTTTGACTTGTAAGGAAAATTCTTATACCAGATTCCCCCATTCAAAGTAGCAGATTCTGATCTATATAAGCCCGAGAAGGGTGGAGCATATTTTTTAGATTCCCTTTTCTGATTTTTTTACTATCTTTTAAACTTTTTTTATTGCTTATTTTTTCCCTTTTTTTAATTTTCTCATTTTTTATTACAATAATTTTTTTGCTTGTTCGGAATTTGTTTGCCCCCCCCCCCCCACCCCATTCAAACCTTTCAAAATACTACGGTCCGCAGTCTGGTATTGATGAAGACAGTTGTACAATTTACTTTAATAGAATTTGGATCATAGATTTTGTGATATATATCGGTATTGTTTATTTTTTAATGCCGAACCCTGGACTGCTTTAAATAAAAAATCCAATGCGATCTGTGGTATACGGGAGATAACTCTCAAAATATTTTGTTTAAAACGCGTCAAGAAAGTGATAAAAACTACCTTACTAGTTTGGTGTTACTAACAAGAGCAATATTTGTACATGTGTATGTATGTATGTATGTGTATATGTGTATATGTGTAAATATATAAATATATAGAGAGAAAAGATATTGATATGCAATAGCGTAAACATGATCACACATGTGCAGGCCTACGTCACAAAGAACTCAACACGTCTGCCGATTATGTACATGTTCACAGCTGTCCTCCGGGACGCGGAAATCTTAAGTGGATCAAGACTCAAGCAAATCCTGGACGATTTTTAAAGCTGTTAATGATATGCATCTAAATTTGATCAGCTGAATGGAGTTAAATGTGACAGGTAAAATTTGCCCCGGTGAATGAACTTTGTTCCACGGTTCAGGAAGGTGTCAAAACAACACCAATTTCCCGTTTCTTCCACGGATCTTACCAATATTCTTCAATTCCATTTTATCGTAAGTATCTTTGAAATAACCGATTCTCAAGAAGAATGAGGTTTTTTCATTCGGCAAGAAGAAGAGCAGGCCACAGAAATGATTTCGGCAAGCGATTTGACAGTTCAACAATGGAGTGTAAACATTGGGAAATCCCTTCTTGTAACGTCAGAGAAATCGACATAGTGGAAAAAGTAAACACGCATAAATACCGACGCCGTTTGAAAGGCACCTGTCGTGAACACTTATTCCTCTACAAACATTTGAGATTGTGTTTCGAAAAGAATTCAAACGATAAAGTCATCAATGAAATCATCGTCGAGATTTTCAAATGCGAGGGAAACCTCCAATCTATTTTTAGCGTTCTACTTCCGAGTCATGTGATCAGAAATGCGTATCATATCAACAGCAATATACACGTGCTTTATCCCGGATTAAAAGCGAAAGTAAGAAGGAAGGGGATAAGTGAAGCATTTGAATTTTATCTGCGGTGTATATGTCTATCCCCAGACTTAGCACCCCAGCCGTCGGGTGCTGGATGTGTCCTAAATCGAGAATTTGATGTCGGGCAGTCGTTTACCCCTTTGCTTGCAGCAACAATGAGGCGAGACCCTGAGTTGGTCCTACTTCTGTTAAGGTACGGCGCTGATCCATTTCACTGTGCCCATGGTCCGGAAATTGCGTCCTACTGCGACCCAATAGAGAACCTGATCGAAGGTCTAAATAGCATAACTATGTTTAAGAATTCAGAATTTTCCCGGGAGACCAAAGAAGCTCTGTCGGACGAGGAAAGTCGCGGATTGCTATGTCTGGAATATTTCTACCGCGCGACTCCTCGCATCTACGTAACAGAGAGTCGGGAATTCCGACCCCAGGAACACTGCAGCGATGACGAGGAAAACCAAAGCCCGGGGCCCAGGGACAAAGTTTATCACCTTCACCCCGCCTTGGCGGGCTGCTTGGACATGACCCTGTTGTCTGGTCCCCGGTCTCTGCAGCACCAGAGCAGGTGCGTGATCCGGAGATCTCTACAGCAGAAGTGTATTTTCACGTCTACTCTCCCCGATCTCATTTACTCGCTGCCTTTACCAAAACACGTGAAACGATACGTTGATCTGCTCTGTGACTAATTAGTAATTAGTAATTAACACAATTTATTTGTCATTAGTATATTTTCTCATTTACCATTCGTTTTCCCAGGAATTGATGTCCTTGCGTAATTCAGGAATTCGTTATGTGCTCACTCATATCCATATGCACAAACAGTATTTAAGAGAACAGTCCAAAAAATGAACTCATAAAGAAAACATGAAAATTTTAATACTTGGTTTAATATGATATTTATATTTTTTAAGTATTTCAGAGTTTTATTTTATTTTTACAACAATTCCTTTTCTTTCTGTTAATTTACTTAATGCATGATTCTATTTATGTATATTATTTAAATTATTTATTCATTGCTATTTATTTGATAATGAATAGAAGTATGTTTCATGTAAAAGCATACAGTGTACATACATGTATGTTGATACATGTAATTTACTGAAAATTAATAAATTATATATTGTGATTCAATTAAATGAACTTGTAATATCAAGGGTTTTCTTGAAATTTTTTGTTTTTAATTATTTCCTCAGGATTATTGAACCACTTTTCTTACCTAAATATATCTGGACCAAATATTTTTGTATAAGGATATTTTTGTCAAATTGTAAGTTTAGAATCTACTGATTGAAGTTGATAACAAAATGTAATTTTAAAAGTTACAACATGTAAATATGTCAAACTGCAAACTTCAGATTTTAACTCGTGAATGCAATAAAATCTTGTGATGTACATACGTAAATTATTTAATTAATATATTAAGCACTATATTTAGTGCTTTTTAAATTATTAAATTCAAATATACTTGTATGTGAATGTGTTATATATGAAATGCCGTTAAAATTGAAATTTTGTGCATGTGTTCCGTAATTTAATTTTGATTGGAATGTAATATACAGTATTTAAGTGTATTTTTAAAAAAATTGAAATATTTTTATTGGGAATTTGGTGTGTATGGTTGTGTATTAAAATATTCATAAATACAGTTTTCTTCCGACATGGAATGTTTATGTCTATGAAATAAAATTCAGAAATCAACACATATTGTGCATTTTATGTGTTATTTAAACAATGAAATGCTTTCTTTAGGGATTCATGCGGAATATGAAGGTAGCGACATTGCAGAAAAAATACATAACCTGCATTAGCGGGCTATGCAAATTTTTTCTGCAATAATCGCTACCTTCATAACCCGCATGAATCATCAAAGAAAGCATTTTATTGTGTATATTCAAAAAATTTAACGAGTTGATCGTAAAAAATAAGTAAAAGTAACTAAATTATTGTTAATGTACATCAGTACGTTAGATAAAAGAAATAACCAAATTGTCTTGTTTGGGAATTTGAGCCTGGCATCATCATGATTATTTCGTGCAGTCTGTGATTTTTGGGAGTTGATTTTAATCAACTCTCCTATGCAGTTACTCTGGCAAACCGAAAGTGAAACAGTGTTTGGACCTAAGCACAAATCAACACCGCTGACAACACTTAGTCCTAAAAAATAATCGATAAATTCGATGTAATGTATTCTAAAGCATTGTTTTTCAAGGAAACTGATTTATAAATACCTCGTAAATAGTCAGATTTTAAATGGTACGAACAATTTAGAGATTTTTGTACTCGTATGTATTCCTACGCCAGAGTTCAATATAGTCTCGTTCAACCAGACGCTCGGCTGTCTCCGTTAATCTCCGACAAGCAGATAGTCTCTCTTGCGTGTCGGAGATGAACGGAGACAGCCGAGCGTCTGGTTAAACGAGACTAGAATTCAATATTGCTTGGATCCATACAATTTCTCAGAAATGTTTCGATTACTGATACGTAGTTTGATGGAATTATTTTTTTAAATATTACACAACATGGTTCATTTTAGGTTTTTACGAAATTCTTGTCGGAAATTCAAATACATATAGGAAACTACTTGCCATGCAAAATAACATATCGTTGATATTAAAACAAATAATAATCGATAAAATCAACTCCCGTCAGTACTTCAGTACTTTGTTCTTATATAGGTTGCTGAAGGTTTCGACCGATCGTTAAACTGGTTAGAACTGGATCGTGTAGATTTCAGTTCTGTCAGTTTCTATATAGCTGTAAATTACAAACAATTTCCGTAAGAAATGGAGGGAATCATACTTAATGGATGTAAATATATACTAGTATACCAGAATAAGTTTCTCATTGTATTCAAACGCCACATATGAAATACATGTAACTTCAAATTTATCGGAACTAAAAATTATTGATACTATTTTATCCTTGCAATTGCCATTTAGCTGCTACAAATGTATATCTGGTAAATTTCCAGAAAGGACACATCACTTAACCGACAAAGTATAAATCCTCGTGTATGGTCGGATGTACACTTTAGTATACAATGGCACTACATAGATCTATATGGTGATTTCTGATATCCTATATTTTGGCTATACATGTATAAAGATTGCCAGCCGTTCACGTCTGGTATAACCTTGTCTCATAAAGTTGATCACATTTTTAGTAATGCAGTCATAGTACAAAATGAAATCATATTGAGCGGTATTTTTGGTTACTGTATAAATTTAAGGTTTAACCTCTCTCTGATACGCGAGGTAACTCTGACTGGTAGAAATCATTTTTCACCAATTACTCAAAATTATTTCACGTCGCCCGCAATGTATGCTGAAAATGGGTGCACAAATAATTTTTTTTCTGGAAATAATCAAGTTTCGATTTATTAATTTTTTATATCAGATCTATTTTTCCAAATCGTTGATCAGAAGATTGGCTGATCAAAAATGGGGTTATGCTATAGTTTAGTCACAGGGACGCAAGTTGCTATCATAAATTACACATACCCTATACTGTTGCGATGTTATGAATTAGGGGGTACGTCTTTTATTGCAGTAGATACAAGCGCCTGCTGTATGCGATTCCCCTCCTCCTAGAACACTCGCATAAAAAAGTCAGGCTTGTCAGTGGCCTGAGCTGACCAGTGCACTAAAATTACCGGGGACCGCCGGTGTCACCTACGCATTCTATTCTTTATGTTTTTATTACGTATTTAATAATAAACTATGCAGGCTTTACAGATTGTTTTGTCACACCAGATATATTCTCACAGTTAAAATAATGCAGCACTGTTAAATTTGCCGCTTCTGTTGTCTCATGATCTACGTGTATATTGTACTCTAGATTTGCTAGCTGTCATATGCATTTTTCATAATTTATTTGAATAGGTATTAACCATGTCAGAAAAAAATAGATATTTACGCTTAGCAAAATCTTAAGAAGATCTTATCGAATTGGTTAATTTCTAGAAGAAAAAAAATTAATTCATATTTTTGCTAGGCTGTATAACAGCCCTCGTTTTTCCGATGCAACAACAAGCTGACGTTGCAATCAAAATTATTTTTAAAAATATAGAAAAGATGCTCTTTTATGTCTAGTAAAGTTTAAGATTTATTTGATAATATACATATATTTACATATTCATCACTTTAATATTTACAGTTGATAAAAAGAAAAAAAAACGAGAGAAAAAAATCATTTTTTTTTTATTCCGAAGTCAAATATAAGATATGTACGTGTAAATTAAGTGTAAACCCTATTGCTGTCAAACACGGAAATTTTCATATGAATCATTTTGGAAAACAGTTCATCCAAAGGCCCTTTGTTATTAGAAATAATCAAGACACCTTACAAGACCTAATAATTTTGCATTAGAAAATAAGAAGGCACTACAAAATAATGGACTCATCAACGTAAGCTGCAGAATGTAGTTAAAAATTTTTGTGCAAAAATGAGACAGACTTTGAAAAGTTTCAAAAGAGTTCACCATCTTATTGCTATTAATATATTCTTTCAAATCTTATTTTTGTAATGTATGTACGTAATATATGAACAGTTAGTTTAACACGTCAACTTTATGAACGCAATACAAGCGGTTTTGCGTCATCACACGTTGAAAAATGGCGACCCGGTGACATTAAACTTTCAGTAAAAAGTCAATAAATATGAAATACAGGACAAACACGTACCTTTTTCATCCAAATAAAACGAATTTACATGTAGAAGACAATAGGGTACGTTTGTATTTTGACAAAGATACATGTCTTTTACAACCGTTATCAAATTAATCCATTGACTTCCATGGACGTTCGTGGGTCATTCTGCGTGAAGCCAAAAAAAAAAAAAAATGCGTGCTAGAATATATAAATAAACATATTCTGTGAAGTTCAAAGAAATCCTCGTAAATGTCAAGAAGGGATGTTGTTTTGTCTGGCGGTTCACGGGGTCCGGTGGACGAGGGCTGCCCCTGTGACGTGGCGGCTAGCACAGCCTGATGAAAAACTATAAAACTCTAGCCTGTTTCGAGGTCCAGTCCATTTACTGGTCAGTTTTAGCACTATGGCGCGTTGGATTACTACTTCATTCTGTTTGTTCTTGTGTAAGTTTCTTTTGTCTTATTTGTTCTTTTAAAATACTCTTTTGTCAATATAAAGTATATTTTCAAAATTGATTTGATTTAAAAAAAAAAAAATTGATTCTATCGTGTTAATGTATTGCGGTCTATTTCTGTAAAGGTTTGGCGTGTGTAGAGAGTGGATTGATTCACACTGAGTTTCATGTGGATGCGGACCTTGCATTGAGTGTGGATCAAAAGGACATCGCCAATGATACCTTACCAACGATACCAGAGTCAAACGACGCATCTATCGCATCAGAAACCCGAACAGACGGCAACGTCTCTGGCAATACTACAGCCGCGAACAAAATACTGATTATTAAGAATGAAACAAAAGAACTTTTCGAAGATTTTAACAAGTCTCTGGTGTCCTCAAATTCATCTCCAGAGACCTCTCCGTTTATCGGATCTGCTACAGGTGAAAGTTTGATTGACGTGAGCTCTAAAGGAAATGTCGCAGCCGTCGACGATGCGAATCTGACAAGTGATAAAACAACCCAGATCACAACGGATATTAAATCCACACAGACATTTTCTTCCCAAATTCCCCCTGACTCTCCCACGCCTACGTTTAGCTCTGTGACCAATTCCTCACTGGTTGCCAAAGAATCAGTGATCAATGGCGAACAGATTGCTACGGTTCCATCCGTCTCCTCAAATATTGACGTCACTGACGTTCCCACTCAGACCCCGCCATTATCAAGTACTGAAGTCTTAGCATCTGTACCGTCTGATGATGTCCAGATCTTAGCAGCCGAAACCACAGGGGCAGCAGTCCTTGATGCGACCCTGGAAACAGTTACTACATTAACTCCCGGTGTAGGAGAAGTCTCCACCACCCCCACACCTGCTGTAGCGGACGCAGAGCTTGTTGAAAATTTATCGATGCTTTCCAAGACAACTGATGGATTTGATTTAATTATGGACAGCGCGATTGAAGCGGCGATCAATGAAAGTAAGGGTATATTTGATACTACCACTAGCGATACCTCTGCAACACCAGCTATACAAGAAATTGTATCCACTGGCGGTCCATCACTTAATTCAGGGACAACCGAAACGGTACAAACCTCAACTGGTAGTGTTTTTGAAACCCTTGATGTTTCCGCATCAAACAACATAGATGCTAATGAGAGTATTTCTCCCTCTTTAAATATATCAACAGACACAACAACAGACGGGGTAGAGAACGTTGACATGGCAGCGTCGATATCACTATCACTAACAACAGTGGTCGAGACTCTAATTGAAACAACGACCTCTGCGGACAACGTTGTTAACGCTCAGATTAAGACCACGGAAAAGTTTACTGAACCAGTCATCACACCAGTCGTATCAACAGGCGAAAGCTTGCAATCGACAGAAACCCCAAGGGTTCCAACTGCAATTTCATCGACGGTAAAACCCACAGACAGCACAGACAATGTTGCGACTTCTACTGAAGGAGTGGTTAAATCTTCGGACTCTATTGTTGAAAACCAAGTGGGAACAACGAATACAGTTGACCAATCTCTCCCCGCCGTGGTTGTTGACCAGACTACTTCTGGTGTGGTAGAAGCAACAGTAGAGACTTCCGAAACCAAATCAATGGTAGACACAACATCGGAGACCAATGCACAACAAGACACAACGACCACAATGCAGAGTACCGCAGAGTCAGTCTCAGCTACGTCAGCGGCCTCAACAGAAACTGGAAGTACAAAGATTGAAGGCACAATATCAAATGTATCTGACATGGCTTCTCAAGTCGTCGAAGCAACGGTGTCAGCAACAACTGAACAAGCCAAGGAAGAGATTGAAGGCACAATATCAACAGTTTCTGACATGACCTCTCAAGTCATCGAAGCAACGGTGTCAGCAACAACTCAACAAGCCAAGGAGGAGAATACGGTAGAAGTAGCAGTGCAGTCGACAACTGATAACATTGTTCAACCAACAGAAGAGGTGGCAACAGGCCAGGCGACAACAAACATTGTTGCAGAGACAACAAACTCGGTGACAACTTCTGTCGATCTGGCACAAACATCTAATATAGTCTCATCCACAAGTTCTAGCATTGATGGAAATATTGACATGACAGAATCAATAACAACAAGCAACCTAGAGACAACAGACGCTCCAAGTACAGATGCACCCACAACAACAACAGAATCAACCACAACCTCAACAACAACAAAAAGGACAACGACAACAAGAACCACAGAGGCCCCCTCGACAGCAAGCACCACCCAGAGACCATGCCCTGTGTACCAAACCAAGTACAACCGGAACGACCTTCTGGTGACCACCGAGCCCGAGGGGTGTACCATGTTAGTATATAAACAGCATAATCCAATTTTACAAGCAAATTATAGTCTGACTATATACTTCATACCTTTTTTTCTTTATTTCAAAGGGTTTCAAAGATAGTGGACTTAAGAGGTCAATTCAGGGGGTCTAACCGAATGATATGGAGGAAAATGCACGCAGGCCTGAGGTACGCAAAGACCGCTATGAACACTCCTAGACATAAAGTACAGTACCACTTCTTGATATCGACATTTTGCTGAATTAATCCAATCTTTTTTCAGAGGACTGCGGTATCCAGATGTTTCCTTCAAATACGAGGGTGAAGATGGCGGAACTGACGAGAAGTGTCGGATGCCCACTAAAACTGTGGGACCCTATATTGTTGTAGATACCATACCTGGGCGATGTCAAATGTATGTTCTTCTTCTAATGAGCAACAACATATAACATTCACTCCTTTACATGATACAGCAAACATGTTTATACATGTATTTCTTTTTTAAAAAGATGACAAATGACATCTTTCGTTGCTTGAAAATACAATGCATTTTACTTGGCGCTCCATTTGTTTTCCATAAGAAAAGCATCTAGAGGTTCATTCTTTATAATCAATAGGCGCCGAGGTATATAAGGACGTTACACTACTTGTCTTATATTGACAGAAAGACATTCATTTTATTGCATTTGTCTATTGCCGATGCAACCAAACCATTAAAGATATCTCTTTATACAAAGGAGTTGAACGATTTCCTCCTGAACAATATCTGTCATTAATATTCGTTGTTTATTAAGACAAGATTTGCAGTCTTTTAAATCTTGACGTTACATGCGTTATTTTTGCAGGGTGATCGGTTTGAGAAGCGTTAGAACCCCTATCCAGATAAATAACCCACCCGGAAAGAAAGGGCCACCACAGCGCCTGTTTAGGTATGTTCAAGTTTCAAACAATTAAAGAAAGGCAAATATTGGGTGTTTATATGTTGACAATATTAATATTCTGTATCACAAATGTTTTTTTTTTTTATTATCGAATTATACTTCAAGTCAAAATTGCGAAACTTTTACAACTATACAATATTTTCACGTACAGCTTTTCTTCTGTTCACAGATTCCGACTAGTCATGCGTCCCGTGGTGGAATACTTAGAGGGTGACTTGCTGTAACTGGTTGGCGCCAAAATTTGTGGACATTCAGATTCTCAAATTTAGATGCGAAATAGTATTGTTATTTGTTGAAATCCATAGAATAATAAACAATTTCATACATTTCTTGTGTGTTTTGGTGCGTAATTCTGCGCCGGTAATGACCTTGATTTTTTAAACAAATAAAGGCAGTGGTGAACATAAATGTTTCGTCAAACAATATTTACATCTATCGAGCATGATTCCCTCCATTTCTTATGGAAACTTATTGTTAATTCATAGCTCTATAAAAACTGACAGGACTGAAATCTACACGCCCCGTTTATCGATTGGTCGAAACCTACAGCGACCTAAGAAAAATCACGGACTGCACGAAATAATCATGATGATGTCAGACTCAAATTCCCATATGTTTCGTTTAGCTAACGTACTGATGTACATTAATAGTAATTATAGTTAATTTAACTTACTTTTTACAATCAATTTATTAATTTGTTAAATAAAAGATGTAAATATAAACAATAAAATGCTTTCTTTGACGCGGGTTATGTATTTTTTTCTGCAATGTCGCCACTTTCATATCCCGCATGAATCACCAAAGAAAGCATTTTATTGTTGAAATATACATGTATACGGAACGGGACTCTCAAAATGTTGCACCATTGACTTTCTCAAATAAAATTCATTCCTCCGGAAAACTGGTAATTTTATTTTATAGCAGGATTTCCCCATGGGAAGTTTGGCTATATAGCGGACCCCCAACCCCACATTTTTTTAGCTTCGACTGTATAAATAGTCTGTCATATTGTAAATTTAGGGGGGAAAAAGGTCCAAAATCTACAATATGACAGATATGTGACCATTTCACCAAAACAGATTACTTAACTTATTTATTCATCTTTAGGACTGTTGTCGTTTTGTGAATCTAATATGTATATTACCTCGAGCATTGCTTTTAATCGTATGTATCTACTTTATGTGACAGACCAAGGCTATCTTTCGCTATAGACGGGTCTATACTTGCAGGAATAATAAAGATTAACATAATGAAAAAGCGGAAAACTTTTTTGGCATTATTTAAGGGTTTTCGGTAATTAATATATTTTTACTACATTTTACACCATTTACCCGTTCAATTCTAACTTGATTTACAGGCACTTTGAATCGACACGGTTTCTTGCTATTAATGTTTTCTAAATTGCATTGCAAGTAGATATATCATCAATGATGTAACCCAGATTACTAGACATTTTAATTAAATTGTTGGGGGGGGGGGGGGGTGAGGAGATTTACAATAACACTAAGACTTGTGTGTCGATGCTAGAATTGAAAATGCATCGATTTCAATTTACAATTTGAAACCGCCCGAATTAACACAAGTTCAAATAACTTTAATTACCCTAGCTCAATGAATGTATGCTACTTTTCAATAAGTTATTTTTTTCAAAAACCAAATAAGAGCTTTTAAAGTTTTCTAATTAAGTTGCCATTTACAGGCACGTAGCATCGGGGGGAGGGGGGGGGGGGGGGGGGCAGGCCCAACTTTTTGTCGCAGGAAAGATTTTTCTTAAATTTACATATAAAAAACTGAATATATCAAGGAGTCCCCCCCCCCTTTTTTTTTAGGTACCCTGTGAAAAATTGAATTGAAAATAAGAAAATGAACAGTGAAATTGAAGTTTTGAGGAAATCGGTATCCCCCACCCCCGGATTAGGATTTTAATGATTTTGAAAAGGTGCCTTTTTTCCTTTTTTTTTTTCTTTTTTTTTTTTGCTTGTCAAGACTTTGGATGGGTCTGGCCCCCCCA
>WFKH01011581.1:14968164-14979565 GCA_016163765.1 Magallana hongkongensis | reverse complement strand
TGTACATTTATTACTTAGAAAATATAATCGTGCTCTAAATTTTAACCAAGATATTATGATTAAGTAAAAACTGTTAAACATAAGTTAACAATATAGTTCATTAGTGATTAACAGTTTTGATGACTAAGTATGAATTTTATCACTGTATATTGAATATAGAATTAAATTTAAGCCATTACTTATTATGGGTCATGTAATAACATTTAACCTTGCACTTTAAAAAGTAGGACTAAACGCCTGCCTACACAAATAAATAAAATCAATCAAATTTGGAAGATGAATATTTGATAAACGCAAACCGTTAAATCACACAATTTCAATTTATGACCTGTGAAAAGATGCAAGTTATTCACAATTTTTTGTGTTTCATTTATTGTTGTATTATTCTTTGTTTACACAACATTTCGATTTATGTATTTAATACGTTAGCACTTGTTTTACTCTAAGGAAATTGTATTAGATATTTTCTAACGTCATTAAATGATTTGTGTACTGTAATTTGTATTGTAAAAGTCTTAGGACCAAACCATACTTGACGCAGCATTTTAATTCACGAGGCGTTTCAAATATTTAAATACCAGCAAACAAAATAAAGGGATAGTGCTCAAATAATATGATGACTAAAATAATGCGAATCTTTTAAAAAGTTTCCTCAGTTTATGGTGAACATGGATCTGTATACCTTTATAATTAAAAAAGAATTAAAAATTTATAAACAGAAAAGGTAAATATTATAATACAGGTGAAACATATACATACAACTTTATCAAAATAAAAAGAATGCCTATATATGTGGTTTTGGGTAACAACTAGGGATGTCAATTTTACTCGAAGAGGCTGGTCGATTAATCCGGAGGCTTTAGTCGAAGGGTTCATTATCATATCATGCTTTTATTATGAAAGTTAATATCAAACGACCTTAAATATGAATGTAAAAACATTAAAAACAACCAATTTTTAAATGTACTTTTAGAAGTATTAAAATTATAAAATACACTTCTAAACGAATAAGAATAAGAATGAATGTAATTATGATGAATAACTAACTAAAATAATTAATCCTGTGACACACGTACGAATGTTCATTGACATTTTTATTTATGGTCACCTATCTGATGCATTTTAGGATACTTTGAAATTTCTTCAGACGTTGAGGCCTATATCCAGCTTAGTACTTATTGCATACAGGCTACAGGAAAAAGTTACATAGAGTTTTCGATCAAAGCTTCTTCTGATGCACATATTGCATTAATGACCAACGACCTTTCCACACCACGCGACGATTGGAGCCAGTTTTATGAAATCGTCATCGGTGTATGGTCCAATCAAAAGTCTTGCATTCGGGCACTAAAGGAATATTGTGCATATACTGAATCTCCTGGAATATTAAACAGTGCCGATTATGTACAATTGTGGATCAGCTGGGATAATAGCGACATTCAACTTGGAAAAGGACCCAAAGCGGGTGGCGTCGTAGTTGTCAGTCATCCTCAGATCATTCCATATGTCGTCAACTATCTTGCGGTGATGACGCATTACACTAGTTCTTGGAGATTCTATGAAGGTGGGATTCTCCACGTAGTTTAGGTTTTTAAGATCATTCATTCTATTATCAAAAAAGTTTTAATGATTTAATGAATTAATCACGCATATTTTTGAACTCAGTATTGATAGTAGAAGTTTGATCAAATCTAAAATACATCTTCTACTCTTACGTCTAATTTACTATTGAAAGAACATGCCAATTTGATTTAATGGCAACGATTATATTGAATTCCTCCATATTTCTACTTAGTAAGCATTCCATTAAAATAAAAAAAAAATTAAATGATTTTTTGGTCAATTACATGTATTAATTAAGACTTTAAGTGATGTTTTACCTTCGACCAACCATTCCATGATCTAAATATCATAAGCGCACAACTCCAGTTCTGACCATAAACTAAAGAATGTACCACGCTCTGAACACTTATTTCATCAGTACACTTTTAAATTTGTCCAAAAGCTAAGTAGACTAGCTAATTAAAATGATTTTTTCGATTACAAATCTCATCTACCTTGATGTATTTATCGCAAGAAAAACTTGTCATACCAGTTTATCGTATAGTATATTGTATTAATATTTGTTAAAAGCACAAGGTTACAAACCAATCGAAAAATTATGTTATTAGGTCTAAAATGTTAACAATAATGCCTCAAACGTTTAAATAAAAACGATCTGAACTATTGACTAATCAGGATGTGTCAACTGCAATCACTTTTTTTTTTGAAAGCAATCAAAATCATGATATAATTTTGTATAAATATTAAAGATCATACAAATCTGCATTACACCTTTGTTGTGTTAATTAATTTCTACTCTATGATTATTCATTAATTCCTATAACGTTTGCATTTTAATGTGATGTATGATAGCTTTGTGTATCTTGTAAAGAGACATTTTTTAAGTGAAATGTTTATCTCAAAAAGACCTCGTTAATACGATTTTTAGGTGTTTTATAAGGTGTAACACTACATACCGTATAGCCGTTTTTTTGGCGGGACACAAGTTTGGCGAATTTGGGCCTACAAGGTATACCATTAATTTTGGCGGATATAATTTTGGTGAATCCTTTACCCTTCATTAAAAATCTCTTGTCAGTTTATTTTTAATAGCTGAGGAGTTAATGCACTTGAGCAAAAATCCTATGTCACCATTACAAGGTGGTAAAATTTGATGTCCGACCCTGGCATCACACATTTAAATATTTTCAACTGAAATAACTAATAGTACATGTACTTAATATATGCATGAAAAAGGTATACTTTATTTCCAATCAAATTTAATTTCATTGTTGGTGAAAAAACCATTAATTAGACAATTATCTGCACCTGAGTCGATAATGGATCACATGTCTGTTAACACAACACAAGCTAACACCCCTGTCATTGGGACTAAATAACACACCTGAACAGGGAAGTGATATGGTGTTTAAGCTTCTAATTTATAATAATATTTAGCTTTTATTTATTTACATTAGTTTTGTATTGATTTTGAGTAAATGTACATTTGTATCTGTAACACTGTGTGCATGTAACAATTGTCCCTTTTTATCATGCTTACATACTTTAATCAAAGTACTGAGGTACTGAGAGCCGAGTTCTTTTGATGTGTCTTTATGCATATTGTGTAGTAAAGACTGAAAATTTCTCTCTCTCTCTCTCTCTCTCTCTCTCTCTCTCTCTCTCTCTCATATTTTTAATGTCGGTAAAGCGTCAGAGAGCGACCAAATTTTGTAAGCGGCTATAAACAAAAATATGTCTGTCTAGTAGAAAAAAATTTAACAGTGGCTGCGTTGAATTTTGCAACAAGCGTTATAAATTCAATCCCCCATTTCTTCAATGTGCAGCAAAGTAGTTCATGGAAATTCATGCGCATTGTATGTGTCTAAAATGCATAGTCTTGTTTTTAAAACACGTAACTAATAAGAAAACTAAAAAAGACAGACAATCCTTTCGAAATAAAAAAAACAACAAAAAACAACAAAAAACCCTAACACATATGACAAAACATGGCTCTTTGTGTAACTATTTAGTATAGCGGAAGCTTTTACTATGACGCTGTTCGGTTTTTTGTTTACTTTTGAAGTTGTGCTATTTATAGTAACATTGGCGATTTGCCTGCCTACAGCCAGGACTCTGCTTTCAGCAGAGCCCGGCTAAAAGACATATGAAAAAAATATATACAAAAACTACATGTTTGTCAATAAAATCTACATGGAAAGTATTTAAATTTGGCGATTTTAATTTTGGTGATTTTTCAAAAATCGCAAAAATAGGCCAAAATTATATACCCGCAAAAAAAACCCCAGTTAAACGGTAACTATATCCAAACTAAGAAGATCAAATTTTAATGAATTAGGTACTATAATTTATTTTCAAAATTAAAGATGGTTCGTGAATTAAATAATTGTTTTATTTTGAATTTAAAACGAGTATTATAAGTATCAAATCGTATTACAAGTTGAAGAATGACTGTTTTTTTTCTGAAGTAAAACATGTATTTTTCGCGTTGGCTTGTCGAGCCGAATTAAAATTTGGAAAGAAAACCGTAAAAAGGATAAATATAAAAAACGAAGAAATAAAATATAGCACAAATATTATCACACGGGGGTTAAAAAATACTTTCTAAATATAAATATGACTTTATTGTACTTAAAGTTTATTGCATATATTTCGTTGAATTTTATTTGTTGTATTCTGCCTATAAATTATACGTTTTTTTCTTCCAAAAGCATGCTCTCTTTGGGCAAAGCTTCGAAGCTTTGAGTAAACAAAGCGTCTGGTTAAACCACCCTTGCTCATAATAGCTCCGCCAGCCACATATACAATGTAGCATATGATAAAAAGACTGTTAATTATGGTTTAAATTTCAAAGAATTTTAAGGATGTTCTGGAAATCAAGTTTTACATCAATATTGATCATATTACTAATAATAGTCCTTTGCTGGTGATCTGCACGCCTTATGTTTTAAAAATAGAGACAGACTGCAGATTTGAAGAATTCAACAATACTTACATTGTAACAAATGATACCAGATGCAATGGAGTTACAAATTACGCATGCGCAAGTGGATACAACCTAACTTCCGGGAACCTCTCTCGGCTTTGCGGGATTGGACAAGAGTGGATAGGTGACCCTCCGTTCTGTTCTGGTAAGAAATTTTTATTATTTTTTTTTATTAATTGTATAACTCATTATTCAAGTATTGTTTTTATAGAATATCGTCTAAACTGTTATATTCAAGGCAGTGCAGGCAACTAATTAATTAAGTTTTTTTCAAAGTATTAAATTTTCACGGATTAACATTTTCTATTTGTAGCAGTAATTTTCTTTAGTAATACCTAGATTATATTAAGTAAATGTTAGCGATGAAGAAGGGATGGAGGGAGCAAGCAACCGAGCCCTTCTTAGTCGCTAAAGTTTTATTTATTTTATCAAACTTAAATAGAACATAACTTAGTTTTTCATTTACTAATCTAAAGTTCTACACCAATCCAATAACTTGTCACTTTTGTTACGTTTTTTTAAGCTGTCGATTGAAAGTTTAACATCAAACTTAACAATAAACAAGAAAAAAAACCCTAGAAATTTGAAAATTAACAGTTATACACATTTCAATTGTTTACGATTTATATATTTTCATAGCAATTCCATTATGTCCTGAGATAATGTCAACCTACTCTGTCACCGTATTAAGCCAAAACACACAGATTGGTGGGATACTGTTAATGACATGCGCAAAACATCATGCATTGGTAGTTGGTAACCTTTTTAGAACTTGCCTTCCTAATGCTACATGGGATGGCATGGAACCTGTTTGTGAAGGTTGTATTTAATTTATTATTTTTCATTTTAAAATTGCTGTATTTATTATAATTAAGAGGGCTGAATATGGCTATGACCATTTAAAAACTATTTTAATCTTATTTAGAAAGGAAGCCATGTATAAAGATGAAGAAAATACTAGTATTAAAGAAACGCTTCAGCTCAGTTTGTGCAAATACAGTGAAATGACAATTTTCGAATTAATTATATGAATTTTTTATCAAAATTAACTATGCAAGAATCACGCTTTGTAAAATCTAAAAATTCCCAGTTTATGGCTAAAATTATTAATTAGTAAATATTGCTTGCCCAGCCTTTCGTTCAACAGCACATGCGCATCGATTGTAAACATTTCGGCGTAGATTTCATCAAGAAAGCGTCATGTGCACATGATCCTGCGTATGAATTATTTTAATACATGTTTATTTCTTTAAAATTTCGTCCAATATTCCATTGACAATGACAACGACTGTCATTCAAAATCACGTGATGTAAATAAAGATTCAAATTTGAAACTCCGGAACATTTTTAATACGCAATCGCGACTTATTATTGCATTAAAAAAAAAAGATTCAAACTTTCAGTACATGCGCAACTTCTATTCTTTTATTGACTTGTGTTTAAAAAAGAAATAACCGAGATGAAGAAAAAGAGCAGTAGAGTCTCTTTGAAAGTTAAAGAATTTTTCTTTTTTGAATAGAATTTATGACTTTAAAAATATTATCTTAAATGGTAGGTAAATCTGATGGTAAATTTGTTGACCATCCAGCCTCGTTAAATTATACCATTTCAACAGCCATTAAAGTAGATGATATGTATACATGAGTCAAAGCTCACCCCCCTTTATTTAGAAAGAGATCCTACTTTAAAACTGTAGCAGAAGTAGAGCATTAAGATATTCAACTGTTTCAATTTATTACACTGTCAGTAAACCAAACTTGTTTTGTACATGTATCACACATAAGGATATGAGATGAAAGGACAATTTATTATAATGTGCTGTTCATAAAAAATGTAAACAAAAAACTCTTTTGTATTAATATACATGCACATGTAAACTATGACATAACTAAATTAAATATATTTTTGGTTGAATAAACCTAATAATATAAATGGCCATGTCTGGAATACAATAACAGTTTTATTTCTAGTCTTTCATGTTCGCCCCAATAACAAGAGGGAGCACTGTATCTGATGATGTATGGCCTTATCTTCAGACTACTTTCGTTATTAATATATAAATGCATTTATCGAAGCTTAATTATATTAATTTCCAATAAGTACAGTGTCTATCGAGTTTATTGGACTGTTAACATTATTTATACACTGCTTCGCGGTTTATAAAGCAAAAACCTCCTAAATTGCAAGTTAAGTCTCGTATAAAGAAACTTTAAACAAAAAGTAACTTTATTCCTTATATCTGTGGATGTATAATGTAAATTTCTGCTGTATGCACATGTACAATGTCTGTTTATCTTTTAACTCTATATTTGTCATTAATTACAGGTTGCGTTTGTCCGAGCGCAAGTGTGGGATATCAGTTTAACTCCACAGAAGAGCTCATCACAAGGAGGGAGGAAATGACGAAAAAACTAAAAGTAAAATGGAAGAAAACGAATGCCTATATCCGGTCCAAAATCAGTGTGAAAGACAGCCGTATCTCCTCCACAGGAATCGGTTTCGTCCTTGGCTGGGGTATAATAGGGTCCTTACTGGTGGCTATTTGTTTGTGTGATGCTGCTTGCCTGTTGCGTCATATCAGGCATGGGGTTTAATGAAACGATGAACATCAATATAAACTTAAGTCATACAAGATATGATCTTTAAACTCTTTAACCACAATTTCCGAGCTATAAAGCTTAGATGAGCAAATGTTTGATTTCGTTTTTACTAAACTTAGGAATTTATTTTGAACAGTTTAACAGATCAAAACTGAGCTTGTTTCTGGGTTTTTTTTTTTACTCAGAAACCTGATCCGCCGACTTTTTGACCAAAACGTTTCCGATGTCAATCAAGTTTGTTCAAGTCATGGCACATTAAGTCCAAAATTTGATTCTGAAAGTATTTATTATGGTCAATATTATTATGAATGTTTGCAATGAAATTGTCCATGATTTTGTTTATAGTCTCGTCGTTCAACCTGAAGAGATAGAAGAGAGTTTTGAAAGGAAAACTATTGTAATTATTTTTATTCAAGCCTAATAATATTGATGGCTAAGGAGGCATATTTAAGTTAAGAACGATGCATTGACTTTTACCTCTGGTTGCGACCCAAGACCCTGACCTTTGCTAAATATAACAAAAACATCCGGTTTGGTTGACTTTTGGATTGTTTTAAGCTGCCGATGGAAATGACGTTACACTTATGGAAGAGAAAAATTATATCAAAATAACGTTTCCTTCGGATTGCTTACTATTTAAAACAATGTAGAGGACAAAATAAACAGCAAATTTAAAGTTAGTACAATGTGTCATAGAAACAATGCAGACACCAATATTCCAACGGCTCTTGCTGTTTTCTCAATGATCATTTTGGCCATGTGAAGTGTTTTCCTTTTTTAACCATCAAAGACTAATATCAATCACAAAAAATTGTCAGTCATATTAAGCACGCGCAGAAAACTACCAATTTAATGCTTTGACATTTCTTCACGAGTAATTGATTTAATCGTTGTTGTCTTAATTTATCGGTGCTATTTATTGATGAAAAGACATATCAAATACGAAGTGTTGAAAATTTCACATTATTTTATTTCGTATTTTTCAAATTATTCGATTAATCAGGGTGAACACTTAGAAGTTTTGTTGAGTGTATATTACTTTTCCTTTCTAGATTCTGTTTGAACAAAACTTTTTTTTGTTCACCTTTTTAGTAATTGTTTTAACAAAATTTCCGTTTTCGTAATTAATATTTTAAAAATTGTTTTATTTCAATTTCATGCTTAAATTAACGTTTGTAAAAGATGTTCTTTGTGTCTGTGTTATTCAATGATTTATATACTAGTTTGTATGTATCATAAAATATTGTACTGTTTTATGTTTTAATTTGAAATCC
Organism: Magallana hongkongensis; assembly: GCA_016163765.1. Lineage (NCBI taxonomy): Eukaryota > Metazoa > Mollusca > Bivalvia > Ostreida > Ostreidae > Magallana > Magallana hongkongensis. The sequence goes on along the minus strand of WFKH01011581.1, from coordinate 14,971,142 downwards.
TTGAATAAATAATAAGTGTTGAGAAAGGTTCCGCATGTAATAGTGCATAAGGTGATTTATCGCGATTGATACATTAGACAAGTTTCCTGTTTTCAGGGACAATAACTAAGAAGTTTGGATGATCAAAGCAATTTTTAAACTAGTATATAAATCTCCTTGAGAGGAAGAGCTCTGTATAAAGATATAAGAACATACCGGTATTTAAATGTGAAAAAGTTATTAAAATCAATTCTATGTAAGAATCAAAATTCGGTGGCCTTACATAGTCACGGATTTTCTTCATACTTTACATTTTGTTAGACTTTAATTGATGAGTAAAAGAGTCCAACACCATTTATTTGTTGCTATGTGGTCCCGTTGCCATGGTTACAGAGGGTAACGATGTAATGCTAATTTGAGAACATATTGTGAGTAATGTGCACAACTTGGGGTTTCCAGGGTAAAATTTATTATAAAAAATAATTGTCATTTTTCAAAAGAAAGAAAAGCATTCATGGAGAAACACATTTTCTAAAAGTGTTTCCATGGTTACTAAACAGAAATTTCATCACATGATTTCTTCATTTGATTTAAATCAAAAATGCAAATCTTGATTTTTTGGTATACACTATTGGTATACACTATTATGATTGTGCAATTAAGAATTTAAAAATGAAAATTTAGAACCGCTGCTATGGTAACAAGATAAGAATAAAGGTAAAGTCTAATATTTTGAGTCATTTTTGAATGGGTACATATTAAGTATAAATATATAAAACCAATTGGCGAGAAAAAATCAAGTATGTCATGAACTTTAACGAACTTGAAAAAAATCTGACATTTGCTAAAACTAATTGCCGTTGCTATGGAGTTTTCAAAAAGTAAGAATTTCTTTGTTATTTTCTAGGCAACTTAAATTTCCATAGCAACAACACTTCTGTCTTGCAAAACAAAGGTTTTTGTGGTCTATAATAAAAATTAAGGTATATTTTTTACAAGTTCCAACAAAAACAATTGTTTAAAATTTCTAAAATCAGGAATTACAGCATATCGAAATCATCTTCAGGAATACTATACATTAAAGACTTGTTTGACGACAAGGGTAACTTCAGACGATTGGAACATTTTGCAAAAATTATTAATAAATCTAACTTGTTATGTGAATACAAAATTCTTTTTCAAATAACTAAATCAATTCGAAGACTTTACTCATTCAACAATGCAAGCTTTATCAACATACAAAACGTAATGAGTTTCAACTTCCCTCTGGGATATTACAACTTGACTGGTAAATCTAGTAACTTTTTCTATAAAAATCTGATTGAAAAAAAAATTTGTAAGCCCTGTTTTCAATCAATACTGCGTAAAGAATTTGAAATATATGATGGGAAAAGTTGGAAAAATATTTATGAATACAAGATTAAAGATATAAGAGATAAACATGTAGCAGAATTCAGTTACAAGCTTTTAAATAATATACATTGTATTATGTAATAATGTATATGTGAGTAAATGGAAAAAAGATATATCAAATCAATGTGTACACTGTAAACAAATAGAAAATATAAAACATTTGCTTTTTGAATGTGACAATGTTAAAAACATATGGAATACTGTTAGTAATTTTTTGTCATTCAAAATACAATGGAAACATATTGTTGTTGGTTTCTTCTATGAAAAAAGCGATAGAACTAAATCTTTAAATTTACTTATTACTTATGTAGCTTATAGAATTTATAAACAATTTATAAACAAAAAATGCGTTGTAGATTGGATTCTATGAATGAAACTGAATATAATATATATAATCATGTTAAAAAATCTACTTGTTTTTATGCCTCAGTTTTACGTTTTCTAAATGCAAATGCTGATTGCAAGTTTTTTTTAAAATCTGTCAAAGATGGTGTGATATGTCTTATTATCATAGTATATTCTATTATCCTAAAACTACTGAGAAGAGACTTGTCTTTCAGTAGGGCTGTCATAAAAGGGAGGATATGGACTAGATAGAACCTCCTAAATAAGACAGCAACTTTTTTTTTCTTGATTTTTATAACTTAATAATTTAGACAATTACAGTGAACAATCGTAATATAGTACACTGTTATATACCCTGGATACATAGTGTCTGTCTATGTATTTCTACACCCGGAGACTATGTGATTGACTATATGTAGATGAGGTTGTCTACCGGGTTAGCCAGGATATCACTTGTACATTAATTTAAATCTCTATACATTGCTAATATAGCCTTATTTGTACACCATTGTTTTTTTTACTAGCTCTATGCACCTGTGTTATTTGTGTATACATATGTACTACACGCAGACATTATCTGTGGAATCTACACAACTCGAAATACTTTTTTATAGTCGTTTTTTTTTTATAAGCAATATTAAATTATATGACGAAAATAATCATCAAAGTATTTTTATAAGACAATGTACTGCTTTGTAGATAGCTAATTAGATTTTTGTGCTTGAAGTTATTGTATACTTTGTTTGTTCTTATAAATAAATAAATTATCAAAATAAAAAAAAGAAAAAGAAATCATCTTCAATTTTTCTTCTATTTTTTTTTGGCTTTGTTACCATAGCAACGGGTGTCAATTTTGATAAATAAAATGTTTATTGCATTGACATTGATAAGGATGTAAAAATTTAATAGTTTCCAATTTCGGCTTATTAAAAAACGCCAAAAAATCGATTTAAAAAGTTTTTAACGGTTTCCATGGTAACATTGTAAAAGTATTGGTTTCTCCATCAATTTTCTTCTATGAAATAAGAATTGACAATAGGATAAAGGTTGTTTTATGTCTTTAAAGAGACAGTACGGCGCATCTTATTAAAAAAAACGACTTGAAAAAATTTTCCGATCGGGTTCGGTATTTTTGTACTACTTATAAAATGTATAAACTTTCTGAAAATACAAATTTCTCCATGAAATAAATCTTATTATTTCATTAAAATTAATAATTAGGAATAACTCATAAATATTTA
>WFKH01011581.1:14949647-14968064 GCA_016163765.1 Magallana hongkongensis | reverse complement strand
ATCGCAGTTGAAATAAATCTTATTATTTCATTAAAATTAATAATTAAGAATAACTCATAAATATTTACACCGCAGTTGAAATAAACTTGCTCTGTCCAATCAAGGAAAAATAAACAATTTAAAGAGACAGTATGGCGCATCTTATTGAAAAACCGACTTGAAAAAATTTCCGATCGGGTTTGGTATTTTTGTACTACTCATAAATGTGTAAACTTTCAGAACATTACAAAATTCTCCATTTAATCAATTTGATTATTTTATTAAAATTAATATTTATTTATGGTCCATAAATATATACATCGCAACGTGTTACGGGGTTCCGCCTTCTATAATATTACGCATGCGTATTTACTATAAACAAAACACATGTAGGGCTCGCAAAGATTCTCCTGGACAGGTCTGTTGATAGAAATATGTCTTTTCTACTTCTCCCAGGTAATGATTGTTCAAAATTTTTAAAATAACCAGAATTATTATTTTGTAAGTATGTATTTTGCGTTTTCTTTTTAAATCTGATCACACGAGTTGCTACAAACTAAATTCATTTTGTAAGTGAGGTTCCTTGAGGGGCTATTTGACATATTTATGTCTATTCCTGTTAAAATGAACTGAAATTGGTAAACCATTTATAACTTATCGAAGAAATGATGATGTGTTCCGTTTTCAGAGTCCCTTTTAACTCGTATTCCATGATGAATTCACTTGGTACAAATAAACGATATAAGATTAATCTGGTTTGTACGACCCTTTAATTTCCGGAAGCTCATAATTACATTAATTAGGTATGTTAAAGGGATTTTTATGTACGTCAACTGTCACAATCAACGTTATTTCTTATTTCCTAACGATACAATGGGTAAATCTGAAGTAAAACACACATGTTTCTTCAGCTGTACTGGCTTCAAAGAAGTAAAGTTTTGCTATTTTTCCATCTTAAGCCTCGGTTACCATGGGAACGGTTACCCCAAACTTTTAGTGCTTTTTTGCATTTTACACCTAGGTGTGTCCATGTATGAAATAAAAAGGAAATTGGTGATTATGCGTGGCCATTTCCTTTTATAAATCTTTGAAATTATAGTTTACATCTCAAAAATAAAAATGACCCCAGCCTTATAAATCTAGTTATATCCTTAACCAGTTCATAGCTGTACATTTCGATAAATCAACATTTTTTTTAGTAATTTATTTAATAAGCAATTGGTTTCATTCACAACTACAAGGCATGAGAAATGTGGAGAAAAGATAGAAACTATTTCTTCTCGGCTCTTTCATCGTTATGTTAGATAAAACCAAAACAGCATGAATATAGTAAGTAAAGTACTCATTTCATATGAATATTTTCTATATAGTATTAGCATGAAAAAATAAAATGATTTTAGACAGGCAGAAAGCAAAGTCCCGACTGTAGACAGGTTGATCACTAATGTTACTATAAATAGCAAAACTTCAAATGTTACTATAAAAAGCACAACTGTAAAAGTTAGAGAGAGAGAGGGAGAGAGAGAGGGAGAGAGAGAGAGAGATTCAAAAGAGCTTGGCTTTTTTCACTTCAGTTCTTTAATTGGTTTTGATCTTGCTGGTTTAACAATTGCAATATGACAAAAACCAATCACAGAATTCACTGATTCGGTTAATATAATTTTTTCTGCAAAAGAAAGTATACATATATAATTGTTGTAATAAAATAAGTAAAATAATATTAGAAGCTTTGAAAGCATAAAGATTGCGAAAAATTATGACTCCTTAAAATTACAATCTATTGCAATGAAAAAGATAAAATTTGATGTTCATATTTTACAGCATATTCATTTCCCTTAAAATGCTTTATAAAGCTACCACTCATTAATTGATAACACAGGGTCATCAATATACATCCATACTTACCCCCCCCCCCCCCCCCACCACACACACCTTAAAGGGGAAGGAAAGTCAAAATCATATTTTATTTATATTAATAAAGTGGTGTAAATTATCACATGTGGTCATGCTGTTTTGAAAATAAACTACGTAATTAAGCTTTAATGAACGTTTGAAGTTTGAGAAATCGTATTTACTGGAGGCTGACATGATGTAGAACTCTTTTGTATTAAAAACCAAAAAAATTAATTATTTTGACGTCACACCATCTATTCCGGTTTGGTTTACATATATAATGTACACAGTGCTCTGAATAAAATGCTAACTTGTGCCTTTCTGTTACACTGAACAAAATTGACAATGTTTAGGTTCACACGTCAATCTAAAGAATAAATACATGTATGCATAAATATATGCATTTTTATAAATAAATGACAGCTGTTAATCTTCTATCATTCAAAGTTGAAAATGATTTCGAGTAAATTTTTATTCCAAGTCATGTTTTTCGCTAACTGAATTAGTATGTTATAATTGTAATCGAGATGTTTAAAATACATTCTCTAAAGTCGGATTTACCATGTCGAAATAACGACGGCAGACATTTTCTACGATACTTGACATCTGTTGACACTAACCTCCGCTTTTAGATTTCAACAACCATGCTCCATTTGACGATAGTTTGTAATTTAGTGGAAAGTCAAAGGTAACAGAACGGTCTCAAATCGATGTTGTTTCAAAATTTCCAGGACTTGTCATTTAGAGCGAATATCATGATTTACTAATATACTGATGCTATGTTGATAAGACAAACCGGAATAGATGGTGTGACGTCATAGATTAAAGTTCAATGGCAGCTCCCATAGCGGCGGGAAATTTAAATTAAGCGATCGATTTTCTTGATTTATTCATTGTTCCGGGGTTTTTAATGAAAATAAATACGATTTACAAATATAGTAGATGATAATAAATTGATTTATTGTACAACATATTTTTAGTTTCCTTCCCCTTTAACATTAATATTATATAATTGAAATACTCTACCATTATAACATTTATCGACAGATTGCGTATAGTATGCTACACAATTTAACCTATGCAAATTTTTTCTTGTTAAAACTTGCAACTAAACTTATTTTTCCACCTAAAAATGTGTTTTTATCTCCAGAAATGAAACGTGTTTTTAATTTCATCAATATTTTGATATAGGTGCTTATGTGAGCGTTTGGATGTAGAGTCGTCCCATCAATTATAGGTTTGGAATCGAAACATTATTTTATACCCAACTGATCGCAACAATTCAATCTAAATTATTTTATATAGGTTAAATAAATGAGTTATTGTTAATCAAAATCTACATCAAAGGCACTCTTTTGTCAACCCCTGTTGTTCGTTTTCTGCTACAACATATTTAATATCAAATATTAAGACGTACAATAGTACATGTAAATATTGACAATGAATATATAAATCATGTGTCTAGAAATGAAATAAACACAGTAATCAGTTTTAACGATCATCCTTAACGTTTAATTATAAGGCAAATCAACATCTCCTCCATAAACCAAATAAAATACCTAAAATTTCACACCTCAAGCAATACTTACCCAATGTATTGCATTGTTTCATTTCAGATTGTAGTCAATAAATGGCAGACTTACGAGACCCCCCATCGTCTCTTAACAGAGAAGTTCCAAACATTGGTTGTAGAAGGTGACGTCATGCTTAGGTCACGTGAAGTTCTTATAAGAGAGACTATACTAACCTTAAAAATGGACGTGGACTATCTACAGTCGCTTTTCTGATGTTCTAGAGTGCTACTTCAGGACATCAACTTGTAGGCACACTAAAAAAATTGTAGAATCCTAGCCGTTCCCTGTCATCATCAGTCTAACAAACATCTACTTTTCAAAATTCATAAGCTTAGCAATGTATGAAACATGTCACCTTGTTGCATTTATATGAAAAACTTTAATCGAACATAAATATAGTTGTTACATTCGAATCATTCCGGTGTGTAGTTTATTAAGTAATATTTGTATTAAATATGTATATATTTTACTTCAGACTTTATTACCTGTATTATAATATATGTATATGCTTTTAGTACCAATCGAGTCATCTCTCTTTATCATTTTTCACATTTGCGTGATTATTCAGTACAATAAAAGCTGCCGAACAACATCTTGTTTTGTGTTCAAGTTTTACTTAGCATTAACTAGTCCTTAAACAGTAATAGCCTAATAATAGTGAAATCCAATAATCGAAAAAAACCCAACTTTTCATTTCAATATTTATCAATTCAATTTTACTTTATCAGTAAAATTGTGCATTAGTTCTAAAATTTACATTTTCAAGTATTGTATTATTAGAAAAATTGCATCAATCATTAATATCTCTGAAAAAGAAAGTAATCAATTTTATTTAGTGTAAAAAATATTATTTTGCAATTGATAATATAATAGAGTACATGAATGCGCAGCAGGTTGAATTGAATTACAATAGGATTCGCAAACAAGTTATGAAACTTAAACTAATCCATTTCCTTATATAATTTACTTTTTTAAAATATATATTTAGTATGCCCAGTGAGGCGAAGTATGAATTTAGTTGAGAGAAAGAAAAAAAAGTATGAGATACACGTACGTATCAAAAGAACAAATGTGCAAGAATTAGTAAATTATTGAGTCTTTTAGTTGTGATAATAAATTTGTGTACAGCTTGAAATATTATCTGGTTGTCTAGACTAGATAAGTTATCATCGACACCATAAAGGAAGGTTTTAGCATTTATGTTGTAAGGTTAAGAGTCAATATAGAGTCTTCGGGAATTAATGTGGTTGTAACACTCTAGTAGGAAGTGTTGAGTTGTTTCGGGACTACCGCAAGTACAATCTGGACTGCTGTTGATGTTACGAGAATAAAGATGAGCATTTAGAGAACTGCATTCTTGTCTTACTCTAGCATGCAAAATTTGACATTGAGAGCCAGAATAAAAGAAAGGGACAGCGTAAAAATGCAATAGAATGAAGCGTTTCAAATTGGATATGGAAGGGTTTTTGTTGTATTTGTAGTGTCAGGTTATTTCAAAGTTTGACCGTAGATGGTAAAAATGAATTTTTGTAATGAGATGTAGCACATTTAATATCTGAGTAGCAGTGACCGTGGCGGGTGGGATATTGATGAACTTCATTATGTTTTGGTGGAAGAAGAGCGCGAAGATATTCAGGGATACAACCATGTTCAGACATTTCATGCATATCTTTTACAATTTTATGCAATTTTAATGATAATTAATATGTTATGCAATTTGAATGCAATGCTATGAGATTTGTATGCTATGAGAAATTGAAAAGAAAGTCTTAATGATATGCTACACTATGCTATGCCGTGAGATTTCAAACAAAAACGCCTCCGCATGCAGAAGTGTTCCAAACATTTCAAAGTAAAATTATTAAAACCAAAGTTTACCACTCATCTGCAATGTAAACATTTATTCTATAAAATAAAATCATTAAAAACCGAGTTGAAGTTATGTTGTATGCTATGCTATGACGAATGAGAATCTAATAATATGTTATGATATTCCAATGCTATGGTATAAGCTTTCAATGCTATGGTATGTGATTTAAATGATATGCTATGGTTATATATCAATATCATTGATTTAGACCAAGAAGAGTAGGAGTTCATGTACAGAACCTTGAGGGACGCCCGCTTCCATAGCGCTCCAACTCGAAACAGTATTTTTAAGGATAACCCTTTTTTCTATTAGATAAATAAGTTTGAACCTATTCTAGCAAAGAACCTGAGATACCAGCCTGACTTAATTTGCAGAGTATGCCTCAATGCAATACCCTGTCAAATGCTTTGCTAATATCACAGAAGACAGTTCTTACTACTTTGCCTATTGTGTTTGTAATATCTAGCTAGTAATTGATTGACAGTAGAGTCTCCTTATACAAAACCTTATTGATTACTCCAGATAAAATTATTAGAATCAAGATGGTCCATAAGATGATTGAAAATACATCCTTCCAGGACTTTACCGGTAAATGGTAGGAGATAGATTGGTCGATAGTAAGTAATGTCATTACTACTGTCTGATTTATGAACAGGATTTACATTTGCTAATTTCCATGATTCTGAAAAGGTAGATGTTTGCAGAGATTTGTTGAATATGTGATATAAATGATAACTAATGACGGTTGCTCCTTTTTTGAGAAGTCTTGGACTTTTGCTTTACTTGTTTCAAGATTGTTTAAGATATGGTAAACTTCGTCTTCTTTCTAAACAATGGAATATAAACTATTGGTAAGTGAAGTAGAGGTAGTGTAGTTTGGGAGATTGGCTGAAGTTTTATCGATTTCTGTTTCTTGCAGAAGAATTCATTAAAGAGAGAGACTGACGTTGTCGTTCGCATGGACATGACCATCAACAATGAGTTAGGGTACGTCATTATTGTGTGTTGGTCTTAATAATTTACCTACAATTTACACCATCTTCTCGGACTATTGCATTTATTAATCTCGTAGGAAAGGTGGAGATTGTATTCGCTTTTTGCTTTTCTTATTGCATTAATACAGTAATGCATTTATTAATACAATGTTTCCAAAGAAGTTCGTCCATGTCGACAGATTGTAGATTTGTTTAGTATTAGCATAATCCGCATACTCATAGAGCCATATGTTGCGTTGAAAGCAAGTAGTAACCAAAACTGGTTGGTTGAGTAGTCCATATTATATTTGACACTGATAGCGTAGGTATTGAACAAGGAAGCATTCTCCAACAGCAGTTCTGTATAGAATAGAAGAATTACTAACAAGTATTATGCAAAGAAGTGAGGAGGAGTATTCTCTGAAGCGGGTAGGTTCATCGATGCTTTGAGACATGTCAAAAGTTCGTATCATTTTAAGGAGGCGTTCAGAATATGATTAATGAGGTTGAGATCACCTGTAATTATTAGTATTATAAGCAAGTTCAATAGAATACTCCATATCGTCCCATAATGATGATAGTGAGTTAGGGGGTCTATAGAATGTACCATACAGATATTTAATACCTTTGATAGACAGTTCAATCTATACACATTCGATATTTGCAATTTCAAGATCTACTCGTCGCTTTGCATATAGATTGTTCTTGACATATACAGCTATGCCTCCTCCAGATTTATTGAGTCTAAAAAAGCAAGACGGTGGTTGGAAATTTGACAGATGCATGTTTGGGTTTATAGCGTCTATAGCGTCTAGCGATAATTTATATCCTAGCTCCATGTGCCAAAAATTGTGCCAACTTTTGGTGAAAAGAGACCTGCAGGCCTTCAAATGTCAATATTCATAATGCACACAGTTTTGTTTATAATGCACACAACATGCATACAGTTTATTTCTCTAAGCATACAATACACAGGAATTAAAGTACATTTCCTAAAATATGGCTGCAATAGGTTATCTGAGTGACTCAAGTGACCTAAAAAAAGTACATGTTCACTATAAGGCAACATTTGTGACCCCCCCCCCCCCATTAACAAGCCTCAACCGCTACCCCATGGGCAGTGAATTTCACAATTTAAGAACAGTACAACAGTATACTATGTACATTAGTTTATCGCCCACTACTGTGAAAGTATAGAATAAAATATTATAAAATTCAATATATTTTCACAATGTGGCCATATTGGCCCTAACCAAGGGTCCTCACAGAACCCCGACCAAGGGGTCCTAAATTTCACAATTTAGGTAGAGGGTTTCATGAAAATCATAACCATGCATTCAGTTTATCTCTCCCTGCTGTGGATGGAGAGAAGAAGATTTTCTAAGATTAAATACATTTTCACTATATGGTCTTATTAGCTTTGCCCTGGGGCCTGAACCCCCAACACAGGGGCCATGAATTTCACAATTTAGTTAGAAGGCTTCATGAATATCATAACCATGCATTTGGTTTATCTCAAATACATATGAGTAGAGAAAAAGATTTTCTAAGATTGAATACATTTTCACTATATGACCATATTGGCCGCACCCTATTGCCTAAACCCCTGACCCAGGGACCATGAAGTTCACAATTTAGAAAGAAGGTTTCATGAATTTCATATAAAACCATTCAATTAGTTTTTCTTAAATATATATGGGATTGGAGAAGAAGATTTTTTTTAAAGATTTCCCTATTGCCTTAACCCCTGACCCAGGGACCATGAATTTCACAATTTTATTAGGATTCATGGAAATCATAACTATACATTTAGTTTTCTCAAATATATATGGGAGTAGAGACGATTTTTAAATATTTAATTCAATACATTTTCACTATATGTTCATATTGGTCCCGCCTTAGGGCATGAGCCCCTGAACCAGGGTCCATGAATTTTTACAATTTGGTAGAGGGCTTAATGGACATCATAATCATGCAGTTTTTTTCCAACATGGGTGGGAGCAGAGAAAAAGACTTGAAAATTTGGCCAGTTTTTGCTTATTTGTCCCCGCCAATGAGGCCCCAGGGGTGGTATTGTCACAATTTCACACTTTCTATTCTTTTATCCTGGAGATTCTTCAAACAAAAAATGATAATAATAGACCTGGTAGATTTCAAGAAGTTAAAAATGTAAAATTGTTAACGGACGACGGACGACGCACGGACGAAGACCAATTTCACTAGGTCACCTGAGTGACTCAGGAGACCTAAAAACTACATAATATGTGTAATCATTATGTCAATATGAAACGAATATGTACCTACTGTAAGTGATATACTATCTTTTGTCAGTCTATGATGTATGTTCTTATCACGTTCCTACAAAATGTATGTTATGTTATTAATATGTAAACCTACTAGACAATTTTCTTACGGAAATAAAGAACTTTAACTTGAAATATCGATCCTGGTACCGGTTATATAAATAAATACTTCGTTATTGGTACGATATTAATAAAATTTAAAATGTTCAATTTCAGTATGCAGAAGTTTTAACACGCCCAGTCGGGCATTCATACCAATAAATTTGTACACTCGCGGCAAAAGTTATGCGTCTCGGGCGGGCGGTCGGACGGACAATTATTTCAAACATTATTATCATTAAATGATTTAATGTATCGAACATACATCGAACATATATCGAACAAACATAAATACATTTTTAATTTTGGGAGCTTCATAGTCTTATCCATTTCATTTGAATAGGTAATGATATCGTTACATACGATTAAATCAGTATATCATTTCCAATGTCTTGATTGTCTTCATAGAAATCTATGTTTAGATCACTTGAGTCACTAGGGTGATCTACTGTTATCTATTTTTGTCCGTCGTCGTCCGTTGTGCGGTAACATTTGAACATTTTAAGCTTCTCTCTGAAACTACTAGGATTATCTTGATGTGTGCAGCATTTTATAGAAGAAGGGGTCATATATTGTGAAATTCATTACCCCCACCCCAGAGGCCATTATGTTTTGGCAAAAACTAATGCAATATTTAAAAAAACCTTCTCCTCTATTGGACATTTAGCAGACAAACAAAGCACATGGTTTTGATGAGCAAAGAAGTCTCTTCCAACATTGTGAAATGTATGGCCCCAAGGTCAGGGACTCAAGTGTTAGGGTGGGGCTTTTGTATTCATATGTGATGTGTATTGATAATATTCTTCTTCCTTACTACTGGGCATCTAAAGGACGAATTGAGCACATGGTTAGGATGAGCAGGGAGGCCTCTACCATAAGTTTGAAATTTATATTCACGGATCAGGGGATCAAGTGTTAGGATACGGCTCTTGTGGTTATATAGTGAAAATACATTACTTTTCCTTACATTGTAGTATTAGACATTTAGCAGGCAAACTAAGCACAAAATTATGATGAACAAAGAGGCCTCTACTGAAGTGAAAATTATGGCCCCTGGGTCTGGTTTTGGGTGGGGCTCTCATTGAAATATTATGCATATTCATTTATTTTTGAAAATTTCTTTTTTTCTCTCAAGTACTGGGCATTTGGCAGTTATTTAAATACATCGTGAAGATGAACAAGGAGACCTCTACTGAGATTGTGAAATTGATGGCTGAAGGGAGCTCTGATTTTAGGGTGGGTCCTTATTTGTCATGTAGTGTAATAATATTCTTTAAATAACAAAAACCTTACCCCTACTTTCAGACACAAGAATACAAATTAATTACATGCCTATGATAAACAAAGAGATTTAAAACTTCTTGATTTATGAAATTCCTGACCACCGAGTCACTGTTACTGGTGTTGTTTGTGCGGTAGTGGGACTTGAATTTTCAAGTGAATGTGTCATAAAATTTAACATATAAAGGGCAATCTACATGGTTAAGATGAGAATGGAGTTAAGATAACAAAGTTTTGAAATTCATGAACTTTAATTCACTGTGGCTATTCTTTTTTTGGGGGGGGGGGGGGGGGGGGGGGGGGGTGAGGTGTCAATGGTCATATAATAAATATGCATTTAACCGTAAAAAATCTTCTTGCTTAATAACGGGCATCTAGTAAGCAACACAAGTCCATCATAAAGGTAAGCAAAGAGGCATCTACTGAAATTCTTAACCCTTGGGCTAGTAAATCCGGTGTTTGGCGAGGGGAGGAATTTTTCTTAAAGTGAATATGCACTTTTTTCAAATTATCTCCTATTTGGCATCTAGCAGGCAACCTAACCTCATGTTTAGGGTGAGGGAGGGAGTCCACCGAGTTGTGAAATTATGAGCTTTGGGTGAGGAGTTCCACTTGTTTAAGGAGACGACTTCACATTTAGCAGAGTTATTGCACTTGGATGTTTTATTTGTTTGCCTTCCTCTACTGTTGCCACATGCATTTACTTGTAGCTTATTTTAGAGAAGTTTTTTCCTTAAAAAATCTACTAATGGAACTGAAATGCATGACTTTATCTTGCTACTTTGCGAGGTCATATAACTAATGTGGGCCATCATTCTTCAACATCTAGTCATTAATTTGAATGAAATATTTTGAAAACTTCAACATACCATATTCGTTTATTTTCCTGACCCTTCATCTCTCTATGAATTTTGTTTTTGAGCAAGATTTTTTAACCTATATACATTTTGCATAATTTATTTATTGAACTACCAATCGATGAATTCTAATCAGGGTTGCATTATGCTCTAGCGACCGTTAAATAAGGCCCTTGGGATTTCTAAGGTTTTTTGTTGCTTTTACTGAGGTATTTATTAATGGTATCATGCGACATTGAAATATACATAAGCAAACAAAATCATTGATTTATTTAAAAATTCATCTATTACAATTTAAATTCGCCTTAAATTATTGTTGTTAAAAAATGTGTGATAATTGTGTTTGTTTTCGTTTAATCAATATAGTTTTTTTCTTTTTGTTCTTTATGCTCTTATTCACCAGTTCAAACGAACATAAATCATTTATAAATTAAGAACTCAAACACATATGTAGGAACTGGTTCGCCTGCGTCTGTGCAACATACTTTATTTTTTAATTCAATTTTACAACAGGTACATAAATATTCTTCTAGATGCAATATCAACATTCTTAAATATGAAAGATAAAAATTAAATCAAATTCGATATACAGTTAATACTATAAATAACTCTCCTAAACATCGGAAATAAACAACAACACGTGTTTACCTGACCATTTATTAAATATATTTTAATTGATCTAAATTTATCATCACCATTTAATTTTTGTAGAGAGTGATAGACGGCTTTGTTTTGTGAAGCCGACAAATTCCTCAAGTTCCTTTATTGTCATGTCTATATCCGGTTCTAATTTTTTAACGATTAGAACCCAGGTTTTTTAAAGCTTTGTTTTCACTTTGATTTTTATGAATACACGTACAAGGAAAGTATCGATTTTTTTTTTTACCGATTCTTTATTTTAATTAAAAGTCCTTCTAAGTAAAGACAAATCAAAACATAGTAGTATTCGACATCTAAGTCATTTTTTGCATATTTTACATAACTTAAGTTTATTTTCTAACCTGACTAATAAAAGCTAACGTACCGACTAATTAGCTTGCTTCTCCTGCATTTTAAAGCTTATATAGGTTGGGGATTTTACACTGTTTAAAAACGATAACATCCTCTTTATTGGAAGATGATACCTTTAAAAAAAAATTGAAAGTAGGGTTGGTATCTTAAGAAATCGTGTCAAGAAGCTTTACACCAGACATGCCAAAGTTTACAACAAAGGTTTCAATATAATGTAGATTTTTTTTAATATCATTGTTGCTATTACTGTATCGAATAATTTTTCATACAAACCAATTATCCTATAAGAATTTTCAGCTATCCAATCCCACAGAATTGTTCTTTATTTAAAGATAAAAAAAATCGAAATAAATAAATAAATAAATAAATAAATAAATAAATAAATAAAGGAAATATTTTTTGCTAGGTTAGACACAGTATTCAAAGCGCAATCCATGTTAATTAATTTTTTTTCAATTAGTTACGATTTTGCTACTATTTATAGTCTTCTTTTTTTCTTTAATTCACATAATATATTATTTATAAAGGTATTTCTTTGTCGTATTCTGTTGCTTGTATTCTCAAAATGTCAGCAAAAATACTGTCAAAATACTGTTTCTCACGTTCTATGATGTTTTTCTCATCGTTTCATTTTTTACGATGAGCACTACAGTTAAGGTTCATCCAACGAATTGTTTTTAAAACCATATAAGAGATATTCGGTTTTCAATACAAGTTAACTACATTGTATTTCTTTAATATTAAACCATAATTATTTCACCTTAAATGCACTAGAAAAATTACGATCATAAAATTATAAACTTATAAAACATATCCGCCGTTTAACCTCACATCGAATAGTTAAAGTATCTCTCGATACCAATTATATTAGTACGTTGCTATACTCAGTGAGTTATATTTTATGCAGCTTATCATAGTGGCATAACATGGGACTGGCTTTCAACGCCACAAAACTAAGGAATTAATATATATATATATATATATATATATATAATATATATATATATATATATATATATATATATATATATATATATATATATATATAGCGCTTTACTGATTCTTTAATTATATTTAACTTATATTCCGAACCTGATTGGTTGGAAGCAGTCTCTAGACATATGAGAATTGATTTTTAGCCATTCACTGCTTACAGTTAATTATTCCAAACCTGATTGGTTGGAAGCAGTCTCTAGACATATGAGAATTGATTTTTAGCCATTCACTGCTTACAGTTAATATCTCTTAAATCACCTTTTTAAATTTCATCACCTGCGGAATCATTGATGACACTTAAATTACATCGGATAAATGTAAGGCTTAAATTCACAGAAAAAGGTAGGACATATATAATTGACTATATATAACTGCTGAACTAAATATTATAAAATTTGTATTGCAGTGATTAGTTCATTCTCAAGAATTATAAACATAATTTACAATATAAAACATGTTTCACATGTACCATATACTATAGTTTCTTCAGATATAATAATAGTTTTATTTACTGTAAACCAACTTTTATTCGCGTGAGAGAAAATTTCACGAGAACCTCGTAGTCAGGAATATTTCTCGCCGCGAACAAGTCCCCAAATATCTCTGTTAATTTATTTTCAAGATACATCTTGGTCGTGAAAATTAGTCGCCGCGAACCAGTTTATCTATAATGTAAGACGTGTACAAAAAGCAATGTTGCTGTTTAATTTATTGTAACGCATCCAAGGTCAATGTACACACGTGATGGTAAATATATAATTGTAAGATATGCAGACATGCGCTATCTTTCGTGGATCGAAAATCGCATTCTGTCAAAAGTGCAATTTTTTCCAAATTGATCATATAACATATGGAAAGCTTTCATTAAAATAGATGAATTAACTTAGTACATACTACTTAGTACATACTACATAGCTGAAACATTAATAACTTGTAACTATCAGCCGTTTTGTACTTCTGAGAACGTCAAATTGAAATCGTATAAACCCCAACTTTGTGTAATCTGGAGCACACGAACGCAAAAAAGTAAAAAGAAATGTTACTTTGTCAGAAACTTGAATTGACAAATTAAAGTTTAACGTCATTTAACGTCATTTTACTCCAATCAATCGTATTCTACTGATACTACTAACAAGAAAAATTATTCTCAGTTCACTTGAACTATCCTTCAAACTGTTTTTAGTAGATTCAATAGGATATTAGTTTCCTTCACTGTCGGCTGCAGGTTGACAGATGGTTTGTTGGCCACTACTCAGTTTCAAACTCTGTTAGATGTTTTAGATTTTATGTCTTTATGGCAGTCGCCAAGGGGAACTGAAGGCTTTTCCTTTACGCAAACTATCGGTTTTTCTACTTCACCAGAGGCGTGTTCAGCAGAGCGAGTGCTCGCGAGCGCTCGCCAAAATTGTTGTTGCGGGTATAGGGAATTTTGGCAAAAACTCGATATTGCCCGATTTTTACGAGGATCTATACTTAAATCGTATACCGGTCCTGATGAAGTACACCGAACCCGATATTAATTTTAATCTAACATTATTTATACAGACAAGCAGACATAGATATGAGGCCAATATTTTAGGTTACTTCCTACTGAAACAAACTCCTTTTGTGCAAAAAAAGTTTTTGCAAACATTACTGTAAAAACTTGAGTCATCGTGTCAAAATTATGATGACAGACGGACAATATGATGTCTATAGGTTGCACACCACTATTAATTTTTACTATATATTCTTACCAAAATTACGCAACTTTAGACACGGGTAGCGAGTTTAAAACAAACTTCTGGAAAAATCCCTCTTTACAACTTTTAAAACAATCGTTCCTAACCAATTTAGTAGCAAAAAACACACAGCCATCCACAAAGGCACAAGAGTGTGTTTACATCAAAGTTACACATGTGCTTGAAAATCATGTCCGAGCCTTTTCACCCCCCTGCCGAAATAACTGGCATCAAAAATTCAAGTGACCTCGTATTTTTACAAAAGTGGGAAAATCAGGCATTTTACACGTTGTTTTTCATCTCATAAAAAAGTACAGTCCCTGTCGCTGGCGGAAAACCCCTAAAAACGAAGGGGAATTCGGGAATTATTTTGCCTCAGCCATGTTTTGACGTGAACCTTCGGAAAAATAGTGTTGTGAGACCTGCAGGGCTGCCGCATATTTATGCGGAATCCTATTAAAGAAAAGCACAAGCATACAATAGATATAAGAATTTGTAGCTAAATAATCGTGGATGACAATGGTACTAAACATTTGTTCTTTTCCTGAAAACAAAATATTTTGAATTCACGGACTGGACATACTCTGTGTAATTTGGAGTTAAATACCTTTAGTTATTGTCTTTCTAAGGGCTTAATCTTATCTCAGATACAAGTGCTTGTTGAATCTGCCAAAAATGAATAAGATAATTATAAAGTTATAAAACTTCCATTGCATTTGTACTTTTTGTGTAACCAAGCAATATTTTTTCAGATATAGATAACATACTAGTATACAGTAAAGTCGCCAAGTCCGGGTCGTCTCCAGTTTCGGGTCACTCGTACGTGTTTCATGTCTTATTAGAGAGGTTTAGCAAACCAACGGGTACGCGTACTTGTACGTGTAGGTTTCAAGTTAGAAATACACGTACCAGTTCACATTACTTTTCTTGTTTAGCAGTTATAACGTGAACTTGTACTTGTAAATGTTTTAAATGTAATTTTTATATTCTCTCCTTTTAACCCGAGTTTTGATAGTCACAGTCAAAAACTGAAGGTTGCGAGTGTTATTTTTTATTAAACATTATCGTTTAAAATAATCTTTTCAATAACAGATGATTAAGAGTCATTGCATGTTTTGCAAGAAGCGATAAGTGTATTAAAACTTCTACAACAAAACACATTTTGTTCATTTAAATAGCTATTAAGTATATATAAGCTACAAGTTGAACCTTACGTGTACTTTGCAATCTACACTATGGTTATTCGTGTTCGTACGTGTAGAATTTCGTCATTACAAAAACTGATGACGTAATGCACAAATTTTTCTTTCTACGCGTACTCGTTGGTTTGCTAAACCTCTCTATTACCTCTACAACACAACACATTTTAGTGAAAATTTATGTTTCTTTATATCAGTAGTTGCAATAAATATTAGGGCTTTAGGAAAATAAACGCATTTGTTCATATAAATATCTAACAAGTAAATATAAGCTTTAAGTTTGACCTTAGTTGTACTTTGCAATCTACACGTATGTTCATTCGTGTACATACGTGTAGAAATTTCACAAACTGATGACGTAATGCACATATTTTCCTTTCTACACGTACACGTACGCGTACACGTTGGTATGCTAAACCTCTCTATTGTTTAAATGGAAGCAAAAACTTTATAAATACATAAACACTGGTGTCTAACTGTTTCTGATCAAAGAAAATTTTAAAAAATTAGAAATCAAGCGCTTAAGCAATAAAGATTTTCGCATATCTTTTACATGTTACTTTCATGCTGCAGCTTAGTTGATGTGAAAGTTTTGGCGAGTATTTTAAATTGTTAATATATTGCACATGTGTTTCGTTAGGAACTAGGCAAATAACGAATTAACATAAGAACGAGTGAACACGTGCTTTATCTTAAAACCATTAAAAAGTACAGCAAAAGGTGTGACGTAATACACAAAACTGAGGGGTGTGCTAAATACACTTAACATCTTTTTAAAGTAAAGCAAGTTATTTAACATATTAATCCGTCATATTTGATGAACCAAAACATACACTGAAACAGTCACAGTTCAGATACAACAAATCAATTTTTTTAATAAGAAATTTTCTTCAACACAATTAAGACATTTTAAAGTACTCAAATGTTTTTGGTTTGACGACACATCGTTCCGAACGGGTTTGGTTTGGTTTGGTTTGTTCTGGCACGGAAGGTGGCAGTTTTGGCGTTCTTGCAAGTCAGAATACTGGACATTCCGAGTGACTAGTTCTAGTGATGACTGGTCACGATTCAACGGTATGCTGACATCAGCTGAATTAACATCACTGGTAAGTTGCAAGTGTCTCCTGTTTCTGTGGTGAACCCCCTTCGGCATTTCAACCACGTACGAGCGATTTTCATAATCACATTGGCGAACTGTCCCAGTCGTAGACCATGATTTCTCCTATAATCAGTTTTCATCCTCACTTGGTTTCCCTCTTCCATCTCTGTCAGTGGGTGAGTATTCAAGTGACGGTCATATGAGTTCTTCGTGCGATCCTTGTAGATTGCATCACAAAGACGAATGTCATCCGATTCTGACCAGGCAGAATCGAGTGTTTCTGGCAAGGCAGGTACATATAATAAGGTACGGATTTTTCTTCTCATGATCATCTCTGCTGGGCTCCCCCCGATAGCTTCAATGGATGTTGTTCGGTTTGACATATCTTCTTCGCGATTTTCACAGCACTTTCTGCTGCTCCATTAGACTGAGGATAGTATGGGCTTGAAACTGTGGAAAATGATATTTCTCTTCAAACAAAAGAAACTCAGCTGACGTAAACTGCAAAGTGGTTGTAACATGGTAGCGGCAACATTGCTCCCCTTTGGCAAAACATTTGTCTTTGTTGTGTCGCAGGTTGGACTTCGAACAACGGCTTAGTGATTGTAACTGGTCTGTGCTGTAGTTTGTACGGGGATGACGTGCATTTCTGGGTGGACATCGACCTCTCCGACTCACTTCTTCCACATATTTCTGAAATAACGACTTATCCTTAATCTGTGATTTCACAGTTTTGCTCTCTCAATTGCTCCATCAAGCTTCAAATCTGCTGTAAGCTGAAGTTTTTCAAAACGTTCACGATCTAAAATTCCTAGCACTATTCTGTCTCTGATTTATCATCCCTATCTTTAAAATCACAATGTTCAGAAATCTTTTGTAGATTCCCAACGAAAGTTTCAACATTTTCAACTGGGTTCTGTCTACACTGACAAAACTTAGCACGTTCGTGTATGTTACATTAAGACACCAAAAAGTCGTCGAATTTCTTCAGAACTAGTGCAAACTTTTTGGCATCCACTTGATCATGGAATACAAACGATTTGAAAGCGTGCTCGGCCTCTTTGCCCATCAGATATATCAAAGTACTTATCTGCACGCTTTCCGTTTCTTTTCCCAACTTGGTACATGTAGTTTCCTGAAATCGTATGAATCTTTGATTCCATTCAGGCCACTCCTAAGGATTTCGGAAATTAAAACTTTCCGGTGGGTTAAAGCGTATGACCATTGCTGAACTTACAATTTAAATCCCGAATCTGACACAATGTTTCGTTAGGAACTAGGCAAATAACGAATTAACACTAGAATGAGCAAACACGTGCTTAATCTACATGTAGACGCCATTAAAAAGTACAACAAAACTGTGGCGTAATACACAAAACTGAGGGGTGTGCTAAATACGCTAAACAACATGCATTGAGTTATGTCAGAGATTTTTCAAAATGATAATTACTCAATTAAATTTACAGCAATCAATTATTAAATAATCAAACTGTAGGAATTCCCAAACTGTGGGTCACTTTAACTAAGACTTATTTTTTCTTTGGTTTAATTATAACACGAA
>WFKH01011581.1:14929185-14949247 GCA_016163765.1 Magallana hongkongensis | reverse complement strand
CTGTGTCAATGGAAAACTTTAGGCTGCTGCTCCCGGTCTTGTAGTTCACATCGTTACATGAAGGATAAACGTGGGCGCCATTTGTAGCTGGTGTCGGTAGAATAAAACTCAAACAATGGTCAAAGGTTCACTTCATTTATATAATTTGTACAAAAACCGGGAATAATTCATTATAATTGTCGTATTCCATATTTAAACATATAATTATTTTACATAAAGCAATTTCACAATTACATTTATTATAATGTCTTACCGGGACAGCTTCACCGAAGACAGACAATAATCATCAGCTGGATGTGTCTATCTGGACATCGAAGTGGGAAGTGTTATCCTTCATGTAACGATGTGAATGCCTAATATGTTAATATAATATAACGGGTATTTAATTTACCACATATAGTGCAGTTTATTGGCGGGAACAGGTAAAAGAACAGGTTTTAGAGATCATGTGATATAGTTATTTATAGATGAAGTCGGTCGTCGCTGGGCTAAAAATATACACTCACACTCACACGCACACGAACACTCTCAAAACAAATGCTATTATAGCGCAAATACATATTTAATAATATAACCCTGGTTACACTGATAAGTAATTATTCTAAAATTAATTGAAAACCTACTTTTATTTTCGATAAACCCAGCCCGAATATAATTAAAGAATAGGTTAAGAAAGCAATTAAGAAAATTTTCGGACACAGTATATACAAAAATGAACAAAATATATGGTTCAACATATTAGGCATTGTATCATAATAATGTGTAAAGTGTTAATTACCGCGCTTGCGCGGGATTTCATCTAGTCAACCTTATATAATTGAAATACTCTGTCATATTATTTATCTACAGAAGTAAAGCATGATACATAATTTAAGCTATGCAAGTTTTGCTCCGTTAAAACTTGCCTGTAAATTTTTTTTTTCACCTGAAAATGTGTTTTCTTCTACAGAAATGAATCGTGTTTTTAGTTACTCAATACTTTAGATGCAATTTTTGCCTTGTTAAAACTTGCCTGTATTCCTTTGCTTTCACAAAAAAAAATGGGTTTATATTAATTTTAGTTCCTCAATTCTTTAATTTTATATAGGTGCATGTGTGGGTGTTGGAATGTAGAGTACTCCCACTCCCATAAGTCCTCGTTTTTGAATTAAAGAATTCCAAATACCTAAATGATCGAAGCAATTCAAGTTCAGGGCAAAGCATATCAAATATTCTATCTAGGTTAAATAAACAAGTAATTGTTAATCAAAGGCATTTTTTATCCACCCCTGTTGTGTTGTTGGAATCCTGCCCCACCAAATTTAATATCAAATTTTGAGAAGTACAACAGTAAATGTAAATATTGACAATTATCATAAACCTTGTTTAAAAATGAAATAAACACAATAATAAGATTTAACGATTATCCTTGACATTTTATTTTTAATTACAAGGCAAATCAACATCACCTCTATAAACCAAATAAATACCTAAAATTTCACACGACAAGTAATTATACTTACCTGATAGTTTTCATTGTTTTATTTCAGATTATAATCAATAACCACCAGACACGATGTACTAGAGTGCCATTTCTGGGACATTTACTTGTAGGCACACTGTAAAGAAAGATTATTTTAGAATCCTAGCAGTTCCCTGTCATCAAAATACACTTTTCATAATTCATAATCTCATACATGTAGCTGCATTAATATGAAATACATTGATAAAACAAAAACACTGTTGTTAAATATGAATCATTCCAATGTGTAGTTGAATTAGTTTATGACATATGTATACATTTTACTTTATACTTTAATACCTGTAATATTCTATTGTATGCTTAGGTTATCAATCGAGTCATCTCTCTTTATCAATTTTGATATTTGCAGGATTATTTAATACAATGATAGCTGTCGAACATCATCTTGTTTTGTGTTCTAGTTTTACATTAACTAGTCCTTATTCAATAATAGTATTCTGATTTTCAATGCAATTCAATAAACAAAGAAATTCTTCATTTCATTATTTATTAATTAAACATATCTTATGGGGTAAATATATGACAGAAACGCCTTTGCAATATATGTTTTACGTGTATAATATTTAAATTTTTAAAAATTCTTTTCTTAATGAAAAATCATTGATCTTGCAAGTATCCACCTTACAAATTTTTGCTGCAACAAATCCTAAATGGAGTCAAACATTGGAGAAAATCAAAAGATGTATTCATTTTTCCACACGGACACTATTTAGTCTATACCTTTCATTAGAAACACTTTTTAAAAATAGAACTTTTTCAAGATTCTCGGATTATATTTCATATTGCTACACTATTATAAAGTAGGCTTAAAATGTTGTATCGCTGATTCATTTAATTGGGGCAAAGGAAAGAGTATCCACAGATCAGCTATTACATCTGTACATACAGTCCATTTGTAATTAAACTTGTTTCTCATAAGTTTAATATTTTATCGTTCCATAGATTGCATACCTATATTGAGGAATTAATTGTTAATACAAGACACCTCTGTGTAATTTAATGGAAGAAAGATTTTCATGACCAAACGCATAATTAATATAAGTACATTATCTTTCAGATTTCAGGTAAAGTTTAAAGTATTTGAATCTTTTGAATAAATATAATTAATACTTCCAGAGATCTATGAACATTTGTAAGATGTAATACTAAACTTCACTGGTTCATTTTTATCGAAACGTTACTAATTATTTTAATTTGCTTTGCCAAAATCAATTTCGTCAATCGTTAGACTGTTTATTTCTTAAATTATCACTGTAATCTTAGATTTTTTAAACCAAAGAAAGTCGCAGAGTAACAATAGTATAATAATGAGGTTTAAAAACATTGACCTTATCATCCGTATCAGTTTATGAAGGAGTAAGAATTTGAATTCCTTTAGGAAGACGAATACAGTATATAGCTTAATAAGGAAAAATTGATTTTTTTGCTAAATTAAGCGTGTTTTTTAGATCCCGATTTCCCCTCGTTTTCCATTTATTTTACATTAACATGCTTAACCTTGAACCCTTCTGGTGCCTCATCATTTTTGTTTCTTGACGACATTATAATTGTATTTTTTAACTGAACCATATGTTAAAGTCAAAGAATAAATTTTGAAACACCTTTGATCAATACTTTTAGAACCTGATAACGATTTAAATGATGTATATCACTGAAGCTGGTGACAGTTATTGGAGTATCATTCTCTTTAAACAAAAGTACTGAATGGATGGTAGACACAGATGTTGTAATAGAAAAATGTTCGAAATGCAAAGGACAGAATCAGTTTGTATCTTCATCTTCATCATCGGTCTTGGGCTTATTTATGGTATGATTCTTTTCTTGTTTAAATTTTGAATTTTTTTTATATTTATTGGACTTGGTTTATATAGAATATTACTGTACGAAGAACACGTTTGAACATTGTTCTTCAACAAAACTTATTACTCTAAACTAAGTCTACTGAAAAGTGCTCGACAAATTTAGTAAAAACTATACCAACTAATTTTTTCATTCTTAAAAAGCAGGGGGTTTTTTTTTTTTTTTTTTTTTTTTTTTTACATTTTTATGTTTTGCGACTAAAAATATGACGTTCTTTTAATTGCATCTTTACGACTTACGCGAAATACTTTTACAATTATTGTTACATCTGTTGTATGGTTTGGCAAACTAGCGTCTTTGAGTACATTAGGGTGCTAAGCTTGTAGGATGTATCACAGTGTTAAGTATAAACTCGATGAATTTAATAAATATTGTTCTTGTAAGCAATAACATTTCCTAAAAGACATAATGTAATGGTTGATTTGTTCGATATACGTCATTTCATAAATTTTATTCTGTTATATTGTTTTATCATTTTTGCAAACAAAAGAAACGTCTGGATAAGCATATAAGCATATCATGTGCTTTTTTAATTTGCCAAAGCGTCATTATTGTAAGTACTATTTTAGTGCGTAAAAATTACAAATCAAGAAATTTCATAAAATATATTGGTGGATTGCTTCCAGTAATTATGGTCAAATAGTCCCACCAAATCTTGGTCAACGCTTTTGTTTACGCTGTGTGCATTTTGGAAATGTGTAGTATACATGTATCATTATAACGAACAATAAATAAATAAATAAATAAATAAATGTGCTCTTTATTTTTTAGCGAAAATTTTATGCATGAGTGAAAACCGTTAATTTTATAGTATGATTTTTTTTTATCATTGCGTAATAAATATCAAATTTAACTTAAGTAAGTCTTCGCTTTTTATGATTCATGTAACAGCGTAAAACCTAGCACATAAGTAGGACTTGACATCTACCTCCTCAAATAAATTAAATTAGTATAGATTTTAAAGATTAATATTAGAGAAATGCGAATCGTTAAAACGCATAATTTCAATTCACGACTTGTGAAAGGATGCAAATTATTCACGATTTATAGTGTTTCATATGTTTCATTTATATTGTTGTGTTTTTTGTTTGCACAACATTTCAAATTTATGTATTGATTTTTTTAGCATTTGTTTCCTTTTACTTTCAGGAATTTGTATTAGATATTTTCTATCGTCATTCAATGATTTATGTATTAGTATTGGTATCGTATAAGCCTAAAGACCAAACCAGATATGACGCAGCATTTTAATTCATATAATGTTTCAAATAATTTAATACCAACAAGCAAAGGAAGTAAATTGGACTATACTTTACAAAGTCGATTCGTAGTTTTATCACAAAGACACTGGAAAATATAAACATAAAGGCATGATGCTTAAATTTTATGATGACTGAAATAATGCAAACCTTTTAAAAAAATTCTCAGTTTATGGTGAACATGAACCTGTATACCTTTATAATTAAAAAAAGAATTATAGTTTATTAACAGAAATGGTAAATATTATAACATTGGTGAAATAATTAGAATTTTATTAAAATAAAAATAATGCATACCAATGATGTTTTGAGTAACGACCAATACTTTTCGTATTAACATATTTCTTTTAAAAACCAAACTGCGTAGTATTTTTATCATAAAAATGCTTATGACACGGCCACAAAAGATGACCAGGGTTAATTGTCATATCATGCTTTTATTATAAAAACGTTTTATATTATTCATTTTTAAACAACATTAAATATATATGAAAAAGCTAAACAACATGTCGATATAACAAAATCATGTTATTTGTACGAGTATTCATCGACAATTTCCAATTCGTAAACACATTTTTAACAATATGATGGCTTTTACATGTAGGATACATTGAAATTTCATCAGACAGCAACTACCTTCAACTCAGCACATTTTGCTTACACGCTGTTGGAAGAAGTTATATAGAGTTTTGGGTCAACGCTTCGACTGATGTCCATGTTGCATTAATGACCCAAGACCTTTCCACACCACGCGACGATTGGAGCCAGTTTTATGAAATCGTCATCGGTGGACAGTTAAACCAAAAGTCTTGCATTCGTGCCTTAACGGTGACTTGTACGTGGATTGATTCTCCAGGAATGTTAAACAGTGCCGATTATGTACAACTGTGGATCAGCTGGGATAATAATAACATTCAACTGGGAAAAGGGTCCAGAGCTGATGGCATTGCAGTTGTCAGTCATCCTCAGAGCATTCCATATGACGTCAACTATCTTGCAGTGATGACGCATTACACTAGTTCGTGGAGATTCTATGAAGGTGGGCCTCTCAACGTAGTATAGATTTTGAAGATCATCCATTTTGAGAATTAAGAGAATGCATGTATTTCATTACCAACCTGCTTTTATTTGAATATATGTACATCAAAAATATTTTTAGACCTAATCTTCCAGACAAAGAAGTTTAATATATTTCACCGATCAACAATTAACCTTTTCAACTTTTTTTTGAAAGAACGTTACTCTTCTTGGATCACTAAAAGGTTTTGTTTAATAGATCAGTATTTTTTAAAAAATTAACACTTATCTACTTCAATGTATTTGGGGCGAATTCGTAAAAAATCTTAAAAAAGAAATATTTGTCATATATTAGGATCAGGGCTGTCATTTACATACAGTGTATGTGTAAAATAATAAAATAAGGTAAAAAGATGATGTAGAAATATCATATCCCATTAAAATTTACTTATAAAGAAGATAAAGGTGCAGAGAAATTTGTATATGTACTGTTGTGTAAAATAATGGCGAAATTATCATGATAATATGATATGGGTTCACTTATTTTGGATTCAGTAAAGACGATGGGTCAAGTGTTTCTGATGGAATATCCTGCAATTTTTTTTTAGCTCAGCAGTACCTCAGTTCAATGTTTCAAAAGGGAATAACATAAATAAGTCAGTCTTGCCATAATGTTATTTTATTGTTCATTTTTAGTAGCAAAGCTGAAAAGGAAAGTCCGTGAAATTTGGCATTTTCCATTGTTGCATTTAGGACCGGTTCAGCAGTGGCTGAACAAATGTCTATTCATTCTTTGAATATTTACCATTATTAAAATTAAGAGATAAAAATGATAAATAAGTTAACCAAGAGCCCCATACACTGTTTTGGTAGCTCTGTCACACAGTGCATTAATACTATATGAAGTATTTAAAATAAATCAGTCCCTTTAAATATACAACATCACAATTTTAACGTTATTGACTATAACTAGCAAAAATCTTAAACCTGGTATGAAATTTTGTCTTTAATTTTTTGTTTAAACAATAATCTAATTACAACTTTGTTTAGTTTAGTATTCATTATTTTTTTTTAATATATACTGAACCTTTGCATTTTGAAGTGATTAGACTATCTTTGTCCTTCTCGTTATGAGATATTTAATTGCAAGATAATCACCTTGAAAAAATAATGTCTTACGATCTTTTTTTTTTTTTTTTTATCAAAATTGGTAAATCATTTAATGAACTCGGTACAATCAAAAGATGGTTTATGCATTTAATCAATTGAGCAAATGTTTACATGGAAACTTTGATTTATGTTTTGACTTAAAGATGTGGCGATGTATATACATGAAAATAAATGAAAATAGAATAAAATACAAACACCAATTTTGATCAAAATATTTATCTAAGTCCTTTGATATTGGTTTGCATGTTTTTATTTTTTAAACAAAGATACAGACTGCAGGTTTGAAGAATTTAACAATACTTACATCATTACAAATGATACAAGATGCAATGGAGTTACAAATTACACGTGTGAAAGCGGATACGAGTTAACTTCCGGTAACCTCACCCGAGTGTGCAGGATTGGACAACAGTGGATAGGTGACCCCCCAGTCTGTTCTGGTAAGAAATTCATTTTATTATTTTTTTTAACCAATAATTCATAATCATCAGTATTTTTTTTATCAATTTCGTCCAACCTGTAAATACACCAGGTAGTACAGACAACTAATCTTGCCTCTTTATTGCATACTATTGAAATTTGACATGACCACACATTCATTACCCTCTTTGTATTTGTAATTATCATCTAACTATCGTAGTTTTCAAATTGATAAAAACACTTTCATTATATTCAGGATGTGAATAAAAGAATGAAAATTCATCAATAACAGTTCAGTGCGCTTCAGTGATAAAAGTACAAGAAACGGATAATTTTTCGAATGAGAAGGAATAGGCTAAATAAAATGATAGGTTTCATTAAATACAAACAAAAATCATAGCAATCGCTGCTTTTTTAGCCTTAAAATACTCCGATGAACTCCAATGATGCTCCGTCAATATCTGGATGTACTTAATGAACCTTTATATACCCAAATGATACACAGTGAACTGGCCCCGCCGTCACCAACTTTCCTTAAGTCAATACTCAACCTCAAGTCTGATTTTTTACCACAAATTTATGCACTTTTCTTTTAAGGATTTGAGTTGGGGACTGAGTTGAGAGATTTAAAAATTTTGGTGACAGCGAGGCCTGATCTTTAATAAAAACAAAATGAGCCACTATCTCCTGTTTATAAACAGATGCATTATGCTATATCAACCCCAATTCAACTCTATTAACCAAATGTACTTACTTACAAACCTAAATTCCAGTGAACAACAAATGAAGTTCAAATAAAATACTATTGGACTTATTTTCACTTCTAATTGGACCGATAAAGTACCACCAGATGGTATACAAGAGTATGATGCTGAATCTAAACCACTCCACAATCCTTGGCCAACAATACAAAGGAACAGTGCAAAAATATGTAACAGTAGGAAGTATTTCTTTTAACCGAAGGCGGGTGAGGGTGGGGGTTAAAGCACCTAAGGTCTTTCGCTAAGCAAACCTATCTAAATTCTCTTTTTCATTCTGTTACTTTTCGAATTTTTTTTAGATTTGTGAATAGTTAAAGAACCTTACATGTCATACTATTAGGATTCAAAACATTTTATTTGAATTTGAATTTAGTTTTTGGGTACGTTGGGATATAATTGAGATATCGTGGCGGTTTTGTGGGGTTTTTTTTTGTATTATATTATTTTATAAAATACAAAATGTTTTCAACAAGGATCTATTATCTATGTAAGATTACTAGCACTACAGATTTGTCATTGGGTAGTGAAAGGATCACTTGTATATAAAAAAAGAATTGACCTACAGGGGAGATCGATTTCGGGACTTTTAAAAAGCAAAGTTCATTTGATATTTTCTACTGTACATATTTCTAAATTGTTCGAATTTTCATTTAGAACCTAGCATATTGCGCTTGTAATTCTTAAATTAACCTTCAAAGTTGGCTAAAACATAATTTTTGCAAAAAAAACGGTCTATTTCTGCATGAATTTTGGCCTAGAATTCCATCAGGGCAGGCCTGCCCCTAAAAAAACAAAAAAAAAAAACCCCAAAAACAACCCCCCCCCCAAAAAAAGAAGATATTTTGATAGGTTTTGATCAAAGGAATAAATTAAGATAGGATTTTTTTAAGGGTACCCCTGCGGCCCTGAGTTCGAAAGTTGCGAAAAACCTACAAAATTTTTTAAAACATATTTGTGTTATAGTGGTTTATATATATGTGTTACACCTGTAAGGTTTAAAAAGCTCAGTTGGTGTTACCGCTGTCACTTACCGCATATCTCAAGGTTTTTTGGTATCCTGGTTCGATTCCACCTGTTGGCATGATTTTTCTTTTTTTTAAGATTATCGGTTTGTATAAACACCTTTTACTTTTTTTAAATACAGGATTGTGCATTTTGTATTTTACTCCGATTTTCTTCCTTTAATGCACGTTTGCTCTTCAAATTGAAGACACTTATGAAAAAGTATGTACTGAGCTGAAAGCAATCAACCGTAACTATACCTTAGTGTAAGCACGCTTTGTTTGAGGACAAAAATCTTTCACTCTGTGTTACTCGAGACAGGTGCCACGTAAAAAAAAATCATGCCGAGCAAAAACTGTTGCGTTTGCCTTTTCAGAACATTTCAGTATCGACACAACTTCCTAAATTTCATTTTTTTTTTGCATTTCTTACACCAATAACATTTTTCGAAATTAAATGTATCATCTCCAAAGAAATGAGTTGTAAAAGGACGTACACATGTATATACACAAACGGGATTAGCAACTTCTTTACCGCCATGTTTACATTAACTTCCGAAAATATCATGCACGTTTTAAAAAAAATCGCAAATTTTGCGTTATCCTCCCACATTGAGGACCACATCGCGTAAAACATCCGTACCAACGAGAGACATTATGATAAGAACTTGCTTGTCAATCGTTGTGAAATAAATAAGTTGAAATAAAAATTATCTTGTAAAAACGTTGCTTCTGAATAAAGCAAATGAATGTGTTCTTGTTGATACGGATCTGTTTCAAAAATTTTGAATTATCATGTTCAAAACTGAATGAGATATATGGAAAATAAATTCCCGATTTTAACGTCATTGTGGACACGGCATGTGTGAGAATTTAATTTTGTAATTATGATCCTATACGGGAATCACTCCTATATAGATTTTTAAACTTCATTTGCATGCAAATCGATAAGAAATTCACTATTTATTTGGAATAAATTAAATAAATTCATGTCACAAAACAGCGTCGATTTACCTACACGTTTATATCCTACAAGTTATGAAATCTCAACTGATAAATTACAAAAACGTGTACGAGTATGTGTAGTTATAACACGCATACGCGTACCCGTACACGTTTTAAATCTCAACCTCTCTTATATGTCCCTGGTTGTAAATAAACGCATATAAAGTACATAAATCGTATTATAGAAAGTAAGCTGAAAATAAAATTTAAAGATAATTAAAGATAATAAAGTAAAAAAACCGTCTATAACTCATACCGCTCGGACAACGACTGTGAAACTTTTTTTTCAATCATTATACATTATGAGAAGTAGAACCTAAGAGTTTACTGTGTATGGCCTAAAATCAAGAAGTGGAACGGAAATCGATATGCTTTTAGTAAAGACAGAAACCAATACCGGCCCTATAGGTCAATTCTTTTGTTATTTACAAGTGATCCTTTCATTCCCTTAGTTCCTGTTAGTAAGATAATTCTTTAGCTAAAACGATAGAGAGCTGGATTTGAGAACAATGTTTTATTATTTTTGTTTCGACCATTTAATCACATTCAACAGAATGTGATTTATGAAAAAGACATGTTTAAGATCAGATCTGTTAATGCATATGTAGCTCATTTTTGCAAACACTATTTTGTTTGTAATCGACAATAAAACTATCATTTTAAATAAGTTTAATTTTGGCCGATTCGTTCCAGAAAGGCACGCCTATTGTTGTTTTGCTTTTTTAACCTAACAATAAACGGTTTTCTAAAACAATAAAGAAAAATCATTCAGTGGATACATATATTACGATTAAATATTCATATGCACAAGTCAAATTCAATATGTACAATACAAAAAGACTAATTTAATCGTAACGTATATCAATATAAGGTATTTTTCAATAGCGATAAGAATTTGATGATAATTCGACCATTTAAGGAAAATTAAAAGCATTATAATCTCGTTTTAAAAGACCTTACACAAGCAATTATTTCAAACTTTTGTTACAATATATCTTTGATTAAGTTAATAAATTTTCTAATGTTGTTATATAAAGCGTAATGTAAATGAAACAATAAATTGAAATTGGTTAGATTATATTTAATTTTTATTTATTTTGACGCCATGACATATATTTTTTTTTCATGACAACCCATGCTTAGCCTAGATATATATTTGTTGTCTCTGATTTGGCTTCTGTTGTAAGAACTAGTGATTTATATTTGCTGCGGTTAGATTTATCCTACAAAAACATATTTATTTTTTATATCGATGAGTTCAGAGAGTTTCTTGATACTTTTATCTCTCAAAATATCTTGTTGCACGTATGGTATGGTTCATTTTTACACTGTTTAACCATTTGCAATGCATCTATACAGCTCCTTCTGAAATATGAATGCTTTTTTTCCCCATGACATGGAACATTACATAAATTTGCATTTAGAACTAAGCGTACAAATATGACATTTGCAATTAACAAATTATATCACATATATTACATCCGCTATTTCGCAGTTTGAAGCGGAGATTAAATACATGCATGTCGTAGATAATTGCAAAGTGCAGATCATCGAGATACATGTACAATGAATCTAGTCACCGCATAAAAATAGTCTTTGGATAGATACATTATACAAGCATAATTTCTATGATTTGATATGAATTGCAAATATCCTTAAATAGGAGTTAATGGTTGATGTACGTCAATTTATTTATGTCAGCGTAAATGGACTCCCCCAAGACCACATATTTTCTGTGGTCGATTTATTATGGATCGAAACATTTTAAGCACAAAAACTTCGGTGATCGAACAATAAAAGAAAGGGATTTAACAGATGAAAAGACATGCTTTATAAGCACGAATGCCTTTTGTACTGTTTATTTTTAAACATACAGGTTGTCTATCCAATATCTGTCCAATTCTGCAGTTAACTAAGTGCAAGGCTAATCGATAGCCCTATTACATATGTAGTTCAGGAGTTTTCCTTTTGCGTTGCAGAAGCATGCAACGACTGCCTTTTATTTATGCATCTACATTGAGTTATGTAATGACACTGCGATGTTTAATCTTTTGACTACGGGAAATCTATACAAACGCAGTATATTTTATTAATGTTCTTCAAGAGACAACGACAGTAAGCCTGTAGCAACTTAAGCGTAAACGGTTGTCATTTACGAATTTCACGTCGTCGTGGTAGTAATCTTGTTTATTAATACCCAATAAAAATACAGAAAAAAATAAGATATAAAATGAACAATTTGAGCAGAATTATTATTGAAGATTTAATTTAATCAAAACTTTTAAAAAGTTTAAAATTAAAAATTTTATTTCTATTTGAATAACAGTAAAACAAGACGTTTACCATTCCCTTTGATGCTATCGTTTTTAAATTAACAGCTTAAAGACATAATATATTACCATTTTTTGATACTTTTCTTGCAAAACCTTTGTAAGGCCTTTTGTTACGGTCGGCTGTTTTTCTACCGAGGCATCCAGATTATATAGGTACTAAATATTAGAAATTAACCTTAGTTTAATCTTGTATATGAAAAAAATTATAAATTTGTGCAGGAATTTCGAAAATATAACCGTCATACAAACAAACGATTTGAATTACATTTATTTTGAACAGGTGTGAAGTCTTCTTAAAATACAATTGACGCGCCGTTTCAGAAACTTAAAAATGTCAATTTTTTATCTCTATGTCATACAGAATATTTTCTGTGCACATGTAACTTTAATTAAAAAGTATCTTGTAGTTTCGGCACATATTGTAACGTGTTCAGATGAATGAAATTTCTGAATTTGGTGAAGCATAAATAAGGCCCTCGCGTACCAAATGTGTTGAGCGAAACAATATATAATAAGAACTGAACATGCGGAAGTCGCAGGCAAAAAACAAAGTGTATTTATAAAATCATATTAGCCCTAAGAAAAATAAATGCTGTTAAGATTCGAATATTAAGATTTTGACACATTTTCAATTTTAAACAAAGAACTGTAAAACTGGATTTATATATAATTATGTTCACAGCAATTCCATTATGTCCTGAGATAATGTCAACCTCTTCAGTCACCGTGTTAAGCCAAAACATAAAGATTGGTGGGATATTGTCGATGACATGCGCACAGCACCATGCATTGGTAGTTGGTAACCTGTTTAGAACTTGCCTTTTAAATGCAACATGGGATGGCATGGAGCCTATTTGTGAAGGTTTGATTTAATTTAAATAAACAATTATCATAATTCAAGTTTGAAATGTGAAGAATTTTTAATATAATTAATACTTACAATTCAACTGGATTTCTTCGATTTCGTATTTGTTTTAATAATATTAACTGCATAATAATGTTAACTACATTGAGGCTATTTTGAATATCTAGAATAACATTACTATCTTTCTGTTCATAAAATAATACTACTATTGGAGTTTAAAATATGAAGTTGATATTTTGCTGCGAAAGCCAAGATAACGTATAAACATAATTATATCAACGGTAATTTTATTCCTTGCACATGTATATGTAAATGTCAGCTGTATGCTCATGTAAGAAAATCTGTCTAATTTTTTAATTAATGTTTTCATTATTAATTACAGCTTGCGTATGTCCGAGCGCAGCTGTGGGATATCAGTTTAACTCAACAGAAGAGCTTATTACAAGAATGGAGGAAATGACGAAAGAGCTAAAAGTAGTAAAGGAGAAAACGAATGCCTATATTCGGTCCAAGATCAGTGTGAAAGACAGTCGTACCTCCTCAACAGGAATCGGTTTCGTCCTTGGCTGGGGTATTATAGGGTCCTCAATGGTGGCTATCTGTTTGTGTGATGCCTTTCCCCTCTTGCGTCATATCAGGCATGGCGTTTAATGACACAATAACCATAAAAACATCAATATAAACTTGAATCATACAAAATTTGAACTTTTAAACCGCACAAACCACAGTTCCGCGGGCCCTAAAGCTTAGATGAGCCGATGTTTGATCCCGTTTTTAAATAATTTAAGGAATTAATTGTTAAACAGTAAGATTGAGATCAAAACCAAGCTCGTTTTAGTTTTATGGCCCAGAGCTTTAACAAAGGGCTTTTTGACCAAAACGATTCCGACGTCAATCAAGTTTGTTTAAGTCATGACCCATGAAGACCAGGATTTGGTTCTGATAGGTCGGTGAAAAAATTGATAAGATTGTTAAGAGATTATTAGGGCCCCGCTTTGCGGGCACCCTATAGTAATCAGTCTGTCCATCCGTCTGTCCGTCCGAGATCACTTGTCTGGGGCATATCTTCTCTCCCCTTGGCCCAATCTGGCTCATACTTCACCTACAGAGTGCCTTTGAGTAAAGGGTGTGCAGTGACCTTGAACCAAGTTATAGGTCTAAGGTTAAGGTCATAGCAGAATTATCTGTAAAATTTTTGTCCGGATCATATATTCTCTCTCCTTGGTTCAATCTAGCCTATAATTCACCCACAGAGTGCTTTTGGTCAAAGAGTGTGCAGTGACCTTGAATGACGTTTCTTGGTCAAGGTCATATCAGACCACGCAAAAAAAAATCCACAGCATATTTACTCTCCTCTTTATCCCTATCAGGCTCATACTTCACATAAACAGAGCTTTTGGGTAAAGGGTGTGCAGCGACTTTAAACCAAGTTTCAAGGTCAAATGTGAGGTCATAGCAGATCTCTTTAAAATCCAGTTTTAGACCACAAATTATTTTCCATTGGCTTAATCTTGCTCATATTAAACCCAAAAAGCCTGTTGGTAATAGGTAATGACCTTGACTTAAAGTTCTATGCCAAACTGAAAATTTCTAAGTCATAGGTCAATGTCAAAGCAAAATCCTCTGAAATGCTTTTATCCTATTTTCCATAATTTAAGCGGGGCCCTTTGAGATGGTCACCATCTCAATGATGTCTAGTTGGATCCAGTATTACACTGACAAAACTACTAGTATTGACAATTTTAACCAACGTTAGACTACTATTTAGAAGGTACGCATTGAAGAACGCATAATATAATGTGCGTGTGTGTGTGTTATTTATGTATTTTTAAATGAATCAACACCATTTAAACTATCGATGTTAACATTTGGTATTCCTTTTGTAATGCTGTTTTACAATTAGGATTCTTTCTGCAGCATTTAGTAGTATCAAGATTATAAAGTATGTTTGCAATCGACTTTCACATGATTTTTAGCTCACCTGAGCTGAAAGCTCAAGTGAGCTTTTCTGATCACATTTTGTCTGTCGTCCGTCTGTCTGTCTGTCCGTCTGTCTGTCTGTCCGTAAACTTTTCACATTTTCAACATCTTCTCCAGAACCACTGGGCCGATTTCAACCAAACTTGGCACAAAGCACCCTTAGGCAAAGGAGATTCAAAGTTGTGAAAATTAAGGACCACGCTCTTTTTAAAGGGGAGATAATTGGCAATTATTGGAAAATTTTGAGAAATTTTTAAAAATCTTCTTCTCAAGAACCATTTGGCCAGGAAAGCTGAAACTTATGTGGAAGCATCCTCAGCTAGTGTAGATTCAAAATTGTGAAAATCATGAACCCCGGGGGTAGGGTGGGGCCACAATGGGGGGTCAAATTTTTACATAGGAATATATAGAGTAAATCTTTAAAAATCTTCTTCTCAGAAACTAATCAGCCAGGAAAGGTGAAACTTATGTGGAAGCATCCTCAGCTAGTGTAGATTCAAAGTTTGTTCAAATCATGACCCCCGGGAGTAGGGTGGTGCCACAATGGGGGAGGTCAAATTTTTACATAGGAATTTATAGAGTAAATCTTTAAAAATCTTCTTTTCAGAAACTAATCAGCCAGGAAAGCTGAAACCTATGTGGAAGCATTCCTCAATAAGTGTAGATTTAAAGATGTGAAAATCTTGACCCCTGGGGGGTAGAGTGGGGCAACAATGGGGATCAAATTTTTACATAGGAATATAGAGTAAATCTTTAAAATCTCTAAAACTAAGTAGCTAGGAAAGGTGAAACTTATGTGGAAGTATCCTCAGGTAAGGACTAAGTAGATTTAAGTTTGTTCAAATCATGATCCCCGGGGGTAGGATGGGGTCACAACGGGGAGGGGGGAGGGAAACAAATTTTTGACATAGGAATATATGGAGAAAAATCTTCTACAAAACCATTTGTCTAGAAAATCAGTAACTTTAGTAAAAGCAACCTTGGGTAGTGTAGATTCAAATTCGTTAAAATAAAAATCTTGAGGAGTAGGGTGGGGCCACGTTCGGGATCCAATTTTACAAAGGAAAACATTTTTAATTCACAAAAACTGAAATGTTATATTATATATGGTTTTACTTATATGCAAACATTTTGCCAATTTGTGATTCTTTAAAATTGTTAAGACTTTTGCCCCTGGATGATTCTTGGGCCTCACAAGGGGTTCAGAGTTTGATGTAGGTTTATATCCCATGTATAAACAATTGTCTAGGATCTTGTTGAGAACTGCGATGCTCAACATGTGATATGAATATAAAATCATCCTATTAGAAAAGGGACTTGATTATAAACATATTAAGAATATCTACATGTATTACTACATTGTCCAGATATTTTGTATTATGTCGATCTCCATTAAGCTGATTTTATCATGCCTATTGTTGCTCAGGTGAGCGATGTGGCCCATGGGCCTCTTGTTATTTATAGTCTCGTCGTTCAACCTGAAGAGATAGAAGGTCGTTTTGAAAGGAGAAATATTGTAATTATTTTTCATTCAAGTTTAATAACATTGTTTGCTACGGAGGCGTATTTAAACGAGATTCTTGGTCGTAGAAACGATATAATGAGTTGTAATAACGATATGAGATAAGTCATACGAACATTATAAATAAAGTGGAACGTATGTACAAAATAAGTCGTAATTACGAAATAATAAGGCGTAATTACGACAGAACGAGATACAACGTCAAACCTACGGAATATTTTCTTTATCAATATTTACTTCAGACTTCATTACCTGACCTAGTTATGCTTTTAGTTACTTATCAATTAAACTCTTTATAACGTTTTTCACATTTGCGTGATTAATCAATAAAATCGATAGCTGTTGAACAACATCCTGTATTGTGTTCTAGTTTTCTTAGTATTAAGTAGTACTAAATCAGAATAATATTTTTACAATCTAATCTAATAAACGAAATATTTTGGATTTAGATAAATCTCTCGCACAATTATCTCTCTCTCTCTCTCTCTCTCTATATATATATATATCAATTTTCAAATCATACATTATCTGTTCATGATAACTAAACTAAAGCTTGTCTGATATTATCCATACCAGTCATATATATCCTATATATATATCATATATATAACATATTTTAAATTTTAGAAAGTCGCAAAGCAACAGTGAAGTTTAATTTTATTAAACGATTTCTAGCTCATTTTAATCTGGTTTTTAAAATCACTATTTTCCTTATTTTACCTTCATATTCACATGTTGAACATTGAACCCCTTCTTGTGCTGTGCTCCATTTTGTTTAAGTAAGGTTTTACTTGCTTACTTATTATCGAATTCAACATAATCATAAATTAAAAAAAAATAGTTCTCAATCACTTTCGATCAATATAATTGAAATTCGGATGACGATTTAAATGATGTAGTCGCACTTATTAGAATATCGTTCTCCTTAACAAGGGGTACCAACTGGATGGTAGATACATGTGTTGAATTAGAAAATGTCCCGAATACAAAGGACAGTATCAGTTTATATTTCTATCTTAGTCATGATCAGTTTCGGATACATCTATGGTAAGATTCGTGTTGCTTTTGAATGTTGACGCTTTAATTGTGTTAAACTTGTTTATCTATTGTAATTCTAAAGATACAAAGAACAAGACATAACAATTTAACAATTGAATTTCTACGAAACTTACCAATTTTAATATATTGTACAGTTTGACCTGCTAACCCCCTTGAGTAGTTTTGAGTTGGATGCTACGCTTGAATGATTTAAGCAAAACTTGGCGAGTGCCAAAAGAGCTGAATAAATAATATCTAAAAAAAATTTTGCCACACATTTAGAAAACGAACTGTGAATCATGGAATTTGTATATTCGCTTTGAATTTTTTCTAAATCTTTATCAAGAGCTCTTCTTTATAAGGAGATTTATATAGTCTAAAACTGGCCACAAACATCCAGCCTTCTTAAAAGCTTATCTTGATTATGGAGAAATTCTATCTGAGACAAAGATGAGGCAGGTGAACACTTAACCTAACAAAATGCAACAAAAGAGAGAGTTATTATTAATTTACCGTAGATTCGTGGTTTTAGGTAATTTTATTTTAAGTCATATATTCACACTAAACCTTTGCCATCATTAGTGTCTCTGCCATGAGCATATTTTAAATGCTTATGTATGGTTTTACGATAAAAGTTTTCTGTGATTTTTATCATTAATCCAAAGTTTTATCGCCGAGTAAGGACTTTAATTCACGTTTACATAAAAATGAGTTTACATTTTGGTATTGGTATTAGATTTTAGAATTGGAATATAATATATTGAAACAACATAGTAATTACTTAATTAGCTATTTCATCGCGTATCTTGTTTCATGTAGCAGCTTTATTATGACCTACATGTAGATAGATCATTAAACTCCGTCTTTTTTTTTTATTGTGACACAAAACAAGTCAAACTGTTTGCACACTTTGCACGATACATGTACGAACTATTTAATATTTTCAATACAGATAATTATATATGTTGCAAAATATTTATCTCACATATATTTACTTGTTCCTTTGTGTTTTCTTTAACCTTCATGTTTAACTTTATATTTGTAGAAGATATTCTCTTTTATTCAATGTTTTATGAAACAATGTACTAATGTACTATCTTGGGTATTGTATAAAACATAGCATTGTTTTGTGTTTTTATTTAAATTTTTATTTGAATTCCTTGAATAATCAATTGTGGAAAAAAAAGCTTCGCATGGTTCAGGGAAATTTTTTATGTACGCAGCAATCAACCACTTCTAAGTACCTGTGTATAAATTGATTTATCGCGATTGATACCTAGGACAAAATCAGAAGCCCGAGAATCGATTTAAATTCATTCAACTAAAAGTAATTGAATGCGAAAATACGTAAAAAAGGGACATCATTTGCTTTAAGTCAATTACTAACTCTAATAAAAGTTTTAATTTCAAGCGTCATTTTTTTCATGCTCATTTTTTGTCAGTTTATCAACAAGGGCCTAGTTTACAAACGTGCATCAATATGTATGTATCCAGGGGCAAAAAGTGTATAAATTAGTACTGGAAAAATTACAAAGGGAATAACTAATCGACTGTCAGGAGACCATTGGTTACATGTATGTTGATTCTACTTTCTTGTATATGTGATAACGTTTGATATAGAGAGCGTTGTTGCTTTTTTATTTACCAGATACTTTGTCGTAGTTTTTCTGGGTACATCTAAATTTGCATTTAAATACATTCATTATTTAATCGTATCGTATTTATTCATCTTTGCAAAAAACGGACACGGAAATGTTTTGCTGTTAAATGAAATTTAAGCTTAACTAAGACAAGACCCCGCACTAACCAAACTTTTCAATTCACTTAACTTAGTAGTCAACTCTTAAAGGGAATTCTCATACTTGATGAAAGTTAGTGACGGCGGGGCCAGGGCATGTTTTAACAATCTCTTTGAGGTCCTAGCTGAATCAATATATTCTCAGAATGGATTGTTATGCCCCCCTTCGAAGAAGGGAGGGCATATTGCCTTGCTGCTGTCCGTCTGTCTGTCTGTCGGTCGGATGGTCGGTCTGTCCACCAACAGTTTCCGTTCATTTTCTTCGCAGAGGATGAACATATTGAAATGAAATTTGGTATACATGTTTATCATGATAATATCCAGGTCAAATTAGATGTTGAGTACGATCGAACAATTTTCGACAGAGTTATGCCCCTTGGACTTAGAAAATTTCCAATTTTTGCAGTTTCCGTTCATTTTCTTCGCAGAGGATGCACATTTTGTCATGAAATTTGGTATAAAGATTTATCATGATAATATCTAGGCCAAGTACGATGTTGGGTACGATCGA
>WFKH01011581.1:14918040-14929085 GCA_016163765.1 Magallana hongkongensis | reverse complement strand
AGGCGTAAGTCCTTAGTCTGTACACAAAAATGGCGAGTGTTTTGATTCTAAGGCAAAGGAAACAGAGAATCTTCAGTTTGGGTTTGTGTTACGTGTAATCAAAGGAAACATTCGCATTTATATTTGAATATTTGTACATGTAAAAGTTAAAAAAAAAATACTTATTGTTCGATAGTTGTTCCTATTTCTAAATAAATTAAGATTAAATCAATTTAATAAATGATGGACTCAACTCAATAAACGTATATAATATATCTTTTAAAGTTAGAACTCGTAAATGAAGTTTATCGATCTAAAGTATGAAGAATTAAAGAAGGGTGACTGTTATAAACACAATGATGAAAAAGGTGCTATAATTCTAAATTATACATGTATACTATAACATCAACTCCGAGTATATACATGGTATAAACGTATAAAAGTACGGATAGATTATTGATTTTTAAATCAATAAGCACAGATTTTAAATATAATTTAAAACCCCCTTCACTTTGCATTGTTCAACTAAGCCTATATTTATGCTCACATCATTTGAGGAAGTACCACATGTATGTTTTAGACGAAGTCCGAGTCCAATATAATGTTTCTAAACAAAATTCGAACCTATGAAACGAAATTGATTTCAAAATATTGAGAGTGCTCCTTCAATTTGGAGCAACTTAAAACATTTACAGTTGTAATGTACATGTATGCTTGCGTGTGGTTGTATTTTCCTTACCTATATTATGAACAATTTTACAACAAGTATGTATTCTCATTCTCTTTTTCAAGATGTTGTTCGACAGCTTTCATTGTATTGAATAATCACGCAGTTGTTAAAAATAAAGAGAGATGACTCGATTGGTAACTAAAAGCATATAATATAAAGCAGGTTACGAACTCTAAAGTAAAATCTATACATGTACATGTATATGTCATACAAATATTTCAAGTACGCATTGGAATGATTCAAATTTAATAACAGTGTTTATGTATGATCGAAGTCTTTCATATAAATGCAGCTACACGTTGTGCTGATGAGTTATGAAAAGTAGGTCTTTGTTAGACTGATGATGACAAAGGACGCCTTGGAGTCTTCAACAATCTTTCTTTTCAGTGTGACTACAAGTTGATGTCCTGAAGAAGCACTCTAGAACATCAGAAAATCAGCTGTATATAATCCACGTCCATTTTCAAGGTAAGTGTAGTCTCTTTTATAAGAACTTCACGTGACTAAGTCTGACGTCACCTTCTACGACCAATGTTTGGAACTTCTCTGTTGGATGGAGACGATGAGGGAACTTGTAAGTCTGGTGGTTATTGACTATAATCTGAAATAAAACAATGAAATCCATCGGGTAAGTATTGCTTGTCGTGTGAAAGTATAGCTATTTTATTTGGTTTATGGAGGAGATGTTGATTTGCCTTATTATTAAATGTTAAGGAAGATCGTTAAAACTGATTACTGTGTTTATTTCATTTCTAGACACATGATTTATATACTCGTTGTCAATATTTACTTGTACTATTGTACGTCTCAAAATTTAAAATATGTTGGGACAGGAATCGAACAACAGGGGTGAATATAGAATGCCTTTGATGTAGATTTTGATTAACAATTCTTTATTTAACCTAGAGAGAATATTTGATATCTTTTGACTCAAACTTGAATTTTATCGATCGTTTGGGTATAGAGAATTTTCTGATTCCAAACTGATGGTTGATGGGACGACTCTACATTCATACACCCACATACGCCATTTTATAAAAAATATTGATGAATTAAAAACACTTTTTATTTCTTGAAATGAAAACAGATTTTTCAGGTGAAAAATGGTTTAGTGGCAAGTTTTAACGAGGAAAAAATTATAACTTAACATAACATAAATTGTGTATCATGCTATACTTCTTTTGTAGATAAAAGTTATTATGATAGAGTATTTCAATTATATAATATTAATGATATAAGGTAGGTGGGTAAATCTGGGGCAATTTTTTTAAGTATGGATGTATATTGATGACCCTGTCTTATCAATTAATGAGTGGTGACTTTATGAAGCATTTTTAAGGGAAATAAATATGCTGTAAAATATGACCATCAAATCGTCTCTTTTTCATCGCAAGAAGATTGTAATTTTAAGGTGTCTTATAATTTTTCGCAATATCATTATGCTTTCAAAGCTTTCAATATAATTTTACTTATTTTATTTCAACAAAGATACATGTATGCTTTCTTTTGCAGAAAGAACTATATTAACAGAGTCAGTGGATTCTGTGATTGGTTTTTTGTAATATGGCAATTGTTAAACCAGCAAGAACAAAAACAATTAAGAGCTGAAGTGCTGAAAGCCAGTAGGCTCTTTTGATCGTCTCCCTCTCTCTATCTCTCTCTCTCTCTTTTAAAATTGTGCTTTTTATAGTAACATTTGCAGTTTTGCTATTTATAGTAACATTAGCGATTTGCCTGCCTACAGTCAGGACTTTGCTTTCTGCAAAGCCCGGCTAAAATCTTTTTTTTTTCTTCATGTTAATACCTTCTTCAAAATATTAATATAAAATGAGTACTCTACTTTATTGTATCCATGCTGTTTCGGTTTTTATTCTTTTCAAGTGGATTTATAAAGTCCAAAAACTGCCTAGATCATCCAGCCTTCTTAATTATTGTCC
Source organism: Magallana hongkongensis (assembly GCA_016163765.1). Classification (NCBI taxonomy): domain Eukaryota; kingdom Metazoa; phylum Mollusca; class Bivalvia; order Ostreida; family Ostreidae; genus Magallana; species Magallana hongkongensis. Next base: position 14,926,439 of record WFKH01011581.1, on the reverse strand, counting down.
CTCAACACAGGAACAATACTCGATAATATTTGTAAAATATAAAATAAATCTTGATTCCAAACCCACATACTTCATATCGATCCTCCCGAAATATGATTTCAATGGTGAACTTTTCATCAGCTTCGAATGGGAAGTCGTCTTTTTCTCTAATTTCGCGCCCCCAGGAACCAGAGCAGCGGATGTTCAGTACAACAGTACCGGAGTCCGCGCCCCAGTGTATGACAGGATTAAGGAACAGGCCTACGTCTACCTGGTAGGAGTCGGTCAACTGTACCGAAAACCTGTAACATAGGCGCCAGTGTAAAATTTTTGTAAAATTTTATTTTTGTACTACACATTCATGTAATTATGCATGTGCATGGTATTATCGTGGAGTGAAATTTTAGTAATCTTTATTTTAGGACTTTTACATTGAAATCAAATTGTAATGGAATAAAAATGTATTATCTTTGAATCAAGATACTTTTGGTGATATTCTTGTTTTGTTTTATTTCAAAACAGTTGTAACCTCCTTTTCTATTTTATATTTTCTATTAAAACAATTTAAAGGTGCGTAGAAATACACTTTTAATGTCTTGATTAAAACTTTTCAAGATTTCTTTTTTAAAGTTAAATTTCACTCAATATAGTCTAAAATGAAAGTTTTCTTCTCACTTTGACAAACGTACATGCATACTAAATCAAAGCGAACGCATACATTGTTTTAGTATTTGCAAGAAATATAATCGTTTTAACCATAAACATACATCGGTTTTTGCCAAGAGAATCTCACTTTTTAACTAAAATAGAATTGAAACATTCCATTAAGCATATGGGATGGGTCTTACTTTTGCTGACCTGCCACGCCCTCTATAGAGATCCGTCTTCCTACTTCCGCTCCACCGGGGATCGTCGCTGACAACGGCATTGCCTGGAAAGTCCCAGAATCATACATCAAAACTGCAATCATTCTTTTGATAAAGTTTAGTTCCTAATGCAAATGTGTTTTTTTATCTTACTACGTGAATTAGATATCCCGTCCCAAATGCAAATATATCGAATTTTTTTAACCCGGTACAGGCTTTAAAAAAGATTGATAAAATATTGTAATCGTTTTATGATAGTCAAAGTGTCATTAAAATTTCAGTCATGCAACTGAAATTTACTACTCTTTAACTCAGAATTCACTCAAATGTAAATGCATTATGACCATTGTAGAACTCCGTCCATTAAAGTCTACATAATATTTACCGGATTGTATATGTGAGAGGAGTGACTCTTCTCATCTGGACGTCTGGGCGGTCGCTGGTAGTTCAGCTGGAATCCAGACGCCGGGTATCCATACGCCGAATCCAAGGGAACCGGGGATAGTGGATACGAAACATCCGGGTACCCGTCATCCGTGGGCACTTCTGGAGAAAGGTCCTCCTCGCTCTGCCATCTTTCCGGAAGGTCATCGTTGTCGTCAAAGTCTTGTACTTCTGGTCCATCTAAGTACTGAGCTTTCTGCTTTCTCATGTTTCACCTTATTACACGGGTCATTTTCAACTGTCATTTATGTGATCTTAAAACGTATCCTCTGAGATTTATTTAACTTGTGTATCGTCACTTGTGTTCTGAATAGCGGCTATCTCTATTAAAGATTCAAAGGGTGACAGAATTAAATATTTACACTGTGAAATATTTTAGTACGTATAGCTGGCATTGTCTGCCATTGTTTGTGTCGATGAATGTGCATCTGAATGGTTATATAAAGAATGACAGGCTATGGAGATTTAAAGATGTATGTAGTGTGGAACTATAATCAAACTTATCAGAGCAAAGTTTAAAGATATTATCTTGTTTCAATAACCCAAAGTTGGGTTCTTTTATAGTGAAATTTTGATGCTCTGTAAGCACAAGGTCTGCACAAGGCAATGAACAGAAAGTGTCAGCACACGCAACTGCGTTATTTATATGTTGATGATAAACAACTTATGCAATGATCGCACCACAAGTCAGAATGATCACTATACAGTTAGAAATTATGGAAATACAATTAAATAACAGCTTTAAATTTGATTAAAACTTTCTATAAATATCGGTCGAGAACATTGTGTGGTGATGCACTTTTTAGCTAACCTGAGCTGAGCCCTCAAGTGAAATAATGATTTTGTTCGGCGTCCGTCTGTCTGTGAGTTTTGTAAATCTTTACACTTTCGACTTTTTCTACAGAACCATTAGCCAATTGCAACCGAACTTGACACAAAGTATCCGTAAGGGTTTTCAAGTTTGTTCAAATGAAGGGCTAGATCGAGTAGGAAAGAGGAAAATATTAATGTAAAAGCAAGTTATTGTTTAGAAGTTCCATGATTTTTTTTACCCCAGGGGTCAAGACGATGAACAACAGGGTCCAATTATACAAAATGGTTAAAGTTCTTCTTTAGAAAATGGAGAATACGAACTATGAAATTAAGCTAGCCATTATAAAGAATAAGTAACATGGATAAAAGCGAATTTTAAATTTTCAAAAATCAGTCATTTATAAGTTCACCCAAAGGGTCAGAGAGAGAAATTCTTTTTCAATTTTCATTGAACCACTTAGAACAAGTTTCTCATAAGACAATGAATGAAGGCTTTTATTTGTAAAACTACAATTTATTTTTATTTTTGGGGAAAGGGGATTATTGAATAAACCTTGAATGAAAATTTATATTTCAAAGCATGTCTTAGATCAATTTATTATTGATATGATGTGTTTAATTTGAGGTTCAAATTTTCACACAGAAGTTATTTTGTCATGTGGTAGCAAAATTTGTGAAATTATTACTCAAGAAAGCTCGCATAGTAAGAACAGTTTAAGTTATTTATATTAAGTTCAGTTTATTCACTGAAACCAAATAATTTGGTACAAGAGGAACATATATACAGAATAAACAAAATACAAATCGTCAGAGGTATACATACACTGTCATTCAGGAGAAATATAGTAAAAATAGACGTATAAAAGAATCAATATTTATGTAAGACTTTGGTATAAAGGATCAAATCAGGAAAACAACTAAGGGGAACAGACAGCATCGAAATATTTGAAATAAATACACAGTTTTCTCAGAGATTTAGAATTATGATTTGACATGAGTTCAGAGAACTTTAAAGCGTTTGATCTTTTACAATATTTCGTGTTTAAATATTTTTTCCTCATTTCTTCTAAGGCCGAACATTCTAGAATATAATGATACACAATAAACATAGTCTCTCATTTAAAGGGGTACTATACCATCTGCCCGTCTCTACAGGGAGACGATGGTTTGATGTTCGAAATTTTATTAAGCTTTTTCTAAGTTTTACAGGTAAAATATCGAGATACTTCTCAAAGCCAAAATTACAACATACAGTCCATGAAGAACTTTTATGTTTGTAATGGATTTGTTCCTCATTAGTTTTCTATCTTATGTTTTCTTAGATGGCTTACCCAAATTGATGAATTATTTGTTAACAAGATACTTCTGTGTAATCTTATAGAATTAGAAGATTTTCTTGACCACACGCATAAATAATGCATATACATTGTACAATATCTTTCAGATTTTTTGTGAAGTAAAAAAACCCGCAAACATTTGAATCTTTTAAAAAAAAAAAACAAGAGAAAAGCTATCAATGTGACAGCAAACCGGGTTTTCTATTGTGTGAACAGTATCCATAATCCATTTGTCAACCCTGAATTGATAAACACTACCTATCCAGCAAAATGGAGTACTCTATATGCAATATTTTGCAAAAATATGACCTTAGTAAGTTCAACAGCTGGTATTTTCGCAAAAATTATCAAAAATCAAAATCTAACTAATATGCTCATCTCTGATATATGTACAATTGATCTGCAAAACAAAAATGTTCTATCTTGAAAACTGTAGGAGGAGTTATCCGTACAATAGGGGAACCCTATATGCAATAATATGCAAAAACAAGAGGCCCATGGGCCACATCGCTCACCTGAACAACAATTCCTTGTAACATTCAATTTGGTATCATATGCTATTTCTATTTTAAACTTTGAAACCCTTTCTGGGCCCCAGTATTGGTCCAGGGTTTATGGTTGGCTTTAACAATTTAGAATCTACACTATTTGAGGATGCTTCCATAGAAATCTCACAACTGTAGGATTGTAATTCTCGAGAAGAATTTTTTTAACATTTTCCATATATATTTCTATGTTAAACTTTGAACCCCTTCTGGGGCCCCAGTATTAGATCGAGGGTCACGGCTTTTATAATTTAGAATCTACACTATTTGAGGATGCTTACGTAGTAATATGAGAAATTAAAGCAGTGTAGTTCTCGAAAAGGAGATTTTTAAACATTTTCCATATATACTTCAACGTTAAAATTTGAATCTGTCTTGGGTCACCAGTATTAGTCCAGGGGTCACTATTTTAAAAATATTGAATCTACATTATCCAAGGTTGCATGCACATTAATCTCACAAATTGTAGCATTGTTGTTCTCGAGAAGAAGATTTTTTAACATTTTCCCTATTTACTTCTATGTTAAACTTTTAACCCCTCTTGGGGCCCTAGTATTAGATTTTACCAATTTAGAATCTACAATACCCACGTATGCTTGCATAGTAATCCAACAAACTGTTGCACTGTAGTTCTTGAGAAGAAGATTTTCAAACATGTTCCCTATATATTTTTATATTAACTTTAAACCCCTTCTGGGTCCTCAGTATTAGTCTGGGGGTCACGGCTTACACAAATAAGAATCTTGACAATTTGAGGATGCTTGCATAGTAATCCCACAAACTGTTGCATTGTAGTTCTTGAGAAGAAGATTTTAAACACTTTCCTTATATACTTCTATGTTAAACTTTGAACCCCTTCTGGGGCCACAGTGTTGGTCCGGGGTTCACGGCTTTTACAATTTAGAATTGTTACTATTTGAGGATCCTTGCATAATAATCTCACAAACTGTAACATTGTAGTTCTTGAGAAGAAGATTTTTAAACATGTTTCCTATATATTTCTATGTTAAACTTTGAACCCCTCTTGTTGTCCCAGTATTAGTCCGGGGGTCACGATTTTAACAATTTAGAATCTACAATAGCCAAGGATGTATGCATAGTAATATCTCAAACTGTTGCATTTAGTTCTTGAGAAGAAGATTTTTAAACATTTTCCTATATATGTTAAACTTTGAACCCCGCCTGGGGCCCCAGTTTTGGTCCGGGGGTCACGATTCTTACAATTTACCGGTATAATCTTCACTATATGTACAAGCTTTTGTGTAAATATTGGCATTTCTGTTGCAGTGGTTCTTGAGAAGAAGATTTTTAAACATTTTTCCTATGTATTTCTATGTTAAACTTTGAACCCCGCCTGGGGCCCCAGTTTTGGTCCGGGGGTCACGATTTTTGCAATTTAGAATCTTCACTATATATACAAGCTTTAATGTGAATATTGGCATTTCTGTTGCAGTGGTTCTTGAGAAGAAGATTTTTAAAGACATGCACCCTATTTTCATTGTTTCGCAATTATCTCCCTTTTAAAAAGGGATTAGCCCTTTATTTTAGCAATTTATAATCCCCTTCCCATAAGGATGCCTTGTACTAAGTTCGGTTAAATTTGGCCCAGTGGTTTTAGAGAAGAAGTCAAAAATGTGAAAAGTTTACAGACGGACGGACAGACGGACGGACGGACGAACAGACGGACGACGGACAACGGGTGATCAGAAAAGCTCACTTGAACCTTCGGTTCAGGTGAGTTAAAATTGACTGTGTTCAACAGCTAGTGATTTTTGCTAAATCATCAAAAATCAAAATCCAAGTAATATGCACATTTCTGATATATGTACAATTGATCTAAAAAACGAAAACGTCCTATCTTGAAAACTGTAGGAGGAGTTCTGTACAGGAGGGGTACTTATATGCAATATTTTGAAAAAAATGACCTTAGTAAGTTCAACAGCTGGTAATTTTTCGCAAAAAATTATCAAACATCAAAATCCAAGTAATAAGCACATCTCTGATATAAGCACAATTGATCTGCAAAACATCAAATTCCTATCTTGAAAACTGTTGGAGGAGTTACTCGTACAATAGGAGTACCCTTTTGACAGCCACCCGCTCGCCGCCCGCCCTTTTTACCATTTCAATAGCCGGATTTATCCTTTCGAAAACTTGTTTAAAAATAATTAACACATCCAGAGATTTATGGACATTTGTAAGGTCTAATACCGAACTTCACCAATTCATTTTAATCAATAAGTTTAGTAATTATTTCAATTTACTTTGCGAAAATCAATTTTGTCCATCGTTAGACTGCTTAATTTCTTAATTATTACGGTTCTAAATTTAAGGTAAACTTGTTCTGCAATCTTAGATTGTTTAAACCAAATAACGTCGCAGAGTAACTATAGTTAGCATCGATAAGGTTTAAAAACATGGACCTTATCATCCCTATCAATTCATAATATTCGTTGCAATGGATAAAGAATTTGAAGCATATGATGAAATTCCAGCAGTAAGTGGAATACAGTAGAAAGAAAAAGTTGAAACGTTCGCGAAATTAAAGGTAAAAAAAAGCGTGTATTTTAGATCTCGATTTTCTCTTGTTTTCCATTTACATTAACATGATAACATTTAACCATTCTGGTGCTTTTGATTAATACTATTAGAACATGATAACGATTTAAATGATGTATTTCAATGAAGCTGATTCCAGTTATTTGAGTATCATTCTCTTTTAACAAAAAGTACTGATTGGATGATAGACACAGATGTTGGAATAGAAAAAAAATGTTACAAATGCAAAGGACTGGGTCAGTTTATATTTTCACCTTCATCATTGGTTTTGGACACATTTATGGTAAGATTCTTGTCTAGTTTGAATTTTGACTTTTTGGTATTTGCTTAATTGATTTATATATAATAATTGAACAATATGAAGAATACAATTGAACTTTGTTTTGTTTTGTTCTTTAACAACGCATTCTGCCCTAAACTGACTCTTTTAAAAGAAAGTACAAAGAGGTTGGTAAAAACTACACCAACTCATCATTTCAAATCGCATCATGTGACCGCACTTAAAAAATAGACAATGATATGAAGTTCTTTCGATTGCATAGATCTCTACGATTTTCGCAAAATACCACACAGTTGAAGTTACGTTTGGCAAACGTGCGAGAACATTGGGGTGCTAGAAGTTAATGTGGTGTATCATAGTGTTAAGTATAAACTCAATAAAGTTAATAAATATTGCTCTTATAAGCAATCATATTTCCAAAAAGAAATAATGTAATTATTGATTTTTTTAATATACGCCATTTTATGAATTTCATTGTCTTATTGTTTTATTAGTTTTTGCAAACAAGAGAATCGTCTAGATGAGCATAACCGCATATCAGGTGGCCACTGAATTTGCCAACGCGTCCTTGTTGTTTGAGCTACATTTGTGCATAAAATTTGTCTCTTAACCAAACGCATACAAAGACGGTGAACGATGTTCATTGCTTCAAGCACATGTAATTATTGTCATAAAGTCCCACCATATCCTTGTCATCGCTTGTGTTTACGCGCTATATATATATATATATATATATATATATATATATATATATATATATGGGATGGCAATCTCTAACCGGTTAACCGATTACTCGGTCGGAACGATGGTAACCGGTTACAAAATCGGTAATCGGTTAGTCGTATAAAATAAAAATAATGTATATTTTAAAGCAATTTCAAAATAGATTTTATTATTTTGTCTTTCGAGAATATTATCTATTCAAGTTATATTTGGAAACCGTTAAGACCCCAGGACTGACTCTAGGAGGAAAATTGGTCAGTAGGTATTAATTATAATGATTGTTAAAACAACATCTCACTGCCTTGTCTGTTCAGCTTTTCGTAAATCATTATTGAATGATACTAATATCACTGTTGAGTACCGTTACATTATTGTACCTACGTTCAGTTTGTCTATTTTACTTTTTTCCTTTAACACGACATTAATTTATTACATGGAAAATGCAATTGTCTAATGTGGGTACATACATGTTACTACTATCCGAAAGGATAATCATCGGAGATCTATAACTTGTCATTGGCAGACTTTGTTAATAAATAAATTTTGAAAAGTCGAACTGACCGAGAAATTGCGACAGTGAAACTATTTCATTAGTGACTGTTTGCTCGTTGTTTAAGTTTTCTTTTAAAATTATTATCATGAGATATAAATTTGAAATTATATTATGATTTACATATAAACAGAATTTCTGTGTTATTTATAACAATTATTAAAAATGATAATAACATGTCAAAAATATTTTGATACGAGTAACCGGTTAATCGGTCGGAACGAATTGCGATTAACCGATTAGCAATTCTGCAATCGATTGCCATCCCATATATATATATATATATATATATATATATATATA
>WFKH01011581.1:14906555-14917940 GCA_016163765.1 Magallana hongkongensis | reverse complement strand
TGTACATTTATTACTTAGAAAATATAATCGTGCTCTAAATTTTAACCAAGATATTATGATTAAGTAAAAACTGTTAAACATAAGTTAACAATATAGTTCATTAGTGATTAACAGTTTTGATGATTAAGTATGAATTTTATCACTGTATATTGAATATAGAATTAAATTTAAGCCATTGCTTATTATGGGTCATGTAATAACATTTAACCTTGCACTTTAAAAAGTAGGACTAAACGCCTGCCTACACAAATAAATGAAATTAATTAAATTTGGAAGATGAATATTTGATAAACGCAAACCGTTAAATCACACAATTTCAATTTATGACCTGTGAAAAGATGCAAGTTATTCACAATTTTTTGTGTTTCATTTATTGTTGTATTATTCTTTGTTTACACAACATTTCGATTTATGTATTTAATACGTTAGCACTTGTTTTACTCTAAGGAAATTGTATTAGATATTTTCTAACGTCATTAAATGATTTGTGTACTGTAATTTGTATTGTAAAAGCTCTTAGGACCAAACCATACTTGACGCAGCATTTTAATTCACGAGGCGTTTCAAATATTTAAATACCAGCAAACAAAATAAAGGGATAATGCTCAAATAATATGATGACTAAAATAATGCGAATCTTTTAAAAAGTTTCCTCAGTTTATGGTGAACATGGATCTGTATACCTTTATAATTAAAAAAGAATTAAAAATTTATAAACAGAAAAGGTAAATATTATAATAGAGGTGAAACATATACATACAACTTTATCAAAATAAAAAGAATGCCTATATATGTGGTTTTGGGTAACAACTAGGGATGTCAATTTTACTCGAAGAGGCTGGTCGATTAATCCGGAGGCTTTAGTCGAAGGGTTCATTATCATATCATGCTTTTATTATGAAAGTTAATATCAAACGACCTTAAATATGAATGTAAAAACATTAAAAACAACCAATTTTTAAATGTACTTTTAGAAGTATTAAAATTATAAAATACACTTCTAAACGAATAAGAATAAGAATGAATGTAATTCTGATGAATAACTAACTAAAATAATTAATCCTGTGACACACGTACGAATGTTCATTGACATTTTTATTTATGGTCACCTATCTGATGCATTTTAGGATACTTTGAAATTTCTTCAGACGTTGAGGCCTATATCCAGCTTAGTACTTATTGCATACAGGCTACAGGAAAAAGTTACATAGAGTTTTCGATCAAAGCTTCTTCTGATGCACATATTGCATTAATGACCAACGACCTTTCCACACCACGCGACGATTGGAGCCAGTTTTATGAAATCGTCATCGGTGTATGGTCCAATCAAAAGTCTTGCATTCGGGCACTAAAGGAATATTGTGCATATACTGAATCTCCTGGAATATTAAACAGTGCCGATTATGTACAATTGTGGATCAGCTGGGATAATGGCGACATTCAACTTGGAAAAGGACCCAAAGCGGGTGGCGTCGTAGTTGTCAGTCATTCTCAGATCATTCCATATGTCGTCAACTATCTTGCGGTGATGACGCATTACACTAGTTCTTGGAGATTCTATGAAGGTGGGATTCTCCACGTAGTTTAGGTTTTTAAGATCATTCATTCTATTATCAAAAAAGTTTTAATGATTTAATGAATTAATCACGCATATTTTTGAACTCAGTATTGATAGTAGAAGTTTGATCAAATCTAAAATACATCTTCTACTCTTACGTCTAATTTACTATTGAAAGAACATGCCAATTTGATTTAATGGCAACGATTATATTGAATTCCTCCATATTTCTACTTAGTAAGCATTTTTAAAAAAAAAATTAAATGATTTTTGGTCAATTACATGTATTAATTAAGACTTTAAGTGATGTTTTACCTTCGACCAACCATTCCATGATCTAAATATCATAAGCGCACAACTCCAGTTCTGACCATAAACTAAAGAATGTACCACGCTCTGAACACTTATTTCATCAGTACACTTTTAAATTTGTCCAAAAGCTAAGTAGACTAGCTAATTAAAATGATTTTTTCGATTACAAATCTCATCTACCTTTATGTATTTATCGCAAGAAAAATTTGTCATACCAGTTTATCGTATAGTATATTGTATTAATATTTGTTAAAAGCACAAGGTTACAAACCAAATCGAAAAATTATGTTATTAGGTCTAAAATGTTAACAATAATGCCTCAAACATTTAAATAAAAACGATCTGAACTATTGACTAATCAGGATGTGTCAACTGCAATTACTTTTTTTTTTGAAAACAATCAAAATCATGATATAATTTTGTATAAATATTAAAGATCATACAAATCTGCATTACACCTTTGTTGTGTTAATTAATTTCTACTCTATGATTATTCATTAATTCCTATAACGTTTGCATTTTAATGTGATGTATGATAGCTTTGTGTATCTTGTAAAGATACATTTTTTAAGTGAAATGTTTATCTCAAAAAGGCCTCGTTAATACGATTTTTAGGTGTTTTATAAGGTGTAACACTACATACCGTATAGCCGTTTTTTTGGCGGGACACAAGTTTGGCGGATTTGGGCCTACAAGGTATACCATTAATTTTGGCGGATATAATTTTGGTGAATCCTTTACCCTTCATTAAAAATCTCTTGTCAGTTTATTTTTAATAGCTGAGGAGTTAATGCACTTGAGCAAAAATCCTATGTCACCATTACAAGGTGGTAAAATTGATGTCCGACCCTGGCATCACACATTTAAATATTTTCAACTGAAATAACTAATAGTACATGTACTTAATATATGCATGAAAAAGGTATACTTTATTTCCAATCAAATTTAATTTCATTGTTGGTGAAAAAACCATTAATTAGACAATTATCTGCACCTAAGTCGATAATGGATCACATGTCTGTTAACACAACACAAGCTAACACCCCTGTCATTGGGACTAAATAACACACCTGAACAGGGAAGTGATATGGTGTTTAAGCTTCTAATTTATAATAATATTTAGCTTTTATTTATTTACATTAGTTTTGTATTGATTTTGAGTAAATTTACATTTGTATCTGTAACACTGTGTGCATGTAACAATTGTCCCTTTTTATCATGCTTACATACTTTAATCAAAGTACTGAGGTACTGAGAGCCGAGTTCTTTTGATGTGTCTTTATGCATATTGTGTAGTAAAGACTGAAAATTTCTCTCTCTCTCTCTCTCTCTCTCTCTCTCTCTCTCTCTCTCTCATATTTTTAATGTCGGTAAAGCGTCAGAGAGCGACCAAATTTTGTAAGCGGCTATAAACAAAAATATGTCTGTCTAGTAGAAAAAAATTTAACAGTGGCTGCGTTGAATTTTGCAACAAGCGTTATAAATTCAATCCCCCATTTCTTCAATATGCAGCAAAGTAGTTCATGGAAATTCATGCGCATTGTATGTGTCTAAAATGCATAGTCTTGTTTTTAAAACACGTAACTAATAAGAAAACTAAAAAAGACAGACAATCCTCTCGAAATACAAAAAAAAACAACAAAAAACAACAAAAAACCCTAACACATATGACAAAACATGGCTCTTTGTGTAACTATTTAGTATAGCGGAAGCTTTTACTATGACGCTGTTCGGTTTTTTGTTTACTTTTGAAGTTGTGCTATTTATAGTAACATTGGCGATTTGCCTGCCTACAGCCAGGACTCTGCTTTTAGCAGAGCCCGGCTAAAAGACATATGAAAAAAAAATATCCAAAAACTACATGTTTGTCAATAAAATCCACATGGAAAGTATTTAAATTTGGCGATTTTAATTTTGGTGATTTTTCAAAAATCGCAAAAATAGGCCAAAATTATATCCCCGCAAAAAAACCCCCAGTTAAACGGTAACTATATCCAAACTAAGAAGATCAAATTTTAATGAATTGGGTACTATAATTTATTTTCAAAATTAAAGATGGTTCGTGAATTAAATAATTGTTTTATTTTGAATTTAAAACGAGTATTATAAGTATCAAATCGTATTACAAGTTGAAGAATGATTACTTTTTTTCTGAAGTAAAACATGTATTTTTCGCGTTGGCTTGTCGAGCCGAATTAAAATTTGGAAAGAAAACCGTAAAAAGGATAAATATAAAAAACGAAGAAATAAAATATAGCACAAATATTATCACACGGGGGTTAAAAAATACTTTCTAAATATAAATATGACTTTATTGTACTTAAAGTCTATTGCATATATTTCGTTGAATTTTATTTGTTGTATCCTGCCTATAAATTATACGTTTTTTTCTTCCAAAAGCATGCTCTCTTTGGGCAAAGCTTCGAAGCTTTGAGTAAACAAAGCGTCTGGTTTAACCACCCTTGCTCATAATAGCTCCGCCAGCCACATATACAATGTAGCATATGATAAAAAGACTGTTAATTATGGTTTAAATTTCAAAGAATTTTAAGGATGTTCTGGAAATCAAGTTTTACATCAATATTGATCATATTACTAATAATAGTCCTTTGCTGGTGATCTGCACGCCTTATGTTTTAAAAATAGAGACAGACTGCAGATTTGAAGAATTCAACAATACTTAGATTGTAACAAATGATACCAGATGCAATGGAGTTACAAATTACGCATGCGCAAGTGGATACAACCTAACTTCCGGGAACCTCTCTCGGCTTTGCGGGATTGGACAAGAGTGGATAGGTGACCCTCCGTTCTGTTCTGGTAAGAAATTTTTATTATTTTTTTTTATTAATTGTATAACTCATTATTCAAGTATTGTTTTTATAGAATATCGTCTAAACTGTTATATTCAAGGCAGTGCAGGCAACTAATTAATTAAGTTTTTTTCAAAGTATTAAATTTTCACGGATTAACATTTTCTATTTGTAGCAGTAATTTTCTTTAGTAATACCTAGATTATATTAAGTAAATGTTAGCGATGAAGAAGGGATGGAGGGAGCAAGCAACCGAGTCCTTCTTAGTCGCTAAAGTTTTATTTATTTTCATCAAACTTAAATAGAACATAACTTCGTTTTTCATTTGCTAATCTAAAGTTCTACACCAATCCAATAACTTGTCACTTTTGTTACGTTTTTTTAAGCTGTCGATTGAAAGTTTAACATCAAACTTAACAATAAACAAGAAAAAAACCCCTAGAAATTTGAAAATTAACAGTTATACACATTTCAATTGTTTACGATTTATATATTTTCATAGCAATTCCATTATGTCCTGAGATAATGTCAACCTACTCTGTCACCGTATTAAGCCAAAACACACAGATTGGTGGGATACTGTTAATGACATGCGCAAAACATCATGCATTGGTAGTTGGTAACCTTTTTAGAACTTGCCTTCCTAATGCTACATGGGATGGCATGGAACCTGTTTGTGAAGGTTGTATTTAATTTATTATTTTTCATTTTAAAATTGCTGTATTTATTATAATTAAGAGGGCTGAATATGGTTATGACCATTTAAAAACTATATTAATCTTATTTAGAAGGGAAGACATGTATAAAGATGAAGAAAATACTAGTATTAAAGAAACGCTTCAGCTCAGTTTGTGCAAATACAGTGAAATGACAATTTTCGAATTAATTATATGAATTTTTTATCAAAATTAACTATGCAAGAATCACGCTTTGTAAAATCTAAAAATTCTCAGTTTATGGCTAAAATTATTAATTAGTAAATATTGCTCGCCCAGCCTTTCGTTCAACAGCACATGCGCATCGATTGTAAACATTTCGGCGTAGATTTCAGCAAGAAAGCGTGATGTGCACATGATCCTGCGTATGAATTATTTCAATACATGTTTATTTCTTTAAAATTTCGTCCAATATTCCATTGACAATGACAACGACTGTCATTCAAAATCACGTGATGTAAATAAAGATTCAAGTTTGAAACTCCGGAACATTTTTAATACGCAATCGCGACTTATTATTGCATTTAAAAAAAAAGATTCAAACTTTCAGTACATGCGCAACTTCTATTCTTTTATTGACTTGTGTTTAAAAAAGAAATAACCGAGATGAAGAAAAAGAGCTCTAGAGTGTATTTGAAAGTTAAGGAATTTTTCTTTTTTGAATAGAATTTATGACTTTAAAAATATTATCTTAAATGGTAGGTAAATCTGATGGTAAATTTGTTGACCATCCAGCCTCGTTAAATTATACCATTTCAACAGCCATTAAAGTAGATGATATGTATACATGAGTCAAAGCTCACCCCCCTTTTTTCAGAAAGAGATCCTGCTTTAAAACTGTAGCAGAAGTAGAGCATTAAGATATTCAACTGTTTCAATTTATTACACTGTCAGTAAACCAAACTTGTTTTGTACATGTATCACACATAAGGATATGAGATGAAAGGACAATTTATTATAATGTGCTGTTCATAAAAAATGTAAACAAAAAACTCTTTTGTATTAATATACATGCACATGTAAACTATGACATAACTAAATTAAATATATTTTTGGCTGAATAAACCTAATAATATAAATGGCCATGTCTGGAATACAATAACAGTTTTATTTCTAGTCTTTCATGTTCGCCCCAATAAAACAAGAGGGAGCACTGTATCTGATAATGTATGGCCTTATCTTCAGACTACTTTCGTTATTAATATATAAATGCATTTATCGAAGCTTAATTATATTAATTTCCAATAAGTACAGCGTCTATCGAGTTTATTGGACAGTTAACATTATTTATACACTGCTTCGCGGTTTATAAAGCAAAAACCTCCTAAATTGCAAGTTAGGTCTCGTATAAAGAAACTTTAAACAAAAAGTAACTTTATTCCTTATATCTGTGGATGTATAATGTAAATTTCTGCTGTATGCACATATACAATGTCTGTTTATCTTTTAACTCTATATTTGTCATTAATTACAGGTTGCGTTTGTCCGAGCGCAAGTGTGGGATATCAGTTTAACTCCACAGAAGAGCTCATCACAAGGAGGGAGGAAATGACGAAAAAACTAAAAGTAATATGGAAGAAAACGAATGCCTATATCCGGTCCAAAATCAGTGTGAAAGACAGCCGTATCTCCTCCACAGGAATCGGTTTCGTCCTTGGCTGGGGTATAATAGGGTCCTTACTGGTGGCTATTTGTTTGTGTGATGCTGCTTGCCTGTTGCGTCATATCAGGCATGGGGTTTAATGAAACGTTGAACATCAATATAAACTTAAGTCATACAAGATATGATCTTTAAACTCTTTAACCACAATTTCCGGGCTATAAAGCTTAGATGAGCAAAAGTTTGATTTCGTTTTTACAAAACTTAGGAATTTATTTTGAACAGTTTAACAGATCAAAACCGAGCTTGTTTCTGGGTTTTTTTTTTTACTCAGAAACCTGATCCGCCGACTTTTTGACCAAAACGTTTCCAATGTCAATCAAGTTTGTTCAAGTCATGGCACATTAAGTCCAAAATTTGATTCTGAAAGTATTTATTAGGATCAAGATTATTATGAATGTTTGCAATGTTATTGTCCATGATTTTGTTTATAGTCTCGTCGTTCAACCTGAAGAGATAGAAGAGAGTTTTGAAAGGAAAACTATTGTAATTATTTTTATTCAAGCCTAATAATATTGATGGCTAAGGAGGCATATTTAAGTTAAGAACGATGCATTGACTTTTACCTCTGGTTGCGACCCAAGACCCTGACCTTTGCTAAATATAACAAAAACATCCGGTTTGGTTGACTTTTGGATTGTTTTAAGCTGCCGATGGAAATGACGTTACACTTATGGAAGAGAAAAATTATATCAAAATAACGTTTCCTTCGGATTGCTTACTATTTAAAACAATGTAGAGGACAAAATAAACAGCAAATTTAAAGTTAGTACAATGTGTCATAGAAACAATGCAGACACCAATATTCCAACGGCTCTTGCTGTTTTCTCAATGATCATTTTGGCCATGTGAAGTGTTTTCCTTTTTTAACTATCAAAGACTAATATCAATCACAAAAAATTGTCAGTCATATTAAGCACGCGCAGAAAACTACCAATTTAATGCTTTGACATTTCTTCACGAGTAATTGATTTAATCGTTGTTGTCTTATTTTATCGGTGCTATTGATGAAAAGAGATATCAAATACGAAGTGTTGAAATTTTCACATTATTTTATTTCGTATTTTTCAAATTATTCGATTAATCAGGGTGAACACTTAGAAGTTTTGTTGAGTGTATATTACTTTTCCTTTCTAGATTCTGTTTGAACAAAACTTTTTTTTGTTCACCTTTTTAGTAATTGTTTTAACAAAATTTCCGTTTTCGTAATTAATATTTTAAAAATTGTTTTATTTTGATTTCATGCTTAAATTAACGTTTGTAAAAGATGTTCTTTGTGTCTGTGTTATTCAATGATTTATATACTAGTTTGTATGTATCATAAAATATTGTATTGTTTTATGTTTTAATTTGAAATCCTTGAATAAATAATAAGTGTTGAGAAAGGTTCCGCATGTAATAGTGCATAAGGTGATTTATCGCGATTGATACATTAGACAAGTTTCCTGTTTTCAGGGACAATAACTAAGAAGTTTGGATGATCAAAGCAATTTTTAGACTAGTATATAAATCTCCTTGAGAAGAAGAGCTCTGTATAAAGATATAAGAACATACCGGTATTTAAACGTGAAAAAGTTATTAAAATCAATTCTATGTAAGAATCAAAATTCGGTGGCCTTACATAGTCACGGATTTTCTCCATACTTTACATTTTGTTAGACTTTAATTGATGAGTAAAAGAGTCCAACACCATTTATTTGTTGCTATGTGGTCCCGTTGCCATGGTTACAGAGGGTAACGATGTAATGCTAATTTGAGAACATATTGTGAGTAATGTGCACAACTTGGGGTTTCCAGGGTAAAAATAATTGTCATTTTTCAAAAGAAAGAAAAGCATTCATGGAGAAACACATATTTTTAAAGTGTTTCCATGGTTACTAAACAGAAATTTCATCACATGATTTCTTCATTTGATTTAAATCAAAAATGCAAATCTTGATTTTTTTGGTATACACTATTGGTATACACTATTATGATTGTGCAATTAAGAATTTAAAAATGAAAATTTAGAACCGCTGCTATGGTAACAAGATAAGAATTAAGGTAAAGTCTAATATTTTGAGTCATTTTTGAATGGGTACATATTAAGTATAAATATATAAAACCAATTGGCGAGAAAAAATCAAGTATGTCATGAACTTTAACGAACTTGAAAAAAATCTGACATTTGCTAAAACTAATTGCCGTTGCTATGGAGTTTTCAAAAAGTAAGAATTTCTTTGTTATTTTCTAGGCAACTTAAATTTCCATAGCAACAACACTTCTGTCTTGCAAAACAAAGGTTTTTGTGGTCTATAATAAAAATTAAGGTATATTTTTTACAAGTTCCAACAAAAACAATTGTTTAAAATTTCTAAAATCAGGAATTACAGCATATCGAAATCATCTTCAGGAATACTATACATTAAAGACTTGTTTGACGACAAGGGTAACTTTAGACGATTGGAACATTTTGCAAAAATTATTAATAAATCTAACTTGTTATGTGAATACAAAATTCTTTTTCAAATAACTAAATCAATTCGAAGACTTTACTCATTCAACAATGCAAGCTTTATCAACATACAAAACGTAATGAGTTTCAACTTCCCTCTGGGATATTACAACTTGACTGGTAAATCTAGTAACTTTTTCTATAAAAATCTGATTGAAAAAAAATTTTGTAAGCCCTGTTTTCAATCAATACTGCGTAAAGAATTTGAAATATATGATGGGAAAAGTTGGAAAAATATTTATGAAGACAAGATTAAAGATATAAGAGATAAACATGTAGCAGAATTAAGTTACAAGCTTTTAAATAATATACATTGTATTATGTACTAATGTATATGTGAGTAAATGGAAAAAAGATATATCAAATCAATGTGTACACTGTAAACAAATAGAAAATATAAAACATTTGCTTTTTGAGTGTGACAATGTTAAAAACATATGGAATACTGTTAGTAATTTTTTGTCATTCAAAATACAATGGAAACATATTGTTGTTGGTTTCTTCTATGAAAAAAGCGATAGAACTAAATCTTTAAATTTACTTATTACTTATGTAGCTTATAGAATTTATAAACAATTTATAAACAAAAAATGCGTTGTAGATTGGATTCTATGAATGAAACTGAATATAATATATATAATCATGTTAAAAAATCTACTTGTTTTTATGCCTCAGTTTTACGTTTTCTAAATGCAAATGCTGATTGCAAGTTTTTTGAAAATCTGTCAAAGATGATGTGATATGTCTTATTATCATAGTGTAAAATATTCTATTATCCTAAAACTACTGAGAAGAGACTTGTCTCTCAGTAGGGCTGTCATAAAAGAGAGGATATGGACTAGATAGAACCTCCTAATTAAGACAGCAACTTTTTTTTCTTGATTTTTATAACTTAATAATATAGACATTATAGTGAACAATTGTAATATAGAACACTGTTATATACCCTGGATACATAGGGTCTGCCTATGTATTTCTACACCCGGAGACTATGTGATTGACTATATGTAGATGAGGTTGTCTACCGGGTTAGCCAGGATATCACTTGTACATTAATTTAAATCTCTATACATTGCTAATATAGCCTTATTTGTACACCATTGTTTTTTTACTAGCTCTATGCACCTGTGTTATTTGTGTATACATATGTACTACATGCAGACATTATCTGTGGAATCTACACAACTTTAAATACTTTTTCAAAGTCGTTTTTTTTTTTATAAGCAATATTAAATTATACGACGAAAATAATAACCATAGTATTTTTATAAGACAATGTACTGCTTTGTAGATAGCTAATTAGATTTGTGCTTGAAGTTATTGTATACTTTGTTTGTTCTTATCAATAAATAAATTACCAAAATAAAAAAAAGAAAAAGAAATCATCTTCAATTTTTCTTCTATTTTTTTTGGCTTTGTTACCATAGCAACGGGTGTCAATTTTGATAAATAAAATGTTTATTGCATTGAAATTGATAAGGATGTAAAAATTTAATATTTTCCAATTTCGGCTTATTAAAAAACGCCAAAAAAAATCGATTTTAAAAGTTTTTAACGGTTTTCATGGTAACATTGTAAAAGTATTGGTTTCTCCATCAATTTTCTTCTATGAAATAAGAAATTGACAATAGGATAAAGGTTGTTTTATGTCTTTAAAGAGACAGTACGGCGCATCTTATAAAAAAAAACGACTTGAAAAAATTTTCCGAACCGTTTCGGTATTTTTGTACTACTTATAAATGTATAAACTTTCAGAAAATACAAATTTCTCCATGAAATAAATCTTATTATTTCATTAAAATTAATAATTAGGAATAACTCATAAATATTTA
>WFKH01011581.1:14881483-14899881 GCA_016163765.1 Magallana hongkongensis | reverse complement strand
ATCGCAGTTGAAATAAATCTTATTATTTCATTAAAATTAATAATTAAGAATAACTCATAAATATTTACACCGCAGTTGAAATAAACTTGCTCTGTCCAATCAAGGAAAAATAAACAATTTAAAGAGACAGTATGGCGCATCTTATTGAAAAACCGACTTGAAAAAATTTCCGATCGGGTTTGGTATTTTTGTACTACTCATAAATGTGTAAACTTTCAGAACATTACAAAATTCTCCATTTAATCAATTTGATTATTTTATTAAAATTAATATTTATTTATGGTCCATAAATATATACATCGCAACGTGTTACGGGGTTCCGCCTTCTATAATATTACGCATGCGTATTTACTATAAACAAAACACATGTAGGGCTCGCAAAGATTCTCCTGGACAGGTCTGTTGATAGAAATATGTCTTTTCTACTTCTCCCAGGTAATTATTGTTCAAAATTTTTAAAATAACCAGAATTATTATTTTGTAAGTATGTATTTTGCGTTTTCTTTTTCAAATCTGATCACACGAGTTGCTACAAACTAAATTCATTTTGTAAGTGAGGTTCCTTGAGGGGCTATTTGACATATTTATGTCTATTCCTGTTAAAATGAACTGAAATTGGTAAACCATTTATAACTTATCGAAGAAATGATGATGTGTTCCGTTTTCAGAGTCCCTTTTAACTCGTATTCCATGATGAATTCACGTGGTACAAATAAACGATATAAGATTAGTCTGGTTTGTACGACCCTTTAATTTCCGGAAGCTCATAATTACATTAATTAGGTATGTTAAAGGGATTTTTATGTACTTCAACTGTCACAATCAACGTTATTTCTTATTTCCTAACGATACAATGGGTAAATCTGAAGTAAAACACACATGTTTCTTCAGCTGTACTGGCTTCAAAGAAGTAAAGTTTTGCTATTTTTCCATCTTAAGCCTCGGTTACCATGGGAACGGTTACCCAAACTTTTAGTGCTTTTTTGCATTTTACACCTAGGTGTGTCCATGCATGAAATAAAAAGGAAATTGGTGATTATGCGTGACCATTTCCTTTTATAAATCTTTGAAATTATAGTTTACATCTCAAAAATAAAAATGACCCCAGCCTCATAAATCTAGTTATATCCTTAACCAGTTCATAGCTGTACATTTCGATAAATAAACATTTTTTTAGTAATTTATTTAATAAGCGATTGGTTTCATTCATAACTACAAGGCATGAGAAATGTGGAGAAAAGCTAGAAACTATTTCTTCTCGGCTCTTTCATCGTTATGTTAGAAAAAACCGAAACAGCATGAATATAGTAAGTAAAGTACTCATTTCATATGAATATTTTCTATATAGTATTAGCATGAAAAAATAAAATGATTTTAGACAGGCAGAAAGCAAAGTCCCGACTGTAGACAGGTTGATCACTAATGTTACTATAAATAGCAAAACTTCAAATGTTACTATAAAAAGCACAACTGTAAAAGTTAGAGAGAGAGAGGGAGAGAGAGAGGGAGAGAGAGAGAGAGATTCAAAAGAGCTTGGCTTTTTCACTTCAGTTCTTTAATTGGTTTTGATCTTGCTGGTTTAACAATTGCAATATGACAAAAACCAATCACAGAATTCACTGATTCGGTTAATATAATTTTTTCTGCAAAAGAAAGTATACATATATAATTGTTGTAATAAAATAAGTAAAATAATATTAGAAGCTTTGAAAGCATAAAGATTGCGAAAAATTATGACTCCTTAAAATTACAATCTATTGCAATGAAAAAGATAAAATTTGATGTTCATATTTTACAGCATATTCATTTCCCTTAAAATGCTTTATAAAGCTACCACTCATTAATTGATAACACAGGGTCATCAATATACATCCATACTTACCCCCCCCCCCCCCCCCACCACACACACCTTAAAGGGGAAGGAAAGTCAAAATCATATTTTATTTATATTAATAAAGTGGTGTAAATTATCACATGTGGTCATGCTGTTTTGAAAATAAACTACGTAATTAAGCTTTAATGAACGTTTGAAGTTTGAGAAATCGTATTTACTGGAGGCTGACATGATGTAGAACTCTTTTGTATTAAAAACCAAAAAAATTAATTATTTTGACGTCACACCATCTATTCCGGTTTGGTTTACATATATAATGTACACAGTGCTCTGAATAAAATGCTAACTTGTGCCTTTCTGTTACACTGAACAAAATTGACAATGTTTAGGTTCACACGTCAATCTAAAGAATAAATACATGTATGCATAAATATATGCATTTTTATAAATAAATGACAGCTGTTAATCTTCTATCATTCAAAGTTGAAAATGATTTCGAGTAAATTTTTATTCCAAGTCATGTTTTTCGCTAACTGAATTAGTATGTTATAATTGTAATCGAGATGTTTAAAATACATTCTCTAAAGTCGGATTTACCATGTCGAAATAACGACGGCAGACATTTTCTACGATACTTGACATCTGTTGACACTAACCTCCGCTTTTAGATTTCAACAACCATGCTCCATTTGACGATAGTTTGTAATTTAGTGGAAAGTCAAAGGTAACAGAACGGTCTCAAATCGATGTTGTTTCAAAATTTCCAGGACTTGTCATTTAGAGCGAATATCATGATTTACTAATATACTGATGCTATGTTGATAAGACAAACCGGAATAGATGGTGTGACGTCATAGATTAAAGTTCAATGGCAGCTCCCATAGCGGCGGGAAATTTAAATTAAGCGATCGATTTTCTTGATTTATTCATTGTTCCGGGGTTTTTAATGAAAATAAATACGATTTACAAATATAGTAGATGATAATAAATTGATTTATTGTACAACATATTTTTAGTTTCCTTCCCCTTTAACATTAATATTATATAATTGAAATACTCTACCATTATAACATTTATCGACAGATTGCGTATAGTATGCTACACAATTTAACCTATGCAAATTTTTTCTTGTTAAAATTTGCAACTAAACTTATTTTTCCACCTAAAAATGTGTTTTTATCTCCAGAAATGAAACGTGTTTTTAATTTATCAATATTTTGATATAGGTGCTTATGTGAGCGTTTGGATGTAGAGTCGTCCCATCAATTATAGGTTTGGAATCGAAACATTATTTTATACCCAACTGATCGCAACAATTCAATCTAAATTATTTAAATAGGTTAAATAAATGAGTTATTGTTAATCAAAATCTACATCAAAGGCACTCTTTTGTCAACCCCTCTTGTTCGTTTTCTGCCACAACATATTTAATATCAAATATTAAGACGTACAATAGTACATGTAAATATTGACAATGAATATATAAATCATGTGTCTAGAAATGAAATAAACACAGTAATCAGTTTTAACGATCATCCTTAACGTTTAATTATAAGGCAAATCAACATTTCCTCCATAAACCAAATAAAATACCTAAAATTTCACACCTCAAGCAATACTTACCCAATGTATTGCATTGTTTCATTTCAGATTGTAGTCAATAAATGGCAGACTTACGAGACCCCCCATCGTCTCTTAACAGAGAAGTTCCAAACATTGGTTGTAGAAGGTGACGTCATGCTTAGGTCACGTGAAGTTCTTATAAGAGAGACTATACTAACCTTAAAAATGGACGTGGACTATCTACAATCGCTTTTCTGATGTTCTAGAGTGCTACTTCAGGACAGCAACTTGTAGGCACACTAAAAAAATTGTAGAATCCTAGCCGTTCCCTGTCATCATCAGTCTAACAAACATCTACTTTTCAAAATTCATAAGCTTAGCAATGTATGAAAATGTCACCTTGTTGCATTTATATGAAAGACTTTAATCGAACATAAATATAGTTGTTACATTCGAATCATTCCGGTGTGTAGTTTATTAAGTATTATTTGTATTAAATATGTATATATTTTACTTCAGACTTTATTACCTGTATTATAATATATGTATATGCTTTTAGTACCAATCGAGTCATCTCTCTTTATCATTTTTCACATTTGCGTGATTATTCAGTACAATGATAGCTGCCGAACAACATCTTGTTTTGTGTTCTAGTTTTACTTAGCATTAACTAGTCCTTAAACAGTTATAGCCTAATAAAAGTGAAATCCAATAATCGAAAAAAACCCCAACTCTTCATTTCAATATTTATCAATTCAATTTTACTTTATCAGTAAAAATGTGCATTAGTTCTAAAATTTACATTTTCAAGTATTGTATTATTAGAAAAATTGCATCAATCATTAATATCTCTGAAAAAGAAAGTAATCAATTTCATTTAGTGTAAAAAATATTATTTTGCAATAGATAATATAATAGAGTACATGAATGCGCAGCAGGTTGAATTGAATTACAATAGGATTCGGAAACAAGCTATGAAACTTGAACAAATCCATTTCCTTATATAATTTACTTTTTTTAAATATATAATTAGTCTGCCCAGTGAGGCGAAGTATGAATTTAGTTGAGAGAAAGAAAAAAAAGTATGAGATACATGTACGTATCAAAAGAACAAATGTGCAAGAATTAGTAAATTATTGAGTCTTTTAGTTGTGATAATAAATTTGTGTACAGCTTGAAATATTATCTGGTTGTCTAGACTAGATAAGTTATCATCGACACCATAATGAAGGTTTTAGCATTTATGTTGTAAGGTAAAGAGTCAAGATAGAGTCTTCGGGAATTAATGTGGTTGTAACACTCTAGTAGGAAGTGTTGAGTTGTTTCGGGACTACCGCAAGTACAATCTGGACTGCTGTTGATGTTACGAGAATAAAGATGAGCATTTAGAGAACTGCATTCTTGTCTTACTCTAGCATGCAAAATTTGACATTGAGAGTCAGCATTAAAGAAAGGGACAGCGTAAAAATGCAATAGAAGGAAGCGTTTCAAATTGGATATGGATGGGTTTTTGTTGTATTTGTAGTGTCAGGTTATTTCAAAGTTTGACCGTAGATGGTAAAAATGAATTTTTGTAATGAGATGTAGCACATTTAATATCTGAGTAGCAGTGACCGTGGCGGGTGGGATATTGATGAACTTCATTATGTTTTGGTGGAAGAAGAGCGCGAAGATATTCAGGGATACAACCATGTTCAGACATTTCATGCATATCTTTTACAATTTTATGCTATGCTATGGCATGCAATTTTAATGATAATTAATATGTTATGCAATTTGAATGCAATGCTATGAGTTTTGTATGCTATGCTATGAGAAATTGAAAAGAAAGTCTTAATGATATGCTACACTATGCTATGCCGTGAGATTTCAAACAAAAACGCCTCCGCATGCAGAAGAGTTCCAAACATTTCAAAGTAAAATTATTAAAACCAAAGTTTACCACTCATCTGCAATGTAAACATTTATTCTATAAAATAAAATCATTAAAAACCGAGTTGAAGTTATGTTGTATGGTATGCTATGACGAATGAGAATCTAATGATATGCTATGATATTCCAATGCTATGGTATAAGATTTAAATGATATGCTATGGTTATATATCAATATCATTGATTTAGACCAAGAAGAGTAGGAGTTCATGTACAGAACCCTGAGGGACGCCCGCTTCCATAGCGCTTCAACTCGAAACAGTATTTTAAAGGATAACCCTGTTTTCTATTAGATAAATAACTTTGAACCTATTCTAGCAAAGAACCTGAGATACCAGCCTGACTTAATTTGCAGAGTATGCCTCAATGCAATACCCTGTCAAATGCTTTGCTAATATCACAGAAGACAGTTCTTACTACTTTGCCTATTGTTATCGTAATATCTAGTAATTGATTGACAGTAGAGTCTCCTTATACAAAACCTTATTGATTACTCCAGATAAAATTATTAGAATCAAGATGGTCCATAAGATGATTGAAAATACGTCCTTCCAGGACTTTACCGGTAAATGGTAGGAGATAGATTGGTCGATAGTTAGTTATGTCATTACTACTGTCTGATTTATTAACAGGATTTACATTTGCTAATTTCCATGATTCTGAAAAGGTAGATGTTTGCAGAGATTTGTTGAATATGTGATATAAATGATAACTAATGACGGTTGCTCCTTTTTTGAGAAGTCTTGGACTTTTGCTTTACTTGTATCAAGATTGTTTAAGATATAGTAAACTTCCGTCTTCTTTCTTAACAATGGAAGATAAACTATTGGTAAGTGAAGTAGAGGTAGTATAGTTTGGGAGATTGGCTGAAGTTTTATCAATTTCTGTTTCTTGCAGAAGAATTCATTAAAGAGAGAGACTGACGTTGTCGTTCGCATGAACATGACCATCAACAATGAGTTAGGGTACGTCATTATTGTGTGTTGGTCTTAATAATTTACCTACAATTTACACCATCTTCTCGGACTATTGCATTTATTAGGAAAGGTGGAGATTGTATTCGCTTTTTGCTTTTCTTATTGCATTAATACAGTAATGCATTTATTAATACAATGTTTCCAAAGAAGTTCGTCCATGTCGACAGATTGTAGATTTGTTTTGTATTAGCATAATCGTCATACTCATAGAGCCATATGTTGCGTTGAAAGCAAGTAGTAACCAAAACTGGTTGGTTGAGTAGTCCATATTATATTTGACACTGATAGCGTAGGTATTGAACAAGGAAGCATTCTCCAACAGCAGTTCTGTATAGAATAGAAGAATTACTAACAAGTATTATGCAAATAATAAATTAAGTGAGGAGGAGTATTCTCTGAAGTGGGTAGGTTCATCGATGCTTTGAGACATGTCAGAAGTTCGTATCATTTTAAGGAGGCGTTCAGAATATGATTAATGAGGTTGAGATCACCTGTAATTATTAGTATTATAAGCAAGTTCAATAGAATACTCCATATCGTCCCATAATGATGATAGTGAGTTAGGGGGTCTATAGAATGTACCATACAGATATTTAATACCTTTGATAGACAGTTCAATCTATACACATTCGATATTTGCAATTTCAAGATCTACTCGTCGCTTTGCATATAGATTGTTCTTGACATATACAGCTATGCCTCCTCCAGATTTATTGAGTCTAAAAAAGTAAGAAGGTGGTTGGAAATTTGACAGATGCATGTTTGGGTTTATAGCGTCTATAGCGTCTAGCGATAATTTATATCCTAGCTCCATGTGCCAAAAATTGTAAACTTTTGGTGAAAAGAGACCTGCAGGCCTTCAAATGTCAATATTCATAATGCACACAGTTTTGTTTATAATGCACACAACATGCATACAGTTTATTTCTCTACGCATACAATACACAGGAATTAAAGTAGATTTCCTAAAATATGGCTGCAATAGGTTATCTGAGTGACTCAAGTGACCTAAAAAAAGTACATGTTCACTATAAGGCAACATTTGTGACCCCCCCCCCCCCATTAACAAGCCTCAACCGCTACCCCATGGGCAGTGAATTTCACAATTTAAGAACAGTACAACAGTATACTATGTACATTTGTTTAGCGCCCACTACTGTGAAAGTACAGAATAAAATATTATAAAATTCAATATATTTTCACAATGTGGCCATATTGGCCCTAACCAAGGGTCCTCACAGAACCCCGACCAAGGGGTCCTAAATTTCACAATTTAGGTAGAGGGTTTCATGAAAATCATAACCATGCATTCAGTTTATCTCTCCCTGCTGTGGATGGAGAGAAGAAGATTTTCTAAGATTAAATACATTTTCACTATATGGTCTTATTAGCTTTGCCCTGGGGCCTGAACCCCCAACACAGGGGCCATGAATTTCACAATTTAGTTAGAAGGCTTCATGAATATCATAACCATGCATTTGGTTTATCTCAAATACATATGAGTAGAGAAAAAGATTTTCTAAGATTGAATACATTTTCACTATATGACCATATTGGCCGCACCCTATTGCCTAAACCCCTGACCCAGGGACCATGAAGTTCACAATTTAGAAAGAAGGTTTCATGAATTTCATATAAAACCATTCAATTAGTTTTTCTTAAATATATATGGGATTGGAGAAGAAGATTTTTTTTAAAGATTTCCCTATTGCCTTAACCCCTGACCCAGGGACCATGAATTTCACAATTTTATTAGGATTCATGGAAATCATAACTATACATTTAGTTTTCTCAAATATATATGGGAGTAGAGACGATTTTTAAATATTTAATTCAATACATTTTCACTATATGTTCATATTGGTCCCGCCTTAGGGCATGAGCCCCTGAACCAGGGTCCATGAATTTTTACAATTTGGTAGAGGGCTTAATGGACATCATAATCATGCAGTTTTTTTCCAACATGGGTGGGAGCAGAGAAAAAGACTTGAAAATTTGGCCAGTTTTTGCTTATTTGTCCCCGCCAATGAGGCCCCAGGGGTGGTATTGTCACAATTTCACACTTTCTATTCTTTTATCCTGGAGATTCTTCAAACAAAAAATGATAATAATAGACCTGGTAGATTTCAAGAAGTTAAAAATGTAAAATTGTTAACGGACGACGGACGACGCACGGACGAAGACCAATTTCACTAGGTCACCTGAGTGACTCAGGAGACCTAAAAACTACATAATATGTGTAATCATTATGTCAATATGAAACGAATATGTACCTACTGTAAGTGATATACTATCTTTTGTCAGTCTATGATGTATGTTCTTATCACGTTCCTACAAAATGTATGTTATGTTATTAATATGTAAACCTACTAGACAATTTTCTTACGGAAATAAAGAACTTTAACTTGAAATATCGATCCTGGTACCGGTTATATAAATAAATACTTCGTTATTGGTACGATATTAATAAAATTTAAAATGTTCAATTTCAGTATGCAGAAGTTTTAACACGCCCAGTCGGGCATTCATACCAATAAATTTGTACACTCGCGGCAAAAGTTATGCGTCTCGGGCGGGCGGTCGGACGGACAATTATTTCAAACATTATTATCATTAAATGATTTAATGTATCGAACATACATCGAACATATATCGAACAAACATAAATACATTTTTAATTTTGGGAGCTTCATAGTCTTATCCATTTCATTTGAATAGGTAATGATATCGTTACATACGATTAAATCAGTATATCATTTCCAATGTCTTGATTGTCTTCATAGAAATCTATGTTTAGATCACTTGAGTCACTAGGGTGATCTACTGTTATCTATTTTTGTCCGTCGTCGTCCGTTGTGCGGTAACATTTGAACATTTTAAGCTTCTCTCTGAAACTACTAGGATTATCTTGATGTGTGCAGCATTTTATAGAAGAAGGGGTCATATATTGTGAAATTCATTACCCCCACCCCAGAGGCCATTATGTTTTGGCAAAAACTAATGCAATATTTAAAAAAACCTTCTCCTCTATTGGACATTTAGCAGACAAACAAAGCACATGGTTTTGATGAGCAAAGAAGTCTCTTCCAACATTGTGAAATGTATGGCCCCAAGGTCAGGGACTCAAGTGTTAGGGTGGGGCTTTTGTATTCATATGTGATGTGTATTGATAATATTCTTCTTCCTTACTACTGGGCATCTAAAGGACGAATTGAGCACATGGTTAGGATGAGCAGGGAGGCCTCTACCATAAGTTTGAAATTTATATTCACGGATCAGGGGATCAAGTGTTAGGATACGGCTCTTGTGGTTATATAGTGAAAATACATTACTTTTCCTTACATTGTAGTATTAGACATTTAGCAGGCAAACTAAGCACAAAATTATGATGAACAAAGAGGCCTCTACTGAAGTGAAAATTATGGCCCCTGGGTCTGGTTTTGGGTGGGGCTCTCATTGAAATATTATGCATATTCATTTATTTTTGAAAATTTCTTTTTTTCTCTCAAGTACTGGGCATTTGGCAGTTATTTAAATACATCGTGAAGATGAACAAGGAGACCTCTACTGAGATTGTGAAATTGATGGCTGAAGGGAGCTCTGATTTTAGGGTGGGTCCTTATTTGTCATGTAGTGTAATAATATTCTTTAAATAACAAAAACCTTACCCCTACTTTCAGACACAAGAATACAAATTAATTACATGCCTATGATAAACAAAGAGATTTAAAACTTCTTGATTTATGAAATTCCTGACCACCGAGTCACTGTTACTGGTGTTGTTTGTGCGGTAGTGGGACTTGAATTTTCAAGTGAATGTGTCATAAAATTTAACATATAAAGGGCAATCTACATGGTTAAGATGAGAATGGAGTTAAGATAACAAAGTTTTGAAATTCATGAACTTTAATTCACTGTGGCTATTCTTTTTTTGGGGGGGGGGGGGGGGGGGGGGGGGGGTGAGGTGTCAATGGTCATATAATAAATATGCATTTAACCGTAAAAAATCTTCTTGCTTAATAACGGGCATCTAGTAAGCAACACAAGTCCATCATAAAGGTAAGCAAAGAGGCATCTACTGAAATTCTTAACCCTTGGGCTAGTAAATCCGGTGTTTGGCGAGGGGAGGAATTTTTCTTAAAGTGAATATGCACTTTTTTCAAATTATCTCCTATTTGGCATCTAGCAGGCAACCTAACCTCATGTTTAGGGTGAGGGAGGGAGTCCACCGAGTTGTGAAATTATGAGCTTTGGGTGAGGAGTTCCACTTGTTTAAGGAGACGACTTCACATTTAGCAGAGTTATTGCACTTGGATGTTTTATTTGTTTGCCTTCCTCTACTGTTGCCACATGCATTTACTTGTAGCTTATTTTAGAGAAGTTTTTTCCTTAAAAAATCTACTAATGGAACTGAAATGCATGACTTTATCTTGCTACTTTGCGAGGTCATATAACTAATGTGGGCCATCATTCTTCAACATCTAGTCATTAATTTGAATGAAATATTTTGAAAACTTCAACATACCATATTCGTTTATTTTCCTGACCCTTCATCTCTCTATGAATTTTGTTTTTGAGCAAGATTTTTTAACCTATATACATTTTGCATAATTTATTTATTGAACTACCAATCGATGAATTCTAATCAGGGTTGCATTATGCTCTAGCGACCGTTAAATAAGGCCCTTGGGATTTCTAAGGTTTTTTGTTGCTTTTACTGAGGTATTTATTAATGGTATCATGCGACATTGAAATATACATAAGCAAACAAAATCATTGATTTATTTAAAAATTCATCTATTACAATTTAAATTCGCCTTAAATTATTGTTGTTAAAAAATGTGTGATAATTGTGTTTGTTTTCGTTTAATCAATATAGTTTTTTTCTTTTTGTTCTTTATGCTCTTATTCACCAGTTCAAACGAACATAAATCATTTATAAATTAAGAACTCAAACACATATGTAGGAACTGGTTCGCCTGCGTCTGTGCAACATACTTTATTTTTTAATTCAATTTTACAACAGGTACATAAATATTCTTCTAGATGCAATATCAACATTCTTAAATATGAAAGATAAAAATTAAATCAAATTCGATATACAGTTAATACTATAAATAACTCTCCTAAACATCGGAAATAAACAACAACACGTGTTTACCTGACCATTTATTAAATATATTTTAATTGATCTAAATTTATCATCACCATTTAATTTTTGTAGAGAGTGATAGACGGCTTTGTTTTGTGAAGCCGACAAATTCCTCAAGTTCCTTTATTGTCATGTCTATATCCGGTTCTAATTTTTTAACGATTAGAACCCAGGTTTTTTAAAGCTTTGTTTTCACTTTGATTTTTATGAATACACGTACAAGGAAAGTATCGATTTTTTTTTTTACCGATTCTTTATTTTAATTAAAAGTCCTTCTAAGTAAAGACAAATCAAAACATAGTAGTATTCGACATCTAAGTCATTTTTTGCATATTTTACATAACTTAAGTTTATTTTCTAACCTGACTAATAAAAGCTAACGTACCGACTAATTAGCTTGCTTCTCCTGCATTTTAAAGCTTATATAGGTTGGGGATTTTACACTGTTTAAAAACGATAACATCCTCTTTATTGGAAGATGATACCTTTAAAAAAAAATTGAAAGTAGGGTTGGTATCTTAAGAAATCGTGTCAAGAAGCTTTACACCAGACATGCCAAAGTTTACAACAAAGGTTTCAATATAATGTAGATTTTTTTTAATATCATTGTTGCTATTACTGTATCGAATAATTTTTCATACAAACCAATTATCCTATAAGAATTTTCAGCTATCCAATCCCACAGAATTGTTCTTTATTTAAAGATAAAAAAAATCGAAATAAATAAATAAATAAATAAATAAATAAATAAAGGAAATATTTTTTGCTAGGTTAGACACAGTATTCAAAGCGCAATCCATGTTAATTAATTTTTTTTCAATTAGTTACGATTTTGCTACTATTTATAGTCTTCTTTTTTTCTTTAATTCACATAATATATTATTTATAAAGGTATTTCTTTGTCGTATTCTGTTGCTTGTATTCTCAAAATGTCAGCAAAAATACTGTCAAAATACTGTTTCTCACGTTCTATGATGTTTTTCTCATCGTTTCATTTTTTACGATGAGCACTACAGTTAAGGTTCATCCAACGAATTGTTTTTAAAACCATATAAGAGATATTCGGTTTTCAATACAAGTTAACTACATTGTATTTCTTTAATATCAAACCATAATTATTTCACCTTAAATGCACTAGAAAAATTACGATCATAAAATTATAAACTTATAAAACATATCCGCCGTTTAACCTCACATCGAATAGTTAAAGTATCTCTCGATACCAATTATATTAGTACGTTGCTATACTCAGTGAGTTATATTTTATGCAGCTTATCATAGTGGCATAACATGGGACTGGCTTTCAACGCCACAAAACTAAGGAATTAATATATATATATATATATATATATATATAATATATATATATATATATATATATATATATATATATATATATATATATATATATAGCGCTTTACTGATTCTTTAATTATATTTAACTTATATTCCGAACCTGATTGGTTGGAAGCAGTCTCTAGACATATGAGAATTGATTTTTAGCCATTCACTGCTTACAGTTAATTATTCCAAACCTGATTGGTTGGAAGCAGTCTCTAGACATATGAGAATTGATTTTTAGCCATTCACTGCTTACAGTTAATATCTCTTAAATCACCTTTTTAAATTTCATCACCTGCGGAATCATTGATGACACTTAAATTACATCGGATAAATGTAAGGCTTAAATTCACAGAAAAAGGTAGGACATATATAATTGACTATATATAACTGCTGAACTAAATATTATAAAATTTGTATTGCAGTGATTAGTTCATTCTCAAGAATTATAAACATAATTTACAATATAAAACATGTTTCACATGTACCATATACTATAGTTTCTTCAGATATAATAATAGTTTTATTTACTGTAAACCAACTTTTATTCGCGTGAGAGAAAATTTCACGAGAACCTCGTAGTCAGGAATATTTCTCGCCGCGAACAAGTCCCCAAATATCTCTGTTAATTTATTTTCAAGATACATCTTGGTCGTGAAAATTAGTCGCCGCGAACCAGTTTATCTATAATGTAAGACGTGTACAAAAAGCAATGTTGCTGTTTAATTTATTGTAACGCATCCAAGGTCAATGTACACACGTGATGGTAAATATATAATTGTAAGATATGCAGACATGCGCTATCTTTCGTGGATCGAAAATCGCATTCTGTCAAAAGTGCAATTTTTTCCAAATTGATCATATAACATATGGAAAGCTTTCATTAAAATAGATGAATTAACTTAGTACATACTACTTAGTACATACTACATAGCTGAAACATTAATAACTTGTAACTATCAGCCGTTTTGTACTTCTGAGAACGTCAAATTGAAATCGTATAAACCCCAACTTTGTGTAATCTGGAGCACACGAACGCAAAAAAGTAAAAAGAAATGTTACTTTGTCAGAAACTTGAATTGACAAATTAAAGTTTAACGTCATTTAACGTCATTTTACTCCAATCAATCGTATTCTACTGATACTACTAACAAGAAAAATTATTCTCAGTTCACTTGAACTATCCTTCAAACTGTTTTTAGTAGATTCAATAGGATATTAGTTTCCTTCACTGTCGGCTGCAGGTTGACAGATGGTTTGTTGGCCACTACTCAGTTTCAAACTCTGTTAGATGTTTTAGATTTTATGTCTTTATGGCAGTCGCCAAGGGGAACTGAAGGCTTTTCCTTTACGCAAACTATCGGTTTTTCTACTTCACCAGAGGCGTGTTCAGCAGAGCGAGTGCTCGCGAGCGCTCGCCAAAATTGTTGTTGCGGGTATAGGGAATTTTGGCAAAAACTCGATATTGCCCGATTTTTACGAGGATCTATACTTAAATCGTATACCGGTCCTGATGAAGTACACCGAACCCGATATTAATTTTAATCTAACATTATTTATACAGACAAGCAGACATAGATATGAGGCCAATATTTTAGGTTACTTCCTACTGAAACAAACTCCTTTTGTGCAAAAAAAGTTTTTGCAAACATTACTGTAAAAACTTGAGTCATCGTGTCAAAATTATGATGACAGACGGACAATATGATGTCTATAGGTTGCACACCACTATTAATTTTTACTATATATTCTTACCAAAATTACGCAACTTTAGACACGGGTAGCGAGTTTAAAACAAACTTCTGGAAAAATCCCTCTTTACAACTTTTAAAACAATCGTTCCTAACCAATTTAGTAGCAAAAAACACACAGCCATCCACAAAGGCACAAGAGTGTGTTTACATCAAAGTTACACATGTGCTTGAAAATCATGTCCGAGCCTTTTCACCCCCCTGCCGAAATAACTGGCATCAAAAATTCAAGTGACCTCGTATTTTTACAAAAGTGGGAAAATCAGGCATTTTACACGTTGTTTTTCATCTCATAAAAAAGTACAGTCCCTGTCGCTGGCGGAAAACCCCTAAAAACGAAGGGGAATTCGGGAATTATTTTGCCTCAGCCATGTTTTGACGTGAACCTTCGGAAAAATAGTGTTGTGAGACCTGCAGGGCTGCCGCATATTTATGCGGAATCCTATTAAAGAAAAGCACAAGCATACAATAGATATAAGAATTTGTAGCTAAATAATCGTGGATGACAATGGTACTAAACATTTGTTCTTTTCCTGAAAACAAAATATTTTGAATTCACGGACTGGACATACTCTGTGTAATTTGGAGTTAAATACCTTTAGTTATTGTCTTTCTAAGGGCTTAATCTTATCTCAGATACAAGTGCTTGTTGAATCTGCCAAAAATGAATAAGATAATTATAAAGTTATAAAACTTCCATTGCATTTGTACTTTTTGTGTAACCAAGCAATATTTTTTCAGATATAGATAACATACTAGTATACAGTAAAGTCGCCAAGTCCGGGTCGTCTCCAGTTTCGGGTCACTCGTACGTGTTTCATGTCTTATTAGAGAGGTTTAGCAAACCAACGGGTACGCGTACTTGTACGTGTAGGTTTCAAGTTAGAAATACACGTACCAGTTCACATTACTTTTCTTGTTTAGCAGTTATAACGTGAACTTGTACTTGTAAATGTTTTAAATGTAATTTTTATATTCTCTCCTTTTAACCCGAGTTTTGATAGTCACAGTCAAAAACTGAAGGTTGCGAGTGTTATTTTTTATTAAACATTATCGTTTAAAATAATCTTTTCAATAACAGATGATTAAGAGTCATTGCATGTTTTGCAAGAAGCGATAAGTGTATTAAAACTTCTACAACAAAACACATTTTGTTCATTTAAATAGCTATTAAGTATATATAAGCTACAAGTTGAACCTTACGTGTACTTTGCAATCTACACTATGGTTATTCGTGTTCGTACGTGTAGAATTTCGTCATTACAAAAACTGATGACGTAATGCACAAATTTTTCTTTCTACGCGTACTCGTTGGTTTGCTAAACCTCTCTATTACCTCTACAACACAACACATTTTAGTGAAAATTTATGTTTCTTTATATCAGTAGTTGCAATAAATATTAGGGCTTTAGGAAAATAAACGCATTTGTTCATATAAATATCTAACAAGTAAATATAAGCTTTAAGTTTGACCTTAGTTGTACTTTGCAATCTACACGTATGTTCATTCGTGTACATACGTGTAGAAATTTCACAAACTGATGACGTAATGCACATATTTTCCTTTCTACACGTACACGTACGCGTACACGTTGGTATGCTAAACCTCTCTATTGTTTAAATGGAAGCAAAAACTTTATAAATACATAAACACTGGTGTCTAACTGTTTCTGATCAAAGAAAATTTTAAAAAATTAGAAATCAAGCGCTTAAGCAATAAAGATTTTCGCATATCTTTTACATGTTACTTTCATGCTGCAGCTTAGTTGATGTGAAAGTTTTGGCGAGTATTTTAAATTGTTAATATATTGCACATGTGTTTCGTTAGGAACTAGGCAAATAACGAATTAACATAAGAACGAGTGAACACGTGCTTTATCTTAAAACCATTAAAAAGTACAGCAAAAGGTGTGACGTAATACACAAAACTGAGGGGTGTGCTAAATACACTTAACATCTTTTTAAAGTAAAGCAAGTTATTTAACATATTAATCCGTCATATTTGATGAACCAAAACATACACTGAAACAGTCACAGTTCAGATACAACAAATCAATTTTTTTAATAAGAAATTTTCTTCAACACAATTAAGACATTTTAAAGTACTCAAATGTTTTTGGTTTGACGACACATCGTTCCGAACGGGTTTGGTTTGGTTTGGTTTGTTCTGGCACGGAAGGTGGCAGTTTTGGCGTTCTTGCAAGTCAGAATACTGGACATTCCGAGTGACTAGTTCTAGTGATGACTGGTCACGATTCAACGGTATGCTGACATCAGCTGAATTAACATCACTGGTAAGTTGCAAGTGTCTCCTGTTTCTGTGGTGAACCCCCTTCGGCATTTCAACCACGTACGAGCGATTTTCATAATCACATTGGCGAACTGTCCCAGTCGTAGACCATGATTTCTCCTATAATCAGTTTTCATCCTCACTTGGTTTCCCTCTTCCATCTCTGTCAGTGGGTGAGTATTCAAGTGACGGTCATATGAGTTCTTCGTGCGATCCTTGTAGATTGCATCACAAAGACGAATGTCATCCGATTCTGACCAGGCAGAATCGAGTGTTTCTGGCAAGGCAGGTACATATAATAAGGTACGGATTTTTCTTCTCATGATCATCTCTGCTGGGCTCCCCCCGATAGCTTCAATGGATGTTGTTCGGTTTGACATATCTTCTTCGCGATTTTCACAGCACTTTCTGCTGCTCCATTAGACTGAGGATAGTATGGGCTTGAAACTGTGGAAAATGATATTTCTCTTCAAACAAAAGAAACTCAGCTGACGTAAACTGCAAAGTGGTTGTAACATGGTAGCGGCAACATTGCTCCCCTTTGGCAAAACATTTGTCTTTGTTGTGTCGCAGGTTGGACTTCGAACAACGGCTTAGTGATTGTAACTGGTCTGTGCTGTAGTTTGTACGGGGATGACGTGCATTTCTGGGTGGACATCGACCTCTCCGACTCACTTCTTCCACATATTTCTGAAATAACGACTTATCCTTAATCTGTGATTTCACAGTTTTGCTCTCTCAATTGCTCCATCAAGCTTCAAATCTGCTGTAAGCTGAAGTTTTTCAAAACGTTCACGATCTAAAATTCCTAGCACTATTCTGTCTCTGATTTATCATCCCTATCTTTAAAATCACAATGTTCAGAAATCTTTTGTAGATTCCCAACGAAAGTTTCAACATTTTCAACTGGGTTCTGTCTACACTGACAAAACTTAGCACGTTCGTGTATGTTACATTAAGACACCAAAAAGTCGTCGAATTTCTTCAGAACTAGTGCAAACTTTTTGGCATCCACTTGATCATGGAATACAAACGATTTGAAAGCGTGCTCGGCCTCTTTGCCCATCAGATATATCAAAGTACTTATCTGCACGCTTTCCGTTTCTTTTCCCAACTTGGTACATGTAGTTTCCTGAAATCGTATGAATCTTTGATTCCATTCAGGCCACTCCTAAGGATTTCGGAAATTAAAACTTTCCGGTGGGTTAAAGCGTATGACCATTGCTGAACTTACAATTTAAATCCCGAATCTGACACAATGTTTCGTTAGGAACTAGGCAAATAACGAATTAACACTAGAATGAGCAAACACGTGCTTAATCTACATGTAGACGCCATTAAAAAGTACAACAAAACTGTGGCGTAATACACAAAACTGAGGGGTGTGCTAAATACGCTAAACAACATGCATTGAGTTATGTCAGAGATTTTTCAAAATGATAATTACTCAATTAAATTTACAGCAATCAATTATTAAATAATCAAACTGTAGGAATTCCCAAACTGTGGGTCACTTTAACTAAGACTTATTTTTTCTTTGGTTTAATTATAACACGAA
>WFKH01011581.1:14861022-14881083 GCA_016163765.1 Magallana hongkongensis | reverse complement strand
CTGTGTCAATGGAAAACTTTAGGCTGCTGCTCCCGGTCTTGTAGTTCACATCGTTACATGAAGGATAAACGTGGGCGCCATTTGTAGCTGGTGTCGGTAGAATAAAACTCAAACAATGGTCAAAGGTTCACTTCATTTATATAATTTGTACAAAAACCGGGAATAATTCATTATAATTGTCGTATTCCATATTTAAACATATAATTATTTTACATAAAGCAATTTCACAATTACATTTATTATAATGTCTTACCGGGACAGCTTCACCGAAGACAGACAATAATCATCAGCTGGATGTGTCTATCTGGACATCGAAGTGGGAAGTGTTATCCTTCATGTAACGATGTGAATGCCTAATATGTTAATATAATATAACGGGTATTTAATTTACCACATATAGTGCAGTTTATTGGCGGGAACAGGTAAAAGAACAGGTTTTAGAGATCATGTGATATAGTTATTTATAGATGAAGTCGGTCGTCGCTGGGCTAAAAATATACACTCACACTCACACGCACACGAACACTCTCAAAACAAATGCTATTATAGCGCAAATACATATTTAATAATATAACCCTGGTTACACTGATAAGTAATTATTCTAAAATTAATTGAAAACCTACTTTTATTTTCGATAAACCCAGCCCGAATATAATTAAAGAATAGGTTAAGAAAGCAATTAAGAAAATTTTCGGACACAGTATATACAAAAATGAACAAAATATATGGTTCAACATATTAGGCATTGTATCATAATAATGTGTAAAGTGTTAATTACCGCGCTTGCGCGGGATTTCATCTAGTCAACCTTATATAATTGAAATACTCTGTCATATTATTTATCTACAGAAGTAAAGCATGATACATAATTT
The DNA here is from genome assembly GCA_016163765.1 of Magallana hongkongensis. Classification (NCBI taxonomy): domain Eukaryota; kingdom Metazoa; phylum Mollusca; class Bivalvia; order Ostreida; family Ostreidae; genus Magallana; species Magallana hongkongensis. The sequence goes on along the minus strand of WFKH01011581.1, from coordinate 14,880,211 downwards.
AAGCTATGCAAGTTTTGCTCCGTTAAAACTTGCCTGTAAATTTTTTTTTTCACCTGAAAATGTGTTTTCTTCTACAGAAATGAATCGTGTTTTTAGTTACTCAATACTTTAGATGCAATTTTTGCCTTGTTAAAACTTGCCTGTATTCCTTTGCTTTCACAAAAAAAAATGGGTTTATATTAATTTTAGTTCCTCAATTCTTTAATTTTATATAGGTGCATGTGTGGGTGTTGGAATGTAGAGTACTCCCACTCCCATAAGTCCTCGTTTTTGAATTAAAGAATTCCAAATACCTAAATGATCGAAGCAATTCAAGTTCAGGGCAAAGCATATCAAATATTCTATCTAGGTTAAATAAACAAGTAATTGTTAATCAAAGGCATTTTTTATCCACCCCTGTTGTGTTGTTGGAATCCTGCCCCACCAAATTTAATATCAAATTTTGAGAAGTACAACAGTAAATGTAAATATTGACAATTATCATAAACCTTGTTTAAAAATGAAATAAACACAATAATAAGATTTAACGATTATCCTTGACATTTTATTTTTAATTACAAGGCAAATCAACATCACCTCTATAAACCAAATAAATACCTAAAATTTCACACGACAAGTAATTATACTTACCTGATAGTTTTCATTGTTTTATTTCAGATTATAGTCAATAACCACCAGACACGATGTACTAGAGTGCCATTTCTGGGACATTTACTTGTAGGCATACTGTAAAGAAAGATTATTTTAGAATCCTAGCAGTTCCCTGTCATCAAAATACACTTTTCATAATTCATAATCTCATACATGTAGCTGCATTAATATGAAATACATTGATAAAACAAAAACACTGTTGTTAAATATGAATCATTCCAATGTGTAGTTGAATTAGTTTATGACATATGTATACATTTTACTTTATACTTTAATACCTGTAATATTCTATTGTATGCTTAGGTTATCAATCGAGTCATCTCTCTTTATCAATTTTGATATTTGCAGGATTATTTAATACAATGATAGCTGTCGAACATCATCTTGTTTTGTGTTCTAGTTTTACATTAACTAGTCCTTATTCAATAATAGTATTCTGATTTTCAATGCAATTCAATAAACAAAGAAATTCTTCATTTCATTATTTATTAATTAAACATATCTTATGGGGTAAATATATGACAGAAACGCCTTTGCAATATATGTTTTACGTGTATAATATTTAAATTTTTAAAAATTCTTTTCTTAATGAAAAATCATTGATCTTGCAAGTATCCACCTTACAAATTTTTGCTGCAACAAATCCTAAATGGAGTCAAACATTGGAGAAAATCAAAAGATGTATTCATTTTTCCACACGGACACTATTTAGTCTATACCTTTCATTAGAAACACTTTTTAAAAATAGAACTTTTTCAAGATTCTCGGATTATATTTCATATTGCTACACTATTATAAAGTAGGCTTAAAATGTTGTATCGCTGATTCATTTAATTGGGGCAAAGGAAAGAGTATCCACAGATCAGCTATTACATCTGTACATACAGTCCATTTGTAATTAAACTTGTTTCTCATAAGTTTAATATTTTATCGTTCCATAGATTGCATACCTATATTGAGGAATTAATTGTTAATACAAGACACCTCTGTGTAATTTAATGGAAGAAAGATTTTCATGACCAAACGCATAATTAATATAAGTACATTATCTTTCAGATTTCAGGTAAAGTTTAAAGTATTTGAATCTTTTGAATAAATATAATTAATACTTCCAGAGATCTATGAACATTTGTAAGATGTAATACTAAACTTCACTGGTTCATTTTTATCGAAACGTTACTAATTATTTTAATTTGCTTTGCCAAAATCAATTTCGTCAATCGTTAGACTGTTTATTTCTTAAATTATCACTGTAATCTTAGATTTTTTAAACCAAAGAAAGTCGCAGAGTAACAATAGTATAATAATGAGGTTTAAAAACATTGACCTTATCATCCGTATCAGTTTATGAAGGAGTAAGAATTTGAATTCCTTTAGGAAGACGAATACAGTATATAGCTTAATAAGGAAAAATTGATTTTTTTGCTAAATTAAGCGTGTTTTTTAGATCCCGATTTCCCCTCGTTTTCCATTTATTTTACATTAACATGCTTAACCTTGAACCCTTCTGGTGCCTCATCATTTTTGTTTCTTGACGACATTATAATTGTATTTTTTAACTGAACCATATGTTAAAGTCAAAGAATAAATTTTGAAACACCTTTGATCAATACTTTTAGAACCTGATAACGATTTAAATGATGTATATCACTGAAGCTGGTGACAGTTATTGGAGTATCATTCTCTTTAAACAAAAGTACTGAATGGATGGTAGACACAGATGTTGTAATAGAAAAATGTTCGAAATGCAAAGGACAGAATCAGTTTGTATCTTCATCTTCATCATCGGTCTTGGGCTTATTTATGGTATGATTCTTTTCTTGTTTAAATTTTGAATTTTTTTTATATTTATTGGACTTGGTTTATATAGAATATTACTGTACGAAGAACACGTTTGAACATTGTTCTTCAACAAAACTTATTACTCTAAACTAAGTCTACTGAAAAGTGCTCGACAAATTTAGTAAAAACTATACCAACTAATTTTTTCATTCTTAAAAAGCAGGGGGTTTTTTTTTTTTTTTTTTTTTTTTTTTTACATTTTTATGTTTTGCGACTAAAAATATGACGTTCTTTTAATTGCATCTTTACGACTTACGCGAAATACTTTTACAATTATTGTTACATCTGTTGTATGGTTTGGCAAACTAGCGTCTTTGAGTACATTAGGGTGCTAAGCTTGTAGGATGTATCACAGTGTTAAGTATAAACTCGATGAATTTAATAAATATTGTTCTTGTAAGCAATAACATTTCCTAAAAGACATAATGTAATGGTTGATTTGTTCGATATACGTCATTTCATAAATTTTATTCTGTTATATTGTTTTATCATTTTTGCAAACAAAAGAAACGTCTGGATAAGCATATAAGCATATCATGTGCTTTTTTAATTTGCCAAAGCGTCATTATTGTAAGTACTATTTTAGTGCGTAAAAATTACAAATCAAGAAATTTCATAAAATATATTGGTGGATTGCTTCCAGTAATTATGGTCAAATAGTCCCACCAAATCTTGGTCAACGCTTTTGTTTACGCTGTGTGCATTTTGGAAATGTGTAGTATACATGTATCATTATAACGAACAATAAATAAATAAATAAATAAATAAATGTGCTCTTTATTTTTTAGCGAAAATTTTATGCATGAGTGAAAACCGTTAATTTTATAGTATGATTTTTTTATCATTGCGTAATAAATATCAAATTTAACTTAAGTAAGTCTTCGCTTTTTATGATTCATGTAACAGCGTAAAACCTAGCACATAAGTAGGACTTGACATCTACCTCCTCAAATAAATTAAATTAGTATAGATTTTAAAGATTAATATTAGAGAAATGCGAATCGTTAAAACGCATAATTTCAATTCACGACTTGTGAAAGGATGCAAATTATTCACGATTTATAGTGTTTCATATGTTTCATTTATATTGTTGTGTTTTTTGTTTGCACAACATTTCAAATTTATGTATTGATTTTTTTAGCATTTGTTTCCTTTTACTTTCAGGAATTTGTATTAGATATTTTCTATCGTCATTCAATGATTTATGTATTAGTATTGGTATCGTATAAGCCTAAAGACCAAACCAGATATGACGCAGCATTTTAATTCATATAATGTTTCAAATAATTTAATACCAACAAGCAAAGGAAGTAAATTGGACTATACTTTACAAAGTCGATTCGTAGTTTTATCACAAAGACACTGGAAAATATAAACATAAAGGCATGATGCTTAAATTTTATGATGACTGAAATAATGCAAACCTTTTAAAAAAATTCTCAGTTTATGGTGAACATGAACCTGTATACCTTTATAATTAAAAAAAGAATTATAGTTTATTAACAGAAATGGTAAATATTATAACATTGGTGAAATAATTAGAATTTTATTAAAATAAAAATAATGCATACCAATGATGTTTTGAGTAACGACCAATACTTTTCGTATTAACATATTTCTTTTAAAAACCAAACTGCGTAGTATTTTTATCATAAAAATGCTTATGACACGGCCACAAAAGATGACCAGGGTTAATTGTCATATCATGCTTTTATTATAAAAACGTTTTATATTATTCATTTTTAAACAACATTAAATATATATGAAAAAGCTAAACAACATGTCGATATAACAAAATCATGTTATTTGTACGAGTATTCATCGACAATTTCCAATTCGTAAACACATTTTTAACAATATGATGGCTTTTACATGTAGGATACATTGAAATTTCATCAGACAGCAACTACCTTCAACTCAGCACATTTTGCTTACACGCTGTTGGAAGAAGTTATATAGAGTTTTGGGTCAACGCTTCGACTGATGTCCATGTTGCATTAATGACCCAAGACCTTTCCACACCACGCGACGATTGGAGCCAGTTTTATGAAATCGTCATCGGTGGACAGTTAAACCAAAAGTCTTGCATTCGTGCCTTAACGGTGACTTGTACGTGGATTGATTCTCCAGGAATGTTAAACAGTGCCGATTATGTACAACTGTGGATCAGCTGGGATAATAATAACATTCAACTGGGAAAAGGGTCCAGAGCTGATGGCATTGCAGTTGTCAGTCATCCTCAGAGCATTCCATATGACGTCAACTATCTTGCAGTGATGACGCATTACACTAGTTCGTGGAGATTCTATGAAGGTGGGCCTCTCAACGTAGTATAGATTTTGAAGATCATCCATTTTGAGAATTAAGAGAATGCATGTATTTCATTACCAACCTGCTTTTATTTGAATATATGTACATCAAAAATATTTTTAGACCTAATCTTCCAGACAAAGAAGTTTAATATATTTCACCGATCAACAATTAACCTTTTCAACTTTTTTTTGAAAGAACGTTACTCTTCTTGGATCACTAAAAGGTTTTGTTTAATAGATCAGTATTTTTTAAAAAATTAACACTTATCTACTTCAATGTATTTGGGGCGAATTCGTAAAAAATCTTAAAAAAGAAATATTTGTCATATATTAGGATCAGGGCTGTCATTTACATACAGTGTATGTGTAAAATAATAAAATAAGGTAAAAAGATGATGTAGAAATATCATATCCCATTAAAATTTACTTATAAAGAAGATAAAGGTGCAGAGAAATTTGTATATGTACTGTTGTGTAAAATAATGGCGAAATTATCATGATAATATGATATGGGTTCACTTATTTTGGATTCAGTAAAGACGATGGGTCAAGTGTTTCTGATGGAATATCTTGCAATTTTTTTTTTAGCTCAGCAGTACCTCAGTTCAATGTTTCAAAAGGGAATAACATAAATAAGTCAGTCTTGCCATAATGTTATTTTATTGTTCATTTTTAGTAGCAAAGCTGAAAAGGAAAGTCCGTGAAATTTGGCATTTTCCATTGTTGCATTTAGGACCGGTTCAGCAGTGGCTGAACAAATGTCTATTCATTCTTTGAATATTTACCATTATTAAAATTAAGAGATAAAAATGATAAATAAGTTAACCAAGAGCCCCATACACTGTTTTGGTAGCTCTGTCACACAGTGCATTAATACTATATGAAGTATTTAAAATAAATCAGTCCCTTTAAATATACAACATCACAATTTTAACGTTATTGACTATAACTAGCAAAAATCTTAAACCTGGTATGAAATTTTGTCTTTAATTTTTTGTTTAAACAATAATCTAATTACAACTTTGTTTAGTTTAGTATTCATTATTTTTTTTTAATATATACTGAACCTTTGCATTTTGAAGTGATTAGACTATCTTTGTCCTTCTCGTTATGAGATATTTAATTGCAAGATAATCACCTTGAAAAAATAATGTCTTACGATCTTTTTTTTTTTTTTTTTATCAAAATTGGTAAATCATTTAATGAACTCGGTACAATCAAAAGATGGTTTATGCATTTAATCAATTGAGCAAATGTTTACATGGAAACTTTGATTTATGTTTTGACTTAAAGATGTGGCGATGTATATACATGAAAATAAATGAAAATAGAATAAAATACAAACACCAATTTTGATCAAAATATTTATCTAAGTCCTTTGATATTGGTTTGCATGTTTTTATTTTTTAAACAAAGATACAGACTGCAGGTTTGAAGAATTTAACAATACTTACATCATTACAAATGATACAAGATGCAATGGAGTTACAAATTACACGTGTGAAAGCGGATACGAGTTAACTTCCGGTAACCTCACCCGAGTGTGCAGGATTGGACAACAGTGGATAGGTGACCCCCCAGTCTGTTCTGGTAAGAAATTCATTTTATTATTTTTTTTAACCAATAATTCATAATCATCAGTATTTTTTTTATCAATTTCGTCCAACCTGTAAATACACCAGGTAGTACAGACAACTAATCTTGCCTCTTTATTGCATACTATTGAAATTTGACATGACCACACATTCATTACCCTCTTTGTATTTGTAATTATCATCTAACTATCGTAGTTTTCAAATTGATAAAAACACTTTCATTATATTCAGGATGTGAATAAAAGAATGAAAATTCATCAATAACAGTTCAGTGCGCTTCAGTGATAAAAGTACAAGAAACGGATAATTTTTCGAATGAGAAGGAATAGGCTAAATAAAATGATAGGTTTCATTAAATACAAACAAAAATCATAGCAATCGCTGCTTTTTTAGCCTTAAAATACTCCGATGAACTCCAATGATGCTCCGTCAATATCTGGATGTACTTAATGAACCTTTATATACCCAAATGATACACAGTGAACTGGCCCCGCCGTCACCAACTTTCCTTAAGTCAATACTCAACCTCAAGTCTGATTTTTTACCACAAATTTATGCACTTTTCTTTTAAGGATTTGAGTTGGGGACTGAGTTGAGAGATTTAAAAATTTTGGTGACAGCGAGGCCTGATCTTTAATAAAAACAAAATGAGCCACTATCTCCTGTTTATAAACAGATGCATTATGCTATATCAACCCCAATTCAACTCTATTAACCAAATGTACTTACTTACAAACCTAAATTCCAGTGAACAACAAATGAAGTTCAAATAAAATACTATTGGACTTATTTTCACTTCTAATTGGACCGATAAAGTACCACCAGATGGTATACAAGAGTATGATGCTGAATCTAAACCACTCCACAATCCTTGGCCAACAATACAAAGGAACAGTGCAAAAATATGTAACAGTAGGAAGTATTTCTTTTAACCGAAGGCGGGTGAGGGTGGGGGTTAAAGCACCTAAGGTCTTTCGCTAAGCAAACCTATCTAAATTCTCTTTTTCATTCTGTTACTTTTCGAATTTTTTTTAGATTTGTGAATAGTTAAAGAACCTTACATGTCATACTATTAGGATTCAAAACATTTTATTTGAATTTGAATTTAGTTTTTGGGTACGTTGGGATATAATTGAGATATCGTGGCGGTTTTGTGGGGTTTTTTTTGTATTATATTATTTTATAAAATACAAAATGTTTTCAACAAGGATCTATTATCTATGTAAGATTACTAGCACTACAGATTTGTCATTGGGTAGTGAAAGGATCACTTGTATATAAAAAAAGAATTGACCTACAGGGGAGATCGATTTCGGGACTTTTAAAAAGCAAAGTTCATTTGATATTTTCTACTGTACATATTTCTAAATTGTTCGAATTTTCATTTAGAACCTAGCATATTGCGCTTGTAATTCTTAAATTAACCTTCAAAGTTGGCTAAAACATAATTTTTGCAAAAAAAACGGTCTATTTCTGCATGAATTTTGGCCTAGAAATCCATCAGGGCAGGCCTGCCCCTAAAAAAACAAAAAAAAACCCCAAAAACAACCCCCCCCCCCCAAAAAAAGAAGATATTTTGATAGGTTTTGATCAAAGGAATAAATTAAGATAGGATTTTTTTAAGGGTACCCCTGCGGCCCTGAGTTCGAAAGTTGCGAAAAACCTACAAAATTTTTTAAAACATATTTGTGTTATAGTGGTTTATATATATGTGTTACACCTGTAAGGTTTAAAAAGCCCAGTTGGTGTTACCGCTGTCACTTACCGCATATCTCAAGGTTTTTTGGTATCCTGGTTCGATTCCACCTGTTGGCATGATTTTTCTTTTTTTTAAGATTATCGGTTTGTATAAACACCTTTTACTTTTTTTAAATACAGGATTGTGCATTTTGTATTTTACTCCGATTTTCTTCCTTTAATGCACGTTTGCTCTTCAAATTGAAGACACTTATGAAAAAGTATGTACTGAGCTGAAAGCAATCAACCGTAACTATACCTTAGTGTAAGCACGCTTTGTTTGAGGACAAAAATCTTTCACTCTGTGTTACTCGAGACAGGTGCCACGTAAAAAAAAATCATGCCGAGCAAAAACTGTTGCGTTTGCCTTTTCAGAACATTTCAGTATCGACACAACTTCCTAAATTTCATTTTTTTTTTGCATTTCTTACACCAATAACATTTTTCGAAATTAAATGTATCATCTCCAAAGAAATGAGTTGTAAAAGGACGTACACATGTATATACACAAACGGGATTAGCAACTTCTTTACCGCCATGTTTACATTAACTTCCGAAAATATCATGCACGTTTTAAAAAAAATCGCAAATTTTGCGTTATCCTCCCACATTGAGGACCACATCGCGTAAAACATCCGTACCAACGAGAGACATTATGATAAGAACTTGCTTGTCAATCGTTGTGAAATAAATAAGTTGAAATAAAAATTATCTTGTAAAAACGTTGCTTCTGAATAAAGCAAATGAATGTGTTCTTGTTGATACGGATCTGTTTCAAAAATTTTGAATTATCATGTTCAAAACTGAATGAGATATATGGAAAATAAATTCCCGATTTTAACGTCATTGTGGACACGGCATGTGTGAGAATTTAATTTTGTAATTATGATCCTATACGGGAATCACTCCTATATAGATTTTTAAACTTCATTTGCATGCAAATCGATAAGAAATTCACTATTTATTTGGAATAAATTAAATAAATTCATGTCACAAAACAGCGTCGATTTACCTACACGTTTATATCCTACAAGTTATGAAATCTCAACTGATAAATTACAAAAACGTGTACGAGTATGTGTAGTTATAACACGCATACGCGTACCCGTACACGTTTTAAATCTCAACCTCTCTTATATGTCCCTGGTTGTAAATAAACGCATATAAAGTACATAAATCGTATTATAGAAAGTAAGCTGAAAATAAAATTTAAAGATAATTAAAGATAATAAAGTAAAAAAACCGTCTATAACTCATACCGCTCGGACAACGACTGTGAAACTTTTTTTTCAATCATTATACATTATGAGAAGTAGAACCTAAGAGTTTACTGTGTATGGCCTAAAATCAAGAAGTGGAACGGAAATCGATATGCTTTTAGTAAAGACAGAAACCAATACCGGCCCTATAGGTCAATTCTTTTGTTATTTACAAGTGATCCTTTCATTCCCTTAGTTCCTGTTAGTAAGATAATTCTTTAGCTAAAACGATAGAGAGCTGGATTTGAGAACAATGTTTTATTATTTTTGTTTCGACCATTTAATCACATTCAACAGAATGTGATTTATGAAAAAGACACGTTTAAGATCAGATCTGTTAATGCATATGTAGCTCATTTTTGCAAACACTATTTTGTTTGTAATCGACAATAAAACTATCATTTTAATTAAGTTTAATTTTGGCCGATTCGTTCCAGAAAGGCACGCCTATTGTTGTTTTGCTTTTTTAACCTAACAATAAACGGTTTTCTAAAACAATAAAGAAAAATCATTCAGTGGATACATATATTACGATTAAATATTCATATGCACAAGTCAAATTCAATATGTACAATACAAAAAGACTAATTTAATCGTAACGTATATCAATATAAGGTATTTTTCAATAGCGATAAGAATTTGATGATAATTCGACCATTTAAGGAAAATTAAAAGCATTATAATCTCGTTTTAAAAGACCTTACACAAGCAATTATTTCAAACTTTTGTTACAATATATCTTTGATTAAGTTAATAAATTTTCTAATGTTGTTATATAAAGCGTAATGTAAATGAAACAATAAATTGAAATTGGTTAGATTATATTTAATTTTTATTTATTTTGACGCCATGACATATATTTTTTTTTCATGACAACCCATGCTTAGCCTAGATATATATTTGTTGTCTCTGATTTGGCTTCTGTTGTAAGAACTAGTGATTTATATTTGCTGCGGTTAGATTTATCCTACAAAAACATATTTATTTTTTATATCGATGAGTTCAGAGAGTTTCTTGATACTTTTATCTCTCAAAATATCTTGTTGCACGTATGGTATGGTTCATTTTTACACTGTTTAACCATTTGCAATGCATCTATACAGCTCCTTCTGAAATATGAATGCTTTTTTTCCCCATGACATGGAACATTACATAAATTTGCATTTAGAACTAAGCGTACAAATATGACATTTGCAATTAACAAATCATATCACATATATTACATCCGCTATTTCGCAGTTTGAAGCGGAGATTAAATACATGCATGTCGTAGATAATTGCAAAGTGCAGATCATCGAGATACATGTACAATGAATCTAGTCACCGCATAAAAATAGTCTTTGGATAGATACATTATACAAGCATAATTTCTATGATTTGATATGAATTGCAAATATCCTTAAATAGGAGTTAATGGTTGATGTACGTCAATTTATTTATGTCAGCGTAAATGGACTCCCCCAAGACCACATATTTTCTGTGGTCGATTTATTATGGATCGAAACATTTTAAGCACAAAAACTTCGGTGATCGAACAATAAAAGAAAGGGATTTAACAGATGAAAAGACATGCTTTATAAGCACGAATGCCTTTTGTACTGTTTATTTTTAAACATACAGGTTGTCTATCCAATATCTGTCCAATTCTGCAGTTAACTAAGTGCAAGGCTAATCGATAGCCCTATTACATATGTAGTTCAGGAGTTTTCCTTTTGCGTTGCAGAAGCATGCAACGACTGCCTTTTATTTATGCATCTACATTGAGTTATGTAATGACACTGCGATGTTTAATCTTTTGACTACGGGAAATCTATACAAACGCAGTATATTTTATTAATGTTCTTCAAGAGACAACGACAGTAAGCCTGTAGCAACTTAAGCGTAAACGGTTGTCATTTACGAATTTCACGTCGTCGTGGTAGTAATCTTGTTTATTAATACCCAATAAAAATACAGAAAAAAATAAGATATAAAATGAACAATTTGAGCAGAATTATTATTGAAGATTTAATTTAATCAAAACTTTTAAAAAGTTTAAAATTAAAAATTTTATTTCTATTTGAATAACAGTAAAACAAGACGTTTACCATTCCCTTTGATGCTATCGTTTTTAAATTAACAGCTTAAAGACATAATATATTACCATTTTTTGATACTTTTCTTGCAAAACCTTTGTAAGGCCTTTTGTTACGGTCGGCTGTTTTTCTACCGAGGCATCCAGATTATATAGGTACTAAATATTAGAAATTAACCTTAGTTTAATCTTGTATATGAAAAAAATTATAAATTTGTGCAGGAATTTCGAAAATATAACCGTCATACAAACAAACGATTTGAATTACATTTATTTTGAACAGGTGTGAAGTCTTCTTAAAATACAATTGACGCGCCGTTTCAGAAACTTAAAAATGTCAATTTTTTATCTCTATGTCATACAGAATATTTTCTGTGCACATGTAACTTTAATTAAAAAGTATCTTGTAGTTTCGGCACATATTGTAACGTGTTCAGATGAATGAAATTTCTGAATTTGGTGAAGCATAAATAAGGCCCTCGCGTACCAAATGTGTTGAGCGAAACAATATATAATAAGAACTGAACATGCGGAAGTCGCAGGCAAAAAACAAAGTGTATTTATAAAATCATATTAGCCCTAAGAAAAATAAATGCTGTTAAGATTCGAATATTAAGATTTTGACACATTTTCAATTTTAAACAAAGAACTGTAAAACTGGATTTATATATAATTATGTTCACAGCAATTCCATTATGTCCTGAGATAATGTCAACCTCTTCAGTCACCGTGTTAAGCCAAAACATAAAGATTGGTGGGATATTGTCGATGACATGCGCACAGCACCATGCATTGGTAGTTGGTAACCTGTTTAGAACTTGCCTTTTAAATGCAACATGGGATGGCATGGAGCCTATTTGTGAAGGTTTGATTTAATTTAAATAAACAATTATCATAATTCAAGTTTGAAATGTGAAGAATTTTTAATATAATTAATACTTACAATTCAACTGGATTTCTTCGATTTCGTATTTGTTTTAATAATATTAACTGCATAATAATGTTAACTACATTGAGGCTATTTTGAATATCTAGAATAACATTACTATCTTTCTGTTCATAAAATAATACTACTATTGGAGTTTAAAATATGAAGTTGATATTTTGCTGCGAAAGCCAAGATAACGTATAAACATAATTATATCAACGGTAATTTTATTCCTTGCACATGTATATGTAAATGTCAGCTGTATGCTCATGTAAGAAAATCTGTCTAATTTTTTAATTAATGTTTTCATTATTAATTACAGCTTGCGTATGTCCGAGCGCAGCTGTGGGATATCAGTTTAACTCAACAGAAGAGCTTATTACAAGAATGGAGGAAATGACGAAAGAGCTAAAAGTAGTAAAGGAGAAAACGAATGCCTATATTCGGTCCAAGATCAGTGTGAAAGACAGTCGTACCTCCTCAACAGGAATCGGTTTCGTCCTTGGCTGGGGTATTATAGGGTCCTCAATGGTGGCTATCTGTTTGTGTGATGCCTTTCCCCTCTTGCGTCATATCAGGCATGGCGTTTAATGACACAATAACCATAAAAACATCAATATAAACTTGAATCATACAAAATTTGAACTTTTAAACCGCACAAACCACAGTTCCGCGGGCCCTAAAGCTTAGATGAGCCGATGTTTGATCCCGTTTTTAAATAATTTAAGGAATTAATTGTTAAACAGTAAGATTGAGATCAAAACCAAGCTCGTTTTAGTTTTATGGCCCAGAGCTTTAACAAAGGGCTTTTTGACCAAAACGATTCCGACGTCAATCAAGTTTGTTTAAGTCATGACCCATGAAGACCAGGATTTGGTTCTGATAGGTCGGTGAAAAAATTGATAAGATTGTTAAGAGATTATTAGGGCCCCGCTTTGCGGGCACCCTATAGTAATCAGTCTGTCCATCCGTCTGTCCGTCCGAGATCACTTGTCTGGGGCATATCTTCTCTCCCCTTGGCCCAATCTGGCTCATACTTCACCTACAGAGTGCCTTTGAGTAAAGGGTGTGCAGTGACCTTGAACCAAGTTATAGGTCTAAGGTTAAGGTCATAGCAGAATTATCTGTAAAATTTTTGTCCGGATCATATATTCTCTCTCCTTGGTTCAATCTAGCCTATAATTCACCCACAGAGTGCTTTTGGTCAAAGAGTGTGCAGTGACCTTGAATGACGTTTCTTGGTCAAGGTCATATCAGACCACGCAAAAAAAAATCCACAGCATATTTACTCTCCTCTTTATCCCTATCAGGCTCATACTTCACATAAACAGAGCTTTTGGGTAAAGGGTGTGCAGCGACTTTAAACCAAGTTTCAAGGTCAAATGTTAGGTCATAGCAGATCTCTTTAAAATCCAGTTTTAGACCACAAATTATTTTCCATTGGCTTAATCTTGCTCATATTAAACCCAAAAAGCCTGTTGGTAATAGGTAATGACCTTGACTTAAAGTTCTATGCCAACCTGAAAATTTCTAAGTCATAGGTCAATGTCAAAGCAAAATCCTCTGAAATGCTTTTATCCTATTTTCCATAATTTAAGCGGGGCCCTTTGAGATGGTCACCATCTCAATGATGTCTAGTTGGATCCAGTATTACACTGACAAAACTACTAGTATTGACAATTTTAACCAACGTTAGACTACTATTTAGAAGGTACGCATTGAAGAACGCATAATATAATGTGCGTGTGTGTGTGTTATTTATGTATTTTTAAATGAATCAACACCATTTAAACTATCGATGTTAACATTTGGTATTCCTTTTGTAATGCTGTTTTACAATTAGGATTCTTTCTGCAGCATTTAGTAGTATCAAGATTATAAAGTATGTTTGCAATCGACTTTCACATGATTTTTAGCTCACCTGAGCTGAAAGCTCAAGTGAGCTTTTCTGATCACATTTTGTCTGTCGTCCGTCTGTCTGTCTGTCCGTCTGTCTGTCTGTCCGTAAACTTTTCACATTTTCAACATCTTCTCCAGAACCACTGGGCCGATTTCAACCAAACTTGGCACAAAGCACCCTTAGGCAAAGGAGATTCAAAGTTGTGAAAATTAAGGACCACGCTCTTTTTAAAGGGGAGATAATTGGCAATTATTGGAAAATTTTGAGAAATTTTTAAAAATCTTCTTCTCAAGAACCATTTGGCCAGGAAAGCTGAAACTTATGTGGAAGCATCCTCAGCTAGTGTAGATTCAAAATTGTGAAAATCATGAACCCCGGGGGTAGGGTGGGGCCACAATGGGGGGTCAAATTTTTACATAGGAATATATAGAGTAAATCTTTAAAAATCTTCTTCTCAGAAACTAATCAGCCAGGAAAGGTGAAACTTATGTGGAAGCATCCTCAGCTAGTGTAGATTCAAAGTTTGTTCAAATCATGACCCCCGGGAGTAGGGTGGTGCCACAATGGGGGAGGTCAAATTTTTACATAGGAATTTATAGAGTAAATCTTTAAAAATCTTCTTTTCAGAAACTAATCAGCCAGGAAAGCTGAAACCTATGTGGAAGCATTCCTCAATAAGTGTAGATTTAAAGATGTGAAAATCTTGACCCCTGGGGGGTAGGGTGGGGCAACAATGGGGATCAAATTTTTACATAGGAATATAGAGTAAATCTTTAAAATCTCTAAAACTAAGTAGCTAGGAAAGGTGAAACTTATGTGGAAGTATCCTCAGGTAAGGACTAAGTAGATTTAAGTTTGTTCAAATCATGATCCCCGGGGGTAGGATGGGGTCACAACGGGGAGGGGGGAGGGAAACAAATTTTTGACATAGGAATATATGGAGAAAAATCTTCTACAAAACCATTTGTCTAGAAAATCAGTAACTTTAGTAAAAGCAACCTTGGGTAGTGTAGATTCAAATTCGTTAAAATAAAAATCTTGAGGAGTAGGGTGGGGCCACATTCGGGATCCAATTTTACAAAGGAAAACATTTTTAATTCACAAAAACTGAAATGTTATATTATATATGGTTTTACTTATATGCAAACATTTTGCCAATTTGTGATTCTTTAAAATTGTTAAGACTTTTGCCCCTGGATGATTCTTGGGCCTCACAAGGGGTTCAGAGTTTGATGTAGGTTTATATCCCATGTATAAACAATTGTCTAGGATCTTGTTGAGAACTGCGATGCTCAACATGTGATATGAATATAAAATCATCCTATTAGAAAAGGGACTTGATTATAAACATATTAAGAATATCTACATGTATTACTACATTGTCCAGATATTTTGTATTATGTCGATCTCCATTAAGCTGATTTTATCATGCCTATTGTTGCTCAGGTGAGCGATGTGGCCCATGGGCCTCTTGTTATTTATAGTCTCGTCGTTCAACCTGAAGAGATAGAAGGTCGTTTTGAAAGGAGAAATATATTGTAATTATTTTTCATTCAAGTTTAATAACATTGTTTGCTACGGAGGCGTATTTAAACGAGATTCTTGGTCGTAGAAACGATATAATGAGTTGTAATAACGATATGAGATAAGTCATACGAACATTATAAATAAAGTGGAACGTATGTACAAAATAAGTCGTAATTACGAAATAATAAGGCGTAATTACGACAGAACGAGATACAACGTCAAACCTACGGAATATTTTCTTTATCAATATTTACTTCAGACTTCATTACCTGACCTAGTTATGCTTTTAGTTACTTATCAATTAAACTCTTTATAACGTTTTTCACATTTGCGTGATTAATCAATAAAATCGATAGCTGTTGAACAACATCCTGTATTGTGTTCTAGTTTTCTTAGTATTAAGTAGTACTAAATCAGAATAATATTTTTACAATCTAATCTAATAAACGAAATATTTTGGATTTAGATAAATCTCTCGCACAATTATCTCTCTCTCTCTCTCTCTCTATATATATATATATATCAATTTTCAAATCATACATTATCTGTTCATGATAACTAAACTAAAGCTTGTCTGATATTATCCATACCAGTCATATATATCCTATATATATATCATATATATAACATATTTTAAATTTTAGAAAGTCGCAAAGCAACAGTGAAGTTTAATTTTATTAAACGATTTCTAGCTCATTTTAATCTGGTTTTTAAAATCACTATTTTCCTTATTTTACC
Organism: Magallana hongkongensis; assembly: GCA_016163765.1. NCBI lineage: Eukaryota > Metazoa > Mollusca > Bivalvia > Ostreida > Ostreidae > Magallana > Magallana hongkongensis. The sequence continues at coordinate 14,863,648 of WFKH01011581.1, read as the reverse complement.
TTCATATTCACATGTTGAACATTGAACCCCTTCTTGTGCTGTGCTCCATTTTGTTTAAGTAAGGTTTTACTTGCTTACTTATTATCTAATTCAACATAATCATAAATTAAAAAAAAATAGTTCTCAATCACTTTCGATCAATATAATTGAAATTCTGATGACGATTTAAATGATGTAGTCGCACTTATTAGAATATCGTTCTCCTTAACAAGGGGTACCAACTGGATGGTAGATACATGTGTTGAATTAGAAAATGTCCCGAATACAAAGGACAGTATCAGTTTATATTTCTATCTTAGTCATGATCAGTTTCGGATACATCTATGGTAAGATTCGTGTTGCTTTTGAATGTTGACGCTTTAATTGTGTTAAACTTGTTTATCTATTGTAATTCTAAAGATACAAAGAACAAGACATAACAATTTAACAATTGAATTTCTACGAAACTTACCAATTTTAATATATTGTACAGTTTGACCTGCTAACCCCCTTGAGTAGTTTTGAGTTGGATGCTACGCTTGAATGATTTAAGCAAAACTTGGCGAGTGCCAAAAGAGCTGAATAAATAATATCTAAAAAAAATTTTGCCACACATTTAGAAAACGAACTGTGAATCATGGAATTTGAATATTCGCTTTGAATTTTTTCTAAATCTTTATCAAGAGCTCTTCTTTATAAGGAGATTTATATAGTCTAAAACTGGCCACAAACATCCAGCCTTCTTAAAAGCTTATCTTGATTATGGAGAAATTCTATCTGAGACAAAGATGAGGCAGGTGAACACTTAACCTAACAAAATGCAACAAAAGAGAGAGTTATTATTAATTTACCGTAGATTCGTGGTTTTAGGTAATTTTATTTTAAGTCATATATTCACACTAAACCTTTGCCATCATTAGTGTCTCTGCCATGAGCATATTTTAAATGCTTATGTATGGTTTTACGATAAAAGTTTTCTGTGATTTTTATCATTAATCCAAAGTTTTATCGCCGAGTAAGGACTTTAATTCACGTTTACATAAAAATGAGTTTACATTTTGGTATTGGTATTAGATTTTAGAATTGGAATATAATATATTGAAACAACATAGTAATTACTTAATTAGCTATTTCATCGCGTATCTTGTTTCATGTAGCAGCTTTATTATGACCTACATGTAGATAGATCATTAAACTCCGTCTTTTTTTTTTATTGTGACACAAAACAAGTCAAACTGTTTGCACACTTTGCACGATACATGTACGAACTATTTAATATTTTCAATACAGATAATTATATATGTTGCAAAATATTTATCTCACATATATTTACTTGTTCCTTTGTGTTTTCTTTAACCTTCATGTTTAACTTTATATTTGTAGAAGATATTCTCTTTTATTCAATGTTTTATGAAACAATGTACTAATGTACTATCTTGGGTATTGTATAAAACATAGCATTGTTTTGTGTTTTTATTTAAATTTTTATTTGAATTCCTTGAATAATCAATTGTGGAAAAAAAAGCTTCGCATGGTTCAGGGAAATTTTTTATGTACGCAGCAATCAACCACTTCGAAGTACCTGTGTATAAATTGATTTATCGCGATTGATACCTAGGACAAAATCAGAAGCCCGAGAATCGATTTAAATTCATTCAACTAAAAGTAATTGAATGCGAAAATACGTAAAAAAGGGACATCATTTGCTTTAAGTCAATTACTAACTCTAATAAAAGTTTTAATTTCAAGCGTCATTTTTTTCATGCTCATTTTTTGTCAGTTTATCAACAAGGGCCTAGTTTACAAACGTGCATCAATATGTATGTATCCAGGGGCAAAAAGTGTATAAATTAGTACTGGAAAAATTACAAAGGGAATAACTAATCGACTGTCAGGAGACCATTGGTTACATGTATGTTGATTCTACTTTCTTGTATATGTGATAACGTTTGATATAGAGAGCGTTGTTGCTTTTTTATTTACCAGATACTTTGTCGTAGTTTTTCTGGGTACATCTAAATTTGCATTTAAATACATTCATTATTTAATCGTATCGTATTTATTCATCTTTGCAAAAAACGGACACGGAAATGTTTTGCTGTTAAATGAAATTTAAGCTTAACTAAGACAAGACCCCGCACTAACCAAACTTTTCAATTCACTTAACTTAGTAGTCAACTCTTAAAGGGAATTCTCATACTTGATGAAAGTTAGTGACGGCGGGGCCAGGGCATGTTTTAACAATCTCTTTGAGGTCCTAGCTGAATCAATATATTCTCAGAATGGATTGTTATGCCCCCCTTCGAAGAAGGGAGGGCATATTGCCTTGCTGCTGTCCGTCTGTCTGTCTGTCGGTCGGATGGTCGGTCTGTCCACCAACAGTTTCCGTTCATTTTCTTCGCAGAGGATGAACATATTGAAATGAAATTTGGTATACATGTTTATCATGATAATATCCAGGTCAAATTAGATGTTGAGTACGATCGAACAATTTTCGACAGAGTTATGCCCCTTGGACTTAGAAAATTTCCAATTTTTGCAGTTTCCGTTCATTTTCTTCGCAGAGGATGCACATTTTGTCATGAAATTTGGTATAAAGATTTATCATGATAATATCTAGGCCAAGTACGATGTTGGGTACGATCGA
>WFKH01011581.1:14839505-14858627 GCA_016163765.1 Magallana hongkongensis | reverse complement strand
TGGTATTCTATTGCTGCACTTGGACAGGCGCAAGCTGTAATCAATGTTATTGCATAAAGTAAGATGAAATCCTAGTTAACTTAGTTGATATTCACAGATATCACATTTGCGATAAACAACAAATCACCTCTATATACGATATTTCAGTAAAAAGTCATAAAAGAAAAACACTATTCAGTTTGATCAATCCTGCACACATTGTGCTTAATGTCTGCACGTATAGGAAAGACAAATATTAAAACGAGTAATAAGTAAAGGAAGCGAATAAAAATGGGTGTAGAGGGGGAACGTAAACACAATTTGGACAATAAGGGACATTAAACAAAGCTTTGATGTATGGCTTTTTTCCAACGTGTTGTCATAAAAGATGGTCATAATAATGTAAAGATTATATAGTCTTGCTCATCACACGTTATTACAAACATCGTGTACTATCTGCTCATTTGCTAACATTTTTTTTTTAAAACAACTTTCACTTTGACACATAAATCTCTATTTAAATAATATAACTGTTGTAAGATAAAACCTTCACAAATAGGTTCCACGCCATCCCATGTTCCATCAATTTGGCATGTTCTTAATAAATTACCAACTACCAAAGCATGGTGCTGTGCGCATGTCATCGACAATATCCCACCAATCGTTGTGTTTTGGCTAACCACGGTGACCGTACTGGATGAAAACACTTCAGAACAGGATGCAATTTCTGTAATTTGACAATTTGAATGAGAGGTCATATTAAAAAAATCTACCTCCAACAATAAGTTATATATAACAAGCGCCTAAACGATATGGTGAAAATATGCAGAAACTCTATTTTTGTTAAAAAATAAAATAAAATGCATCGCATAAATTTTGCAGAAATAAACATTTTCTTATTTTCATGAAAGGAAGATTTAGGGTGCAAAATGACCGACTTCTTTTATGTTTTCAGACATGTTAAATTGGATCATATCACTTTTATTGTTGTCTAGCATTGATATTATCCCTTTTATCGTTTCAGTTGTACTTCTTTGACAGTACATATGTATTTTCGGGGTCAATGTTCGTGGTCATTTAAAGACTGTTTCGATTTGCTTTAGAAGAGCTCTATATAAAAAATATATCCAAATTTAAAAGGTACAATATATGGGTTTTTTTTCTCTTTACTAAATCAATTCTATGTTTAATTTAAGAGAAAGCATTTTGTATAAGGCAAGATAAGGAATGTATTAGTTTCTACCTACGATTATCTACGACTGATATCCATATCAGCTGTATTTATCTTAATGCAAGAATAATATTTACTATGCACAATTAAATTGAAATTAATATCTTACCAGAACAGACAGGAGGATCACCTATCCACTGTCGTCCAATCTCACATAGCCGGGAGAGGTTACCGGAAGTTAAGCGGTATCCGCTTTCACAAGCGTATTGTGTGATCCCATTGCAACTAGTATCATTTGTTAAGATGATAGTGTTGACAAATTCCTCGTAACTGCAGTCTGTATCTATTTAAAAAACAGCAAAAGATCTTCAACCTACCTCAGGTGCAATTTAATCAATTTAATTTGTAATTGTTAACTTTTATTTTCATTACATAATTGCATTTTCCCCTTTACTTCATCAAAGTGGACTCAGTTAAAATGTGTTGATGTAAAAATGTTAAAATAGCATGATCGCATGTTGATATTCAAGTTAGTTAGTTGTAAGAATGCGGTGCATGATACAACCTTTAAATCACCTTAAATTTGTATCTCTTGAAATAGAAAATAGATGATAAATTTTTTTAACTTTAATTTTTTCTGTAAATACCAAACATCTCTTTGTAATCTTAATCAGTTTCTATTGTATTAAACAAGTTAATGGAATCAATAATAATCGTTAGGTTTTTATACCCCAAAATCGAAGACACCGGAGGCATTATTATTCTTTAAGTCATATCTGACTGTCATACAGTAATTCTATCATAATTCCTAATATAACTTTCCATGGAAAAAAAGTTAACTGTTTGAGATTTTATATGAGGTTAAATATAGATATGAGAGCAGTATCTTGAAATCATAAAAAGTTAATCACTTTTTCGTGGGCTAGAAAAAGAGAAATATGCTTGCTTCTAACAGGGGTTATTATTACAACACGCTATTTGACACTGGCCTTTAAACTAGAAATCTGGTTCAAGGTCACTGCAAACCTACTACCTGCGGTCACTCTATGGGTGAATTTTGAACACAAGTGGACCAAAGAGAGGGAAAATAGGCTTTATAAATAGAAAAAAAGGACAAACAGACGGATGGATGAAAATAACAATTAGTCATAATAGGGCGCCCACCAAACGGAATCCTATTAGGATATTCTGGATTTTTAATATGAAAGAAATCTAGTAGACTCTCCAGTCTTCAGCGAAAAAGTAATGGGTATTGATTAGATAAGTAAAATGGCATATGACAAAGCTTAAATATACTAGTATCTGGTATTGGAGTGATACAGCAGATATATAAGAAGGAAAATATGTATACTGTTGGGTAAGTGGGATTTGATGAAATTCATAGTTCATGGTTAAAAGCGACATCCTCACATCTTTTTTTTTTGTCATTAGAATTTTGCTACTCAAAATTTAACATTTACAATGCGTAACAGTTGTATTTAAAAGGGTCAACCAAAATGTTATCATCAATTAAAAAGTTTTAAGCAAAATACAGTGCTTACAATTTTTTGATTTGTAAACAAGGCTCGTGCCATATTTTTTCTTAACATCCTAGTTGCTGAAATGAAATCCATAATTTATAACAAAATCAAAAGTAGGGGACAAAACTGGAAAATGTTACAGTATGGTCATATAAAACTTCTAGATAGGAAAAATCTAAGAAAAACTAAGCTTTTGTCAGTATATTACACATATGTGAAAAAAATGCACAAGCTTTAATTTGTTAACACAACAAAGAAATGTGGGATTTCTATCTCGATTATAACTTGACAACTGACGGTAAAATATTGACTGACATTTAGAAATTCCATTTGTAAGCATTACAAACATTATGAATTGAAAAGTAAAATTTTGACCACGCCCTTTTAGTTACAAATTGACAGTTTTGCCAGTGAATGAGTCTAGAGACGTGAAAATCATTTGTGGATTTTTTTAGCAGTAAATTAGAAGCATTATCCCGATTCAAAATAAAGTCAGTTTAAGCCTACCTTCATAGAATCTCCACGAACTTGTGTAATGTGTCATTACCGCAAAATAATTGACACTATAAGGTACTGTCTGAGTATGATTGACAACTACTACGTCGTCGGCTCTTGGTCCTTTTCCAAGTTGAACATTATCATTATCCCAGCTGATCCACAGTTGAGCATAGTCATTCGTGTTTAATATTCCTGGAGAATCAGTCTGGTTACAAATCTCCATTAGGGCACGAATGCAAGACCCCTGATTGGACCATCCACCGATGACAATTTCATAAAACTGGCTGTAATCGTCACGTGGTGTGGAAAGGTCATCGGTCATTAATGCAACGTGAACATCAGTCGAAGCTTTGACCCAAAACTCGATATAACTTTTTCCGATAGCGTGTATACAATAGGTACTGAGCTGACTGTAGCTGCTGCCTGAAGTAATTTGAATATATCCTAAAATAGATTGAATAGATAAACAAGTATATAAAACATGAAATATTATATCAATGAATACTTAAAATCGTCACTGTACGTTTCTGCATGAAATTCCCTATAATATGTACCTTTGAAAAATTATAATTACATGGTCCATACACTATATGCATGCATTTTCTGAAATGAAAGTTAAAGGAGATTTCTATCTTCTAATTCAAATTAAAGTCTACGGGATTTTAGAATTGATATTGACATAAGAGTTCCTGATTGATAATGCTCAAATTATAGTGGGATTCCGAAAAGTGTGAGTTATGGCTCTCTCAGATGTCATATTTTTAAAAAATGAATCCCTTACAGATAGGGGATGTGTATGTCCATTTTGTCTACAAAACATATTAGTCAAAAATATATGAAGATAAGAAGTCAAGAACATCAATGCAGACAAGAGAAATAAACAGATATTGTTATTATAAAAGTTCGTGTTTAAAGATATCAGATTCATGTATTTGAATTAAATGCGTTATAAAGTCGTTTCCAGCCGTTGCAATTGTTTGTTAGTATTCAGATTCAATTTAGCGGAAACGTTTCACATTTAACCAAAGAGAAGTTATGATTTTTTAAAAGTTTATTTAATTCATTTATGATTAAGAATGACAATTGCAGTTAACTGGTCTGAACTAGGGTAATCGGTAGCAATCAGTAATCTGTTATTCAAGTTAGTTAGTTCAAAAATCTTTTTATAATAAGATTTTCCTTCACCATTTTGATTTTGTAATCCTCGAGCGTTGGTATCTGGAGATAGAAAAGATCGCGGGATTGAGATTAAGGAGATACACTTATCATAACGTTTTTAATTATAAATGCTGTCAAAACACGATATTACTACACAGTCTGTTCTGTTTTATTTTCGTACCTAATAATTATAGCACCGCTGGGTACCATTATAATTTTTATTTGCAATGAACTTGATTTGTACGTTATCGAAATCTTCCTAGAAGCCATATAGATGACATTATTGATAAAATAATTTGATCAAGTACGTGACCAACCAAATTTATTTACCATTGATTTTTTTAACATTGCTGTTTGTTTCACAATTAAATTAGGTGGGAAATCTAAATAAAGCAAAAATTGCACTAAGTACACAGGTACTTACCGTCTATATTTTCAAAACCAATTAAGATAATAATACAGACATAGAAGATCATGTGCGTCCGTGCCATTTTCCAATTCAAAAAAAAAAAACCCAGACTTTAAACTCCTCGCTATAGGGTAAAGATACTCGAGTGGTTCGGACTATCTTCAGTGGACCATCCTTTTAAATTTTCAACATGACCTTTTAGAAAAGTATCGATCAAAACTGTTTCTTTAAATATTTACTTAAGTACGTTTTTAGCTCAGATTTCTTATCATAAAAGTAATGGAATTAGAATACAAAACAGGAAGAAACAAATATCGACTAAAATCTCCATTATCATTAGAGTATAGAAAACCAGTAAACATCAAGTTTTATTGTTGATTGTTATAATAAACTAAAGATGTATACGCGTCAATATTTTTCCAATTTATATTAAATTGTTGCACTGCGGCCCAATTAAGATTGAACATATTGCTGAAGTTAAGATAAAACTTTGTAAAACTCTGTAAATTCCTGACCACTTCATTGCAAACCGTTCCGTAATTAGAAACAATTATAACATTTCAATCAATGAGGCAATTGATTTTCCAAGGCTCATATCCTCTGAAACAAGATTTCTCAATAATGGTCGAACAAAATATAGACTAGATTAAAACGAGGTTACTGGAACTACAAAATACATCAATACGGATACAATGTATAAAGCTTTCAATAAACAAACTATACATGAGTATACGTAGTAGTAACAGTTGGCTGATCTTGCTCCCAAAACATGTAACGTTTGCATTCCTGTAAGGCTTTTTATATTTTTTTTCCAATATCGTACATGTTATTAACAAATTTATAAATCTTACAACATATATGACACGTATATCTTACAACAACCTAAAAACAAATTTGTTAAATTTTATAAAATGTCTATTATTCCATATTGGTTCTTGTAAAATATCGTTTTTTTATCATATTTAATGCCTCCTCATTCCCCTATCCACACATCAAACAAACTCACAAATGTGCTGAAAAATTTATTGATCAGAATATGATTATATCCTGATCAAACATATAAACTTGGATGTACATCATACACACAAATAGTACATACCAAAAATTCAAGTAGAACAATAATCAAAATACTGTAAACTGAAAAAAGAAAATTTAAAAACAAACTGCAACGTATAATATGTAGAGCAGAATATTATACAAGGTAAACTATGCATTAAACACTTTAGTAAATTATCTATAATACAAACTGACTAATGGCAGAAGGTGGGGGAAATAGGCCCCCCAGCCCTTCGAAACACACAGATCATAAAACTGACTAGATCCTAACATTGACTAGATCATACTATGCAACAATCCAAAACAAACATATTGTGAAAAGTCATATTATGCAACAATCTACAATAAACATATCGTTAAAAGGAAGGTGGGAGGGGGGGGGGGGGAAACTCGACAAGACATAGACTGTACATTTTGTAGATTGCATTTATATACCTGATTTTAATATCTGACATCTAATATATATATATATATATATATATATATATATATATATATATACACACACACACATACACACACAATCGTTGTAAAACAAATAGAGGTTTTTGAACATCACATGGCTTGTTAAATTAAAACAATTCATATTCATATATGTGTTGTTACTTTTTAATTTAGGTGATCCAGGTGTTTATATTGGAATTATTTCCTTATATCCTCTCTTTAAAAAGTGCAAGAACAAGTCAGTCAAAAACACATTAGGTGATTTATGCAGTTTATATTTTAATATTTTAATTTATTTAAGTCAATTCTGATTTTTATAAATAAGTTTATATCAATAAACGCCATGTCTGATATGACGCCGCATCACACAAACAAACAGCCACCGTTAAGGACACTTTGATACCCCAACCAAAGGCGTAACCGATTCCTGTGGAGGAGATACGGCTGTCTTTTACACTGATTCTGGAGCGGATAAAGGCATTCGTTTTCTGTCTCCTCCTACAGTTTTCAAGTTACTGTTTTGCAGATCAATTGTACTAATACTTAGTATCCGGAATGTGCGTATTACCTAAATTTTGATAATTTCTGAAAAAAATACCAGCTGTTGAACTTGTCATATTTAAACCGGGTTTTCCACAGGAAAAATCCGGTTATTAAAACGGTGAAAATGGCGGGCGGGCGGCTGCCAAAAGGGTACCCCTATTGTACGGATAACTCCTCCTACAGTTTTCAAGAAAGGGAATTGTTTTTCAGATCAATTGTACAGTGTACATATATCAGAGATGTGCATATTGCTTGGATTTTGATTTTTGATAATTTATCACAAAAAATTCCAGCTGTTTAACTGAGTTATTTTTTTGGCAAAATATTGCAAATAGAGTACCCAAATTCTCTGGATAGGTAGTGTTTATCAATTCAGGGTTGACAAATGGATTATTGTTCATTCAAAAAACCCGGTTTGCTGTCACATTGACAGGTTTGTTTTTTTGGGTTTTGTTTTTTTTTTGCATAATATTGCATATAGGGTATCATTTTGTACAAATTACTCCTTCCACAATTTTCAAGATAGGAACTTTTTCTTTGCAGATCAATTGTACATATATCAGAAATGTGCATATTACTTGGATTTTAATTTTTGATAAAACATAAGAAAAGTATTAGCTGTTGAACTTTGAACAAAATAATGCATAAAGGTCATCCCATTTGTTCCTAAAACTTTTCCTAGTTTTCAAGATAAAAACTGTTTTGTTTTGCAGTTCAATTGTACACATATGCAAGATGTGTATAGTACCTGTATTTTGTTTTAGTGAATTTATGAGCTATTGAACTTAGTTCTTTTTTCCATAATATTGCACACAGGGTGCATCATTTGTCCAGATAACTTTTCAATATAGGAAGTTGTTTGCTTTTCGATTGTACAAATATGCACCATAGAGATAAGCATCATACTTTGATTTAAAAAAAAAATGGATTATGGATACTGTTTGCACAAAAGAAAACCTGATTTAGTGCCATTGAGAGCTTTCTCTTGACTTTTTATTATCTTGACCCTCCATATCGCGTTAATTAATGTTGATATTCTTTTTCTGTTAGTAAGGAAAACGTTGTTAAATATTTGATCTTCCTTTGGCTTTGTTGTTTAAGAATCTTTGATACCTGTACAACCAATTTTTGATAAAACTTTTATAGTGGATGGTATGTCATGTTAATGGTTCTACTTTGGTCATAGTTTGAATTGGAATCATACAGGTGAACATTGGGGGGGGGGGGGGGTCTGACAAATAATCATTACTTTATGTATAGAAAGACATTCAATATAATTTATTAACAGCTCTAGATACTGGTATTTATTCCTAATCGCTAAACCTCAACCTCAATACAGTTTCGATAATTACCCAGCTAAAATCATTTTCAAAAAATATTAATTAAGAGTAGAATAACACTCCAGTGAAATCGTGAAATCTGTAAACGTCTTTAATTCCACGTATCTAAAATTTCACGATTAGTTGTGTTGTTTTGCTTTCACGATGGTTTTGATTTCACGCACAATCGATTCTTCTGTTATAATATGATCATGATTTTATCAAATACATTTCTAAGGAGTATTGAAAAGAGGGTGTTGCAAAAATGCGGGACTATTACCTAACGTGGAAAGGACCTTTAAATATCCGTATCGCTTGCAGAGTTATATCTAAATATAGACACATTACGTAGACGACTATATTTACATACATGTAGCGGGTATGTTCCGTATGTAGGCAAAATACACAAGCATTTCTATCGAACACGGCAACCACCATTTGATTTTCATTAATACAGTTAAGAAGATGACCTGTAATTAAATGTATTTTGATGTTAACATATAACAATTTGATAACTACTGCCCAGCGTGTGTAAAATATCAATATTTGAAGCTATATGAATAAATCTGATTTTGGCTTTTCAAAACTGTCACAGTTGTAACTATAATTATCGCATGTTTCTATAGCATCTAGATAAACGCATAGTTTTGATAAAATGTGGAACAAATTCATCCGTACATATTTTCAATTTACATATTGCTTCATCACCGATTCATACTTTTTTAAAATGGCTTTTTTTACATTGATGCGTACATTGTTTTGAAATCCCTTGTTCAGAAGAAAATGTTTATAATTTAAGTTTTAACGGGGACTTCACACATTAATGTTAAACATAATTAAGCAGGAATGCAAAATATTACATTGACAAACGTTCAAATAACTTTATTCTGACATTCTTAAATTATCTCTATACATAACATTTTCATGGGATCAAAAGAAACATGCATAAAAAAATCCAACTATTCCGGGATTCGAACCCAATCAAAAAAGTAGGAGACAGTTACAATCTATTCTAACTGCGTAACCACTCGACTAATCTAGACTTGACTCATAGCGGGGGAATTTAACACAGCGTTTTTAGATTTCAGAGGTATAAATGATTTTTTCCAAAAGTTAGATTTTAAAAAAAAAAATGCGTCTTTGAAACAAAAATCGGAAATAGCAGTTTTGAAGAGATTTTCTGACTCTAAACGTTAAGATTGAAATAATTTTATTTCAAGGACGCAGTTTTTCACAACAATGAGATTCCCCTTTTATAAAGCGTGAAATCTGCCACATTTGTCTGTGTAACGATTTTCAAATTTATTGCATGGTCATATATTGCATGGTCATATAAAAGTTGGTACGAACAGATACAATTCTACACTGCTTTATGTACAACGTTGCATGTAAAAAAGATTTACATCGAATTCTGTAACTTTGATTTTTCCATTTTATCTGCAACTCCTTTAGGTAAAATTAGCATAGGAACTGCAACACTCTCTTTACATTATAATTACATTTCTTTTTATTTCTCTGCTTTATGCATTACTAAAGTCAGAATTACGAATTTTATAAGCAGAGTTGTTAGGTTAAAAAAAACCGTCCTTACACCTTTTAATTGAAACCAGAAAAATAGTTACATCTATAATTATTATTGATGCACAATATTCACGGTGGCTTAATGTTTGCGGGAAAATGTAAAATCGTAAACGTGAAATTTAAAAACCCGTAATGATTTCCACGTCTACCGTATCATTTTAAAGATAGTTAATATGTAAACATTTCGATCTTGATTATGAATTAATTATCTCACCTTCACAGACTGGCTCCACACCATCCCATGATGCATTAGAACGGCATGTTCTTAATAGATTACCAGCCACCCAAGCATAATGCTGTGCGCATATCATCGACAATATCCCACCAATCTGTGTGTTTTGGCTTAACACGGTGACTGAAGAGATTGACATTATCTCAGGACATAATGGAATTGCTGAGAAAATATAGATTAATTTTTACTTTTCTATTAATTTTTAACCTGGTTTTCCGAAGGAAAAATCCGGTTATTGAATTTGTGAAAATGGCGGGCCGTCGGGCGGTCGGCTGCCAAAAGGGTACTCCTATTGTACGGATAACTCACTTCTACAGTTTTCAAGATAGGAAGTTGTTGTTTTGCAGATCAATTGTACATAAATCAGAGATCTGCATATTACTTGGATTTTGATTTTTAAAAAGTTATGGAATAATCAACATACATTTTGAAATTCATCATCCCCACTCCCCAGAGGCTATACATTTTGGGTAAAAACTGTAATCAAAGTACTTAAGTACTGACAGGAGTTGATTTTATTCATAAGTACATGTATTTATTTTATTAAAATCAACGATATGTAATTTCGCATGGCAAGTAGTTTCTTAGCTGTATTTGAAAAATTACGCACATTTTTTAATACGAATTCTCGGGCTTTTCCGACAAGAATTCCTAGCTGTAAACGGAAATCCCCATATGAATCATGTTGTGTAAATATTTAAAGATAGAATCAAAGCCACCAAACTTTACGATGTATCAGTAATCGAAATATTTCTAAAAAAATTGTCTCCAAACAATTTTTTAACAAGCAAATATTAATAAAGTATAGTCTACGCCCGTAGTGGTTCTATCTTTAGATTGGATAGTCTGCCCTTGATTCCAAACGCTACCGCTTTAGAAATGACGCTTTGGTAATCAGTCTTATTGAACTCTGGCGTAGGAATACATACATGTACGACTACAAAAAATATCTAAAATGTTCGTACCATTTTAAAATCTGACTAGTATTTTCAAGGTATTTATAAAAAGGTTTCCTTGAAAAACAATGCTTCTGAATACATTACATCGAATTTATCGATTATTTTCCAAGTACTAAGTCTTGTCAGCTGTGATGGTTCTCCATTCATGATTGTGCTTGTAACTGCATAGGAGAATCAACTCTCAAAAACTGGTGCAAATTATAAAAGTCCTCTTCTCTACTACTGGACATTCAGCAGAGAAACTAAGCTCATGGTTATAATAAGCGGGAATGTCTCTTCCAAAATTGTGAAGTTCATGGCCCATGGGTCAGGGGTTTAGGCCTAGGCTAGGGCGGGGCTAATATGGCCATATAGTGAAAATTTATTAACTCCAAGAAAATCTTCTTGTCTACTCCCATATATAAGTGAGAAAAACTAAATGCATGGTTATGACGTCCGTGAAGCCCTCTACCAAAATTCTGAAATTCATGGCCCTTGGGTCAGGGGTTCAGGTCTTAGGTACCATTATGGCCATATAGGGAAAACGTATTAAACCTTAGAAAACCTTTCTTCTCTTCTCCCATATATATTTTAGTAAAACTATATGCATGGTTATGATGTCCATAAAGCCCTCTACCAAAATTGTGAAATTCATTGTCCCTGGGTCAGGAGTTCAGGCCTTGGGCGGGGCCGATATGGCTATATTAGTATATGGTGAAAATGTATTTATTAAATCTTAGAAAAAATTTTCTTCATCCACAGCTGGGGGAGATAAAAATTCATTACCTCTGTGTCAGGGGTTAAGACCCTAGGGCGGGTCAATATGACCATATACTATATTTTTTAAGGTCACTTGAGTCGCTCGTGTAACCTTTTGCTGTGGGTCATTCGTCGGTAACTATTTCACATTTTTAATTTTCTCTTGAATACTACAAGGTAAATTGTCACTTGGCCATATTAAATTAAAGATGTTTTCTCTTTAAGGAAATCCATTTTAATTTCCTGTGCATTGTATGCTTGTAGCAATAAACTGTATGCATTATAAATGAAACTCTGAATATCATAAAAGATTGATCATTAAAAGTCTACAGGTCTCTGGTTACCAAAAGTTTACATTTTTGCCCCTGGAGCTAGGGTATAGATAATTTGAGATTCCTCCGACTCCCCCCCCCCCCCCCTTTATGAATTGATGTTTGCAAACATCAGATAACGGAAGCGGGGGTAACATTCCGAGAAGTCTCGGATTTGAGTTTAGACTCCAAAATTAAGCTTAAAATGCAAACATGATACCGGGTTTTTTTGGCGGGACACAAATTTGGCGGATTTGGGTCTACAAGGTATATATCATTAATTTTGGCGGATAATATTTGAATGAACTCAAATTTATTACACTGATTTTTTACTGGTATCATTTATGTAAATGTTTTGTTAAAAATACCCAAGAATGAAATTAAAGCAACAATTCTTTATTCAAATGTCTTTAAGTTGCGTGACAATTTGATTGGACTACTAATTTTCAAAAGATTTTCTCAGATGATTTTTGACTGCTTTTTGTACACTCACATCTAGTGGCAGTAATCTGTCAGAACAACAAGCTGGAACAAATACAACTTTGATATTGCTTTCGGCCAAAAACTTCAGAAAATCTTCCCCATTTGTGACATAAATACATCGAAAATACAAAGGGCCTTTTGGTAGATTTTTTTTACGTTTAATTTGTGAAATGTACGGCAGAATTATTTCTTTTATATATTCCTTCTGAGTACTAGCATTTGCCCAGTGGTTCTCGGAATGAGTAATGTGCCAGTCAGCGGGAAACTTGTACCAAGGATTCCTGGTACTTTTTTCTCATTCCACGAACTGTGCTGTCCGATAACGATGGAAAATCTTTGCTAAATTTTCTTATGGATTCGACGGGTCCGTTTTCAGCACTGAAGTTTCCGATTGTCGCCCGTTCTTTAGTAGAATATACAGCATATTTCTTACGTTTATTTGATCCAGATGTTTTTGGCGATTCGGCTGATTTATTAGGGTGTCGATAATTTTACGCACGTTTTCATTTGCCTCAGATACAGGACCCGAATATCAGGTACTGCTTGATTTTTTCTTTGGCAGAATATCTTTTCGTTTAAAGAAATTAAGAATGCTCATGCTTACGGGTGCTCTTCATGAACTGAATAAAAACTAACTCAAAACAGGCAAAAAACATCGATGAGATCTACTCACAAAGCTTATTGGGTAAAATATACGTAATGTACTACGAGTTCATAAAGCGGAACAACACTTGCATTGACCTTCCATACTTTTAACATGAGTTATCTATCTTGTTTAAGCACGCGAATTTAGCGATTTTAATTGTGGGGAATTTTCAAACATCGCCATAATAAGCCAAAATTATAACCCTGCCAAAAAACCGGCTATACGGTACTTCCTAACAGGCTTATCTAAGGGCTATGGTACTCAGGTGACCGTCAAGGACTATGTGCCTCTTGTTATTTAAAAAAAAATAATAAGCCTAAGGAAGAAGTAAACGTCTCATTACAATACTATTCATCAATAAGAGGATTTTAAGTTATTGTATCTCATTATATTCATTTCTAAACTATATAATACGTCAGATAGATTGTCAGGTATGCTTTCTATGTCTTTTTGGGCATCGTAAAGGCCAGTTTACATGGTAAAGCAAGCTGTATAAACCTTGTCGTATCAAGCAAAATGCTACCGTGTGTACGGTGCTATTACATTAAATTTAAACCTCCCCGGAATCATATATTTCACGCGTTTGAATAGAGCATGTCTCTACTGTACAGCGAGTCGTATGAGACTTTCTTTCTCTAGCCAATCAGAGGCCTGGGATTTGGACATCTATATATGTTTTATCAACTGTTATACAGACTGTGTCTATTTTAAGACGTGTACATGTACACAAAAATGTTCCTAAATTAAACATCATTATCCTGTTCTGCTGCTTCAATGTCGACAAAAAACTATATCTCAAATTGGGCCTTTCGGTATTTTTAAATAACAATATAGGGAAATTTAAACCTGCTTTATCGTGTTAACATGTGAGGAACATATTACAAAAGTTGTATACAACAAGTTGTATACGACATGTACTGCCGTGTAAACCGGCCTTTAGAGGCTTCAGACCAAGGCTTTTCATTCCGACGCCGGAAAAAAGCGATCAGAGAAGCTCACTTTAGCTTTCAGCGCATGTAAGCTAAAAGGTAAGCTAAAAGTTCTTTTCATAGCTAATGCCTGCGTTTACACAAAAGCCGTTCGGCAAAGTCAACATTGATAAACGACAAATGATAGCAAAGATTTTTGTATGCACCAAGATCGAGGAACGTATTATGTTGTTTAACCTGATGGTTGAAATGTCGAACACAGCAACTTAAATTTTTATTGTATGTAAATCTTACAAGATTAATATAGAGAAGACAAATATTTCGTATATTTATACAATCGTTTATGTTTTAGATTTTACATGTTTATAAGACTGTAAGTGTCTTGTTTTCTGAGGGAATGTTAAACATTGATAACATCTTCTGTGTTTGTGTCAATTTCTTACATGTTTATAAGACTATGAGTGTCTTGTTTTCCGAGAGATTGTTAAACATTGATAACATCTAAAGACTTCTGTGTTTGTGTCGATTTCTTTCGGTAAAAAAAAAGAAATTAAAACCAGTACCATAACATAATTAACAGTGTAATTACACAGCTTAATATTAGTACGTTAATAGAAAAAAATGTGGCATTTGTCTGCTAGGCAAAAGGAAAACTTCCTAACCAAAAATGTATTAGGGCTGCTGAGTGCCCGTGCACTCTGTTAATTGCAGAAGTCGGACAGATATTGGATAAAAAAAAATTGTTGTATAGATGCAGAGCGTGGTTCATTTGTGTTCACACCTTCATTTGAGCAACCATGTTCAATTAATGTTCGATCACTGAAGTTTTTGTGCTTGAAATGTTTCGATCCAGAATAACATCAACCACAAAAAATGCTATGTGGTCTTCGGGGAATCCATATACACTGACAAAAACCAATTGACGTACATCATCCATTAAGTCCTATTTAGGATTTTTGCAATTCATATTAAATCAAAGAAATTATGCTTGTATAATGTATCTATCCATTCATATTCGTTGACTAGGTTCGTAATATCACGATGATCTGCACTTTGCAAAAATCAGCAACATGCATTTTTGATCTCAACTTCAAACTGCAAAATATCGGATGCACATATAATATTGCACTCAATTTTAAAGATGTCTTGATTTGTGGAAATAAGTTTTTTTTACCTTGATCCTGGTTTAACTCGAAATAAAACAAAATGTAGAGTTCATGATTTTCATATTTTACGTATTTGGTTCAATTGTTCCTTGTCATGAGAACAAGATTATATTATTTTAGTTTTGTATAATGGAAATTATAAATGTGTCAGTATCTATAAATAAATGTAAGGAAGAATTATATCATATATGTTTTCACAACTAATTACATATGTAATTACATTAATTCTGTCCGCAGGAGTCAGTTTGAAAAAAATAATTTGCCATGGCTTTTACTTCTACGTAAACATAAATAAAGCATACTAGCATATTTCAGATATTTCATTTGAATTATATTTCACCTTAATTACACTTTCATAAATCTAAATGTTTTTCGATTTTTTTTCAGTATTAAAGTAATAAACTAAAATTATGGGTAATTTACTGGACAATATTTATTTTCATTTCATAAGCATTAATAAAATTCATTAAATCAATAATTCGTTAATAATGTCGTTTACGTTCAAATTCTAATCGGATATATACATTATACATTACATTGAAAAACGTTGCGTTCTAATCAATTCTTCTTATTGTATATATTGAATTTGAATATGTCAATATCCACTGTGTATTTTTACATTAATTGTTTTAATTAGAAAATCATTTATTTTTATGGTAAAAACGCAAAACAACAATAGGCGTGCCTTTTTTAATAGAATCAGCTTAAACTTCAATTTCAACAAATTCTCATTAATTGGAATACGCCTGGACTTCAATTTGTTTTAAAAGGGTACATCTAATATATTGATTTTATAATTGTAATTTATCTCCGTGAATTTTTATGTGCAAACATCATCAGGCTTCACAAAGGACGAATTTCTAGTGCCAATGCTCTTAATTAAATCACTATAAAAATAAAACGTTCCGTCGTTATCTGCTGTGTACTAATGACGGTAAATGATTAAACAAATGATTTTATAGTCAGAGACAGTCTAAACAATATCAATAAAAATTTGATAACTTCATTTAATTTTAATTTCAAAGAGAAGCAACAGAAATTATCGTTTTATTATCGATTACACACAAAAGTTTGCAAAAATGAGCTGTATATACATTTACAGTACTGACATTAAATATTTCTTTAAGGTAAATTCTGTTGAGAAAAGAGAGAATAAAAATTGATTTTAAATGAGGATTTATCCACCTATGTTTTTTTTTTTCATTATCTTGTCTTATCCTAGTTGGGAATTATTTTGAATAGACTACATAATGTCAGGAATTTCGTTTTAGGAATTATGCATATAAATGTATATAATGGTGTGCGAATGTATATGTAATTCATTACTAAAATCTATGTGAAGGGGAAGATCAGGATTTGCAATTACAAAGCTCATTTTTATTCCGGTTCAAATTCTAGATTTTTATAGGTCTGGACTTATTTTTGCCGATAATGAATTAATTAACGCTAATCTAAAAGGAGAAAAAGTTCCGATTTAAAAAATTAAGCTAGGTTATTGTGCACAATATCTAAAACAAAATACAGGTTTTTTCCCGATACGGGCATTAAAGCACAAAAAATCGAGTCTTTTATTTTTATAGAGAATTATAGATTTACTAATGATTATGAGTTCTGAGTAATGATGAAAAAATTAAAGTAACAGTTATATGAATTTCTTACCTGAACAGACCGGAGGGTCACCTATCCACTGTTGTCCAATCCCACATTCCCGGGAGAGGTTACCGGAAGTTAGGCGGTATCCACTTGCACACATGTAATTTTAACTCCATTGCATCTTGTATCATTTGTTATGATGTTAGTATTGTTAAATTCATCAAACCTGCAGTCTGTATCTATGAATTTAAAATAAGAACGTGTCAACCATGTTCAAAGAACAAGAATTATCATGAATATTGTGATCAAAATTCGTGTATGTATTTTTATTCATATATATATATATGTGTGTGTGTGTGTGTGTGTGTGTGTGTGTGTGTTAAAACAATGAAATAATCTCTTAATTTGGTTATAAAAAGGTCGTAAGACATCGTATTTCCGAGGTATGTTTGAGGTTATTATCTTACACTAAAATATTTTATAATAAAAAGAGCAAAGATATGTTTCATCACTTTAAAATGCAAACACTAATAAATACAAACTTAAGCTGTAATTCATATTTGTACGATCTTTTTATTATATTTCCTACGCATTGCTGTAACAAAAATTATAATTGACAAAAGTAGTCAGAAGACAGAGCAGTATCACAGGGTTAAAGATTTTTAGCGAGATGTATTTTTTAACCTGAAGTAAAGATGTGTTACACGTTTTAAAAGCAACTGACTTAATTTAGGTATTAATGAACTGTTTAATAAAGCTACCGTTGTAAAATTGGACCCCCCCCCCCCACCCCACTGTTCCCTCTATCTAAAATTATGGCATAAGTAATCTATGAAATTATATCTTTATTGACTGCATGTATCCTTAATGTTATGACTTGCTTATTCATTTTACAAGTTAAAGCTTCCATTTTCTTCAGAATGGTTTAATTGTCACCCATACTCTCAAGTGAATGACCCGTTCATAATGACTGTACATGTATCCTTTCATGTCATAGGCAGTTACATTTATCAAACAATTAAGTCTGAAACTCTAATACACTAGCTTCCTTTTATTCATCCAATTTTGCAAATCCAAAGTTTGAATCTGCTTCAAAAACAATTTTCTCTTATTAACATCCCAAAGAAAATTGGAATTTAAAAAAACAATTCCATTCTACACCAGATATAAGAATAGACAAGATTTGAAAATTCTGCATACTACGCAGCACGCTTCCACATTTATTTCTCCCACAAATCAAACTTTCTACATATTCTCCAAAAGAATTTTCCGTTTAATTAGTATGCAAAATCGACACACACCCCTCTCCCCAATTTAGTACTCTGTAATTGATTGGATAAATCTATTAACCTAGTAAATATCCAAAACATTATTTACCAACTCTGAATTAAAAATTGAGATTCAAGAAGCAAATCATTAATGAACAATGACTAAATTTTTCCTGATGATTGAGTAACTTAGTAAACATATAAGATGATTATTATCCAAAAGTGATATAAATTTTTGATTAATGAAAACTATGTCACTGCTTAGTCTTGAAGACTTAAAAGTATTTGAGATTATTTTAAATAAAAACATGTTCGATATAAAAACATACATTTTCTTAATTATTCAAAAAAATGAGAAGCCTGCCTTCAAAGAATATCAAAGAACTAGTAAATGTGTCATCACCGCAAGATAGTTGGCGTCATATGAAATGTTCTGAGGATGACTATGGAACGCCTCAACTGCCTTATGTGGATAAACTTCATTATATGATGATACTTTACCATTACGTGATGGTACTTTAACATTACATGCTGATACTTCAACATTACGTGATGGTACTTTAACATTACATGCTGATTCTTTAACATTACATGCTGATACTTCAACATTACATGATGGTACTTTAACATTACATGATGATACTTCAACATTACATGATGGTACTTAAACAGTACATGATGATACTTCAACATTACGTGATGATACTTCTTCATTATATGACGATTCTCCATTATGTGGTGGTTCTAAAAATAGATAAACATCGGGATCGTAATACACTGAAACTCAGATCCAACATCCACGATAGAAAAAGCAATTTGTTTATATAGTATATCCAGGCACTAAACCAGAATGTGTGCATGCGTGAACCAATTTTCCATCCGGATCGGTAAACGTTTGGGAGGAAATTCGAAAGCTATTTGGAGGAACTTCGAATTGATATATGCGCAATTTTAAAAAAGTACAGGAAAATGCGATTTTTATATTATATGTTCATTAAAAGTGATAAAAATGTTATGTATATTAGATTTTACACCAAAAAGTTAAATAAATATTTGAGAGAACAATATAAAGCAATGTTACAGGAAAACAAAAGGCACTTAGCATCGGGGGGGGGGGGG
>WFKH01011581.1:14818233-14828334 GCA_016163765.1 Magallana hongkongensis | reverse complement strand
GCTACTTCCATGTATTTTTTACGTACCGGTAAAGTGCATTTGTCCCCATTTTTACAGTAGCAAAATCATTTCTCGATTGGTATTTTTCTTAAGATGTACATAAAGATTTTGGAAAATATCTTTTTAATCTTAAGGATAAACAAAATGTTATATGTAATTGCGGAAATTATAAAGTCAGTCAAGAAAAACCTTGCTGTAAAAAACAAAGCAGGGTCATCATTGGGCTAGGGCTAGGAATTACCTGCATAAGTCAAACACTACATATAAATAAGATAAAATACTTAATTAGTTCCAGTTCTGGAAAGTCACTGGGCATCTCAAAGGGGCCGACACAGGGAGCAAGAATGAATATTGTTTAGGGGTGGGGATCTCAACAGTCAATAAAATGTATTATCATTTCCTATTTCAGAGGAGTGGGGGATGGGTGGTTTAAAAACAACTCCTGGGAGCCATGTACTTTATACCATTTGATGCATCATAATACAAGAAACAAGAATATATATGGTTTATGGGTCAGATCTCAACAGTTTTCAAGATATTTGGTAATTTCCTGTTTTATGGGGGTCAGAACTATCCCATAGGGTCATGACCTACATAACATTTGATGTGCCATAATACATTAAGAACAACAAATATATAGGATGCAATGGTTTTCAAGATACTTTGTCATTTTCAAGTTCGGGGGGGGGGGGGGGGGATGACCCCAGCGGCAGATCAGCAGAATATTGGACAGAATGATCACTATAGGGCATCTGCAAGAGTGGGGCCCTAATTAAGTTGTTGATAGTTACAAAATCAATCTTCAAAAAATATTCATAATATGTTTTATTTAGAAATGTCTATATTTCTAAAACGATTAACAAATTAATCAGTCAAAATGAGTTATAATTAACCGATTGGCAATTCTGCAATTAATTGCCATCCCAAGTAAAATATCACATTATATATATATATATATATATATATATATATATATATATATATATATGTTAACAATCGGGATTAAGGTAGATCTCTACACCAAATAAGTGTAGGAGATTTTTGTTGCTTGCATTTGTTACTAATATTAGGCACAGTATTCAACAATAATAGACCTCAAAGAAAAATACTCTATTTTCTAGAGAACTTTTTAAATATCAGTCTGGTTCCAGGTAAACCCTTATTTGTCAAATTTTTAAACATTTCTGTTGAAAAATTCTTATGAAAGTGAAATGTTATAAAGTTTAGAAATAAAAAAACAAAATAATCATGAATGAAGTTTGTATGATTTTTATTGGAATCCACATAAATATTAAACTAAAATATAAAAAAAATTCTTTTAAGGCAAACTGCTGGACGAAATCCGACAAAAATCTGAAAATTTAAACAATATTCGGTGGTGAATGAGATGGATAAAAGAAATTGAATGAAATTAAAAAATTAAAAGAAATACTGAATTATTGGAAATATCTTGGTATGAAAGATCCTGTTTAAGAGTTGTCTTTCTTATTTTACATGGTCTCAAATATCTTGGGACCAATTTTCTAATTAATAAAAATAACGAAGAAAAATTAAAAAAGGAACAAGTTTATGCTATATATCTTGATATAAAATGAATAAAACTTAAAAAATAATAAAAGGTATGAACTTGTCATTACAATGTGTACTAAAATAAAATGTTAAGAGCAGATCTCTCAATGAATTCACAACACAAAGTGATGACAAAAACTGACATGTATAATGGGACCTGACGCATTGGTCATTTCCACACTTTATAACATACTCGTATATTGTAATAAATTAGGATAGTTTTAAACAAACTTCTTTCATTTTTTTATTGAGGAAAAATTGCATCAAACTTATCAATGAATTCATAAATAAATGTACAATTTAAATGAAAATCTTTTATGATTAGGAACAAAATATCTGTGCAATGCTCAATAGTGATACCCTCAGGGACACTTATGTGAATGCACAAAATGTACAGTCAATAACTAAGGAAGTTGACATTATATTTTTTTCAAATTTAATCCCTTCATATGGTGTTGCTTAAGGATCCTCGACACCCCATGACTGCTACTTTTATGACAATACGTTACAACATGGCTATTTTAACGCATTGTGAAACAGTTGATATCGCCTAAATCTGTTGTCTATCTATATGGCGCAATGGGTGTTGCTTTGGACTACCAACCCGCAGGTCCCGAGTTCGAATACTTTTATTTTCATGAACAGCGGTAAAATTTAAAAAGTTGACTTTTTCCCCCCAAATTGAAATTTTGTTTGGTCATTTCAAGTCGAACACATGCCAATATCCATATCTATAAGTAATTTAGAAGAATGGGTTTGTATGCAGAACTTTTCCCAGGTGTATGGAGGACCCTTAAACAAACAGTGTATTAAAATTTCAAGCACCTGCAATACATAGTGCCACAATTTTTTTTTACGAACAGGCACACAGAAAGACACACATTAGTAAAATAGCATGCACCCTCTCCTTTGGACCGGGTTATAAAAAACACTGAAATGACTGAAAGCGGCCATAACACTTTATTAGTGAATAAAACAAAATGTATTAAACTCCCAATTTGAAACAAATTTTTTTTTGTATATCTAAAATTAATTTGGACATGTATATAATTGTCCAAAAATACACATTTTGTACATCAGAATTATTTCTTCTCTGTAATTTTGTCCACTAGCTTCGCCATTAAATTGATTTTCGCATCCTCAGTGTTCATTTTTTTTGTTCGTGTTGCAGTTTCAGTTGATCTAAAACTTCTTTTTGACCTTCTTTCTTACCTTTGTGCATATTTCCAAAAAATTTAATAATTATGTTTTTTTCAGACGATGCAGTTTTCTTTCTCTTTTTTCCTCAACTACTTCAAAAGTTTTTCTTTTGCCAGTTGTAGATTGCAAAGGGTAACTCTCACTTTTAGTATTAACGGAATCGCTGTCTTCCACATTATCATTTTGGTCAGTACTTTGTACTATCATAGGTCCTTTGAGACACATAGGTTTAGCGTTAGGGCGATACCCATATGCTTCGTTTAGTTCATTGTAAAATTGGCATTCCTAATAATCATTTCCTGATTTATTGTTATGATCTATATATCTCTATATCGTTTAATGATGTTCTTCCATTTCTGCTCACATTTGGCACCACTGACAGAGAAAGATGCATCAAGTTTTGATTTTTTTAGCTATATTTTCCCATATGGATTTCTTCTTAATACCAGGTTTGACAAAAAGCTTCTTATTTTCAGTGTGCAATTCTATCAATTTTAAGATGGCTTCTTTTGACCACGATTCACGTCTTGCAATTGAACTTGATTCACTATCACGGACAGCTGTAGACGGGCCTGAAGAATCATTTGAATGGTCTCAATAATCTAAAAAAAGGTTAAAAATACCAAGTTACTTGTATAAAGTTACTTTTATTCGTTATATTGTTTTTCTTACCATCATGATAACTGTCATACATTGTGCAAGAATTGATTCACTAATTGATTGTGCAAAGATCGTCAGTATATATTCACTGCTTAATTGAATCAATACCAGATTTCATTGTGTTCGTAAAAATCACAAAAGCTTAATTGATTCACTCAAACATATCAGATGTTTTCCGCGTCTGTCCAATTTCCGCTTTGTTCGTGACGATTTCCAACTTGTGGAAAATAAATAAGCGTATATTAAATACAAAGTTTTATTCATGTAATAGATTTATCTCTCTGCTTATAAAACAAACAGGTAAGTAAATGTACGATTCACTGTGTTCAGCTAATAGGTATATAAGCCTCATTGTTTATTTAATAATTCATTGACAAACTAATTAGATTGGTCATGCTCCTTGTGTAAACCGATGTCTAATTCTAACCGAGCTATTGGTATATGTAACCGTACATGATCTATTGATCTATGATTAATGCATCTCTGAAAATAAATATCGGTAATTATTTTACATTCCGGAAATCCTGTGAGTTGTTTCATTGTCGAAATTTTATTTAATTAAAAATTCAGAGTTTAAATTTAAATGATTTTCTCTCAATTACTTTGCGTAAATTTTATATACTGTTCTAAGCTGTTTATTGATTTAGCCTATAGCCCTATATCATGTGCATTCCAAAATATTTAGATGTTCAAAAGCAAACTTTGGTAAAATTTAATCCTTCTGTTCCATGATTGAATATTCAATAAACGCTATTTTATTTTATTCTATTCTAAAGACAGTTGGGGGCATTCAACAACGCGTGTTTTTATACGGACTACTGAACAAATTCGCATGGCAAAAATCTTTTAAGGAGGGCGGACCCAATTCACTTCTACAATGATTTTTATGAAAATTTTATACGAGTTATAGTTACTAAAGACAAATCAAAATCAATAAAAAAATAACATGAAAATCAAATTAGATTTTTTGTAGGGACCATTACAAAAATCGTGTGTATTACTTTTCTTTTTTAATTGAACATAATAGGGAAAAGCGTTCTTGTAAGAGAAAAAATAATTTTAAAAAATTCTGCAATAGATTTTCTGTCCAAATATGATGATTATGATGATTATTATGATGATATGATGATTTTGAATTAAAATCATTTAAAAAATGACCATGTCATTGAATTTGTTTTTACGGGGGCACATGTCAAATTGCGATGTGACGTTACTTTTCTTCAATTGTTCATAAAAAAACCTGCGCAAACTCCAAGAAAAAGGCTTTGTACATCATTTCGAAGTTGATTTATGAAAGCAAAGAACTATAAGAGCTTGCTATACATTTTTTAAAAAATAAAATACTTCAAAACGTAAGCACAGGGACGGTTTTACTATATTTTTTCGATACGAGTATTGATGCAGATTGGAATGTATATGATTTGTTCACTGACTCAAACTCTGTTAAATAATCTTTGTAGATGCTTATAAATAGGGTGAGCCAATATAAAACTCACTACTTTGACATCTCCTAACAAAATTTGTGCAAGTTAAATAATGTTGGAAAGCGTATTTCAGCATGTTAAATAATAGCAAGTTCGCCCACGACATGCAATATTAAAGTGTGAACTGATGACGTTGAACAGCTATATATTGCGTCTTAAGCGATTTTTCATTGAGTTTTAGTGATTGTGACGTAATATTGAGAATTCGATGTACGTAACAATCACTCCTATTAGGTGCGCGATGTATCTGTGCAAAGCGAATTAGGTCCGTCGTCCTTAAATCTTAACAAAGTTGTTGTTTTTTTTTTTTTACAATGAACTAACTCACTTCTTACCGCTTCTTTCACAGCAAGCAGAAATTTCCTGTATTCGGTTGAAATATTTTCCAAATGTGCTACACTTGAGTATCAACAACTCTCTTTCGAACACCTCTCTTTCCGCCATCTTGAACAGATTTAAAACTCTCGAATCCACACCCGTAGATGGTTTTAGGTTTCCCGGAAACTAGTTTCAGTTCAAAGCCGAAAAATACAAAAACTAGTTTTGGTTTGAAACTAGTTCAAAACCGCTTTTGCAAATAATGAAAAGTTGCAAAACCGAATTAAAATCTAAGCCTAAAACCTACACTAGTTTTTGATCAATAAATTTGCCCTAAGAATATAACTGTGTGCGATGCAAATTTTTAAGTATTGTAAACTCTCTTCCTGATTATTTATTTTAGAGCTGCCATGTCTTCTAAGAGAAACTCCATCTTTGATGACTGATGGAAAAGCCTCATCACCTCTCATTGCTCAAGAACACCTTATCTTAATCACTTGCCATTAATCGGTGACCACCGTTATCAAAGCTCCAAGGTACATTATTGAAAACTCTTCTGGCACCAGTTTTTCAAGTCTCTGACATTGTCTTGGAAATAAAATTAACAATTTTCTGCTAATTAATTCTAATTTTTAAGTGAACTTCCTGTTCCTTACTTAATTATTTGTCTGTTAATTAGCCAAATTTTTTAAAGGACATACACATAAACTCTAACATTTCAGGTTTCATTTCATTCCAAGTTTTTTTTCTCAACAACACAATGGTTAAATTTTTTGAGTTTTGAAATGATGTACTGTAGGTGAATTTTAACCGAAATTTACTCCAGAATTCAGCAATCTGTTAATAAGAGAACTATTTCCTACCTTTTAATTCCTTAGTGTCAAAAGTAAATTTTCATACACTAGCACATGAGAGATTGATAACTACTAGACATTTTCTGCAAATTTCATGAACTTTTAGTTGTCTTAAAGGTCTTAAGCAAGGAAATAGCCAATCAAACTGAACTTAAACATTGTAGTTCCATATATATAGAAACAATATCTTTTCTTTCTTTCTTTTTGGCACCTTATTTAGGCCTACAGTATTGAATTTGGACTCATTTGCTAGAAAAATTATTACTTGAGTGAAATTGTCACACTGAATTAAATAGTACTATTTTTTAGATGCGCATGATGCAATTTCCTGGATGGTGTTGAGTCCGTTTGTCAACATATGAAACCAATGTGTATTTGGGGGTAGGTATGTTTACTATCAATTATCTCTCTAAGAAGCCGCAGAAGGCGTTATTTTTCTGATCTCAAATTTTTCTTGAAGCATTTAACAATAATTTCTCTTTCATGAATAATATGTTGAGAGTATAGCTAATCAATTTTAACTTAATTAAATCTATATAGTAACATTTAGTGAAATTAATTCCTTATTCCTTGTGCGAGACCTTAAAGACATTATGGGGTTTATAAGAGTTACTAACTGTAGTTGACAACAAGTACGTTCAGTGGAAAACATCAAATGATAGAGAAATTCTGTTACTAGTAGCTTCTAGGGAAATCAGATCAACAATTTTTCAACAGTTACACAATAATAGAACTGCTGGTCATTTAGGTAGAGAGCGAACTCTTAGGTCCATTAAACGTAAAGTAAATTGGCCAGGGAGTCATCGGATATCCTGGTGTTCACAATGTGATACATACGCTAGAGCTAAAACTGATCCAGGAGTAGGGAGGTCCTTTGTCAGTCTGCTACAGGTACTCAATTAGATAGGGTAGGAATCGACATGGTAGATCCTCTCCAAATCATCAGTGATTGGAATGACTACATTATAGTTCTTTACGACTATTTTTCCAAATGGGTTGAAGCATAGGCAGTTTCTAACCATCAAGCTTTTACAGTTAGTGATAAAATTGTCTCTCAATTTATGTGTACTTTCGGAGTCTCTAAACAGAATCATACTGACCATGGTCGCGAGTTTGAGTCAGAAGTCTTTTCTACATTGTGTCAAAAGTAAGGGATAGAAAATACAAGGACTACATCTTATAGGCCACAGTACGACGGGTTGGTAGAGAGATTAAATAGGACATTACAACAGATGCTACCCAGTTATGCCAATGAAAACAAATAATTGGGATGACTGGGTAGCATCTGTTGTAATGGAGTATAGGTCTTCTATTCAAGAAAGTACTGGTTGTTCTCCCAATAAGATTATGTTTGTTAGAGAAAATAATAGTCCTATAGATTTACCAGGGTAATCATAGGTAATCTTCCTAACACCCCCAATCCAGTTTGCCCTAGCGAATATGTAGAATGATTGAAGAATGATACTCATGAGTTTGTACATAAGAATCTAGAACAAGCTGCAGTAAAACAGAAGAAATATTATGATAAGGGTCTAAAACGAAGAACATTTTGAAAAGATGATTTTGTCTGGTGATGGTACCCTCCAACTGCTGGAATAAAATTAGGTTTAGAGAGTACGGGTCCCTATAAGATTATAGATTAAATCCTTGATGTCACTTATAGGTTTAAGAAAACACCAAACAGTTCATGTATAGTACATGTAGTAAATGTTGACCACCTGAAACCTTATGAAAGTATTATTCTCCCAGAGTTGGGTCCAAGATTTAAGTCCTCTGGAAGACACAGAGTCGAGTTTGAAATTACCCCTACCGACCCAATAGAAGATGAACTCATCTGCAGTGAGGATGAACCGAGTTCTCCTCTTACCAGTTCAGTAACCAAAAAGTCCAGAGCTGGAAGGACAATTAAGCCCAGGGATATATATTTATCCTGAATCAATATCTTTTATATTTATCCTAATTATTTTAATTTCTTTGATATGTTATAAACATTTGTACGTGTGATTCTGGTATAGGTGATAACATTTAATGATTTAGTTTTCTCGATTTACATGGAAGTAAAATACTTTATTCAGTTAAAATGATCTTAATTATTCTTTCCTTCTTTAAATTTAATGCTTTCCTTGAGCTCCGTTTTTTTTTTAAAGTTTCAAACATTACAGCCGATTCTGACTTTTGAGGATATAGTCGATAAGAGATGTTTTATTTTTGAAACACCGCAGTTGACCATAGAAAGAAATATATATGGTCTATGGTCGATACAACGACCTTATCAGCAAATACAATCTTCCGCTAGGTCGAATTCTGACTGACGTTTTTCATGCTTATTGTTAGGCCATTATTATTTATCGAATTGTCTACAAATTTTTCCGTTTTTCCGATTACGACAAAGGGCACACGGCGGGTGTGACCGGTCAGCAGAAGATGCTCACTCCTCCATGGCACCTGATCCTGCCTGTAATTTTTGTAGAGGTCCATGTTTGCTATGCTCCTAATTTTTGTATTTTTCCTTTAGACCTTTGATTTAGAACTGTGTTCGTTATCGCCACATTTCATCTAAGAGTTAGAACAGTACATTCGGTCATTTAATTTCATCTAACTTCAGATTTACAGATAATAATTCATTTATATTAACTACATAGTATTTGTTGGTTAGTAGATGAACAAGTTATGAATTGTCTTTTCTGAGTTAGATCATCATTTAATAAATTAGATATTTTGATGATGTCTAATACGAAAGGGATTAAATAATGGCCATATTGAAATCTCAATAGTAAAGACTATCAATTTAGATGAATATAGTCATAGAGTTAAATTCACAAATATCTGATTTATATATCTTTATTCAGCTTAATAAATTACTATCTTGTAGCGTATGGAGTTAACGAGGCCGAGTAAAGTTCGAGTACGCACGCTTTCGGGCAGCGTTTACTTGCATTGTGACGTCATATTTTTGCTGGGTTGACGCCATGGCGTTATGGTTTCAACTGCAGATATTCAGCAAAATTTGTCGAAAATAGCCAGTTTGAGGCGTAAAATGGATATTACATTGTAGAATAAACATAAATGTCTTGAAGTATAAGCTGTATTTGGGCTCGGGTCGAAAACGTGTTCAGAGGGTTCAGCAAGCCTAGCTCTTTGTCACGTTTCCTTACCCTGCCTAAATATACATGTAGCTTAACACATGTATTTCAAGACAGTTACCACGTATTTTATATATATGACCTTTAATATGTGATGTTATATTTTTATTACCTAAATATGTCTGAATGTGTTAATAATACTATAAAAATCACCATTTCCGCCTTTTGCGAATAAAAAATAGCCATAATCAAAATTTGAAATGACCCCCTAAACAAACGATGTGTTAAATGTTCGATTTTTTTTTATCTTCAAATAATAATTATATCAGTAGAAATTCATGTTAAAAATTTCATTAAAAAATCTATGGCAGAACTAATTAGACCCGGCCTCGTTAAGGGATTAATGCATTGTATTTAATTTTCGTCTTTTAAATTAATTTAGTAGTTAACCGCCATGAAGGACGTATTGAACATCCAGAAGAAAGACCATGAAATGGAATCAATTGTTGTATTTGTTTATCACAAAATACTCGTACATTTAAATTAAACGGAAGGAAGCTGTCATCAGAAAATTTTGAGAGAGAGTTGAGCCTACTTTTACAGGATGATTGTTTGGTATCGAAACTGAAATGTGCAGGTGCTGGTGTATGCCGCAACTGTCACAACAAGGTAAAAGGTACATTTGATTTCATTCAGCAAGTGCGGTCTTCATGCATGTCGTTTTTAATTGAACCTTTTCATGTAAAAAGAACGATGCCTTCCCCTCTTACACCGAAAAGTATTCAGGGGTGTAAAACTGTGAACCCTACTACCGTCAGTACCGACACAGTACATGTAGTTCAACCAAAGTCTAGAAAACGACTAAAAGTTACGTTCGAAAACTCATCAGTGAAATGTCAAAATACAAGTCCATCTCACGATATAACTGTACAT
>WFKH01011581.1:14780593-14793214 GCA_016163765.1 Magallana hongkongensis | reverse complement strand
TATAACTAACAAAGACAAACCGAAAAAGCGTTAAACTGGCAAAAATCATGGATCAAACATTTTTGTTTTGATATGCTAGAATACTAGTATATAGTGTTGTGACCCACGAACAATGACAGTGCATATTTATTGATATATTTATTTCACATAGTTACTTATTAATAATACCACCGCTCCGAAGGAGAGGGGTATACTGTTTTACCCTTGTGTGTCTTCCAGTCTGTTTGTCTTTCTGTCCGTAACAAAAATTTCTGTCGCATTTTTCACAGCAACTATTTATCGCAGATGTTTGAACTTTTAACACACTTTTTGTTAAGACATGCCATATGGTGGGATTAATTTTTTAACTAATCGGACGTCAACTTCCTGTTAAATGACGACTTTGTAACTTATTTTTAGCCTATATTTTCAAGCAAATATTTGTCTCAGATTTCTCAGCAACTATTCAAAATTGCAGATGCTTGAAATTTTAACACACTGTTTAGACATGCTATGTGTTGGGATCCAATTCTGTTTCAGTCGGACATCAACTTGTTAAATGACGACTTTGCTTA
Organism: Magallana hongkongensis; assembly: GCA_016163765.1. Lineage (NCBI taxonomy): Eukaryota > Metazoa > Mollusca > Bivalvia > Ostreida > Ostreidae > Magallana > Magallana hongkongensis. The sequence continues at coordinate 14,792,660 of WFKH01011581.1, read as the reverse complement.
GTTTGTATATTCACATCAGAGAGAGGGGGTATCAATAGTGAGCACTGGCTCACAGATATCTTCTTGTTGATGTTGACGTCTTGGCAATGAATCGCTTTATAGATGCTTTGCCTGATACAGATATGAGATTAAGAATAAGAAAGGCTCATCCTAAAAATATCAGTGATGCAGGGTCCAAAAATATTTGTTTGGAAAACCCCAGGTTAGCAAACAAACATAAAAGACGACTTGTCAGAAAGCTTGAAAAAGAGTCAGATTTTGATGCAAAAAGTATGAATGCTTCCACCATAGATAGCATTACAAAACATTTCCAAGAGGAGGTTTGCAAGGCAAAGGATGAATTTTCTAGTTTGCGAGGTGATTTTAAATCAGTTTCTTAGGACCTTACGCAGGTTGTGCATAGTTTGAGACCTTCTCCTTCACACAGGTTAATCCAACAAAACAGAACAAGAGATTCTAATTTTCAAAACAGGGAAGGGGGGTACGACATTGTTACAACCATTCCAATCAGCACATGAACCAGACCAGAAGGGTACCAGAAAATTACCAGAACACCCCCACAAAACAGAAATCAAACTGATTTTCAAGCACAGCATAGTAGTAATCAGGAAACGCGAGAATGTCGGACTCGGGGCCAGAGGTCGATTTCAAATGTTGAATGGCTCAGTACTATCATTGTGAATGAATCTTGGTCTAAGAATGAAGGTTTATTTGTGAAAGTGAGGGTGGTGAAAAATGAAGATATTGCCATGCTTGTAGACACTGGTGCAAATGTTACCTTGTTGAGTGAAAGTTTTGTCAACCGATTGGAGACTTCATGTAAATCTGATATTAGACCTGTCAACACTTGTTCAGTAACTGCGACTGGGAAAAGAACTCCATTTCATGGGCAAAATAAAATTACTTTGATCATTGGTTCCAAGTGTTATGACAACAATATACTGATTGCAAAATTCAGTAATAATGGTATTTTGGGATTAGATTTGCAAGCTGCTTTATCAACTTGAATTAAGATTGCAGTTTCAGAAAACATTGAAATCCCCTCCAGAAATGAGATGACTGTACCTGGTACAAAGTCAATTTGCATTCATTGAGGGTGCACTAGAATTTGTAAAAAGGAAAGGATTGTTGGTAGCCAAGTCATTAGTAAATGTCAACAGATATGTTGTCCTCCTACGAGTAATCAACTTATTAGATGAGCCCTGCATGCTATATAAACTTAAGGTACTACTGCTGCCACTTGCGATAATGAAGATATCTGTATCTTCAAGAAAAGTGTTTCTACAGGGGAGAAAACTTGTTCATACTTAGAACCTCAGAAAATACCTGAGCACCTCAAAGACCGGATTGACAGGTCAAGTATCTATTTGCCCCCTGATGAACACAATATACTGAAAAACCTTCTTTGCTGTTATCAACAATTATTTTAACAAGATTCTTCCGATATAGGGGACATCACCTTAGTTAGACATGGAATAAACATTGGAAATTCAAAAACAATAAAACAGAAACCAAGAAGTATAGTCTTGGCAAAAGTTGAAAAAGGCTAATGAGGAAATCTTAAAAATAAAAAAACAACAAAGATTGTACACCACGACCGCCTCAAACGTGTGAGCGACACGTTTTTGAAAAACACATCGGCTTTGAGTACGAATGCACAGTGTGCCACAGGATCCAACAAGACAAAATAAGATGACTGCCTCTCTCTAGAAGCTGAATTTTTTTCAGATACTGAGATGCAGGAAGTGTTCAACGAGATCATCTCTATTCAAGTCTTTAAATGAAAATATCAGTTTCCCTCCTGTAATAAAACCATACATCACTCCCTCAACCCCAGTGCTAACTTCCCATAAATTATCAACTTCAACCAATGAAGAACAATCCAACAACTTCATCATCAGTTATGCCTATTTATTCCCCAACTCCTTAATATTAAAACACCACAGTTGTCCCATGTTATGTGCCAACTCTAAGGAAAGACAACAAACTTAAGAAAATTAGCGAGTCCCAGAAGAAGACAGTTAATCTAAATGTTGGGGGGGGGGGGGGGAACCAGAAACCCAAATAACTCCAACTACATATTAGATTATCTGAGAAATGGAGGAAACCTTCCCCTGATTGCCCTACCAAATGATCCCAAGAACCTACCCAAAATCAACCTAGAAGCAAAATTCTACGAGTTAAGACATATTGAGCTGATTTGTGAGAAGAAAATCACCTACATTTAAATGCTGAGCTGGCTGCTCTTAATAAAATATAATTTGAAGACATATATTTTTATTTGAGGAGGAGGGTAGTGTTGTGACCCACGAACATTGACAGTGCTTGTTTATTTATTTTTACAATTGTTATTGTACATAGTTACTTATTAATTGTTGTTAAAGTATAATATGTAATTGTTTTTTTTAGGAAAAATATATATTTTTAATACATACAAAGAATTTGTTGAATTATTGCAAATCTTGATGTTCATTTTTGTAAGGTACATGTACTGTACACAAATGGTCGCTTACAAATTATGTCTCAACACTTCACCACTTCAGAGATATATTTCTGCTTCACATACCATATGCCACAATTTTTAGACAGAATAAACACAATCTGCGTGGTTTTATCACTTACGTCTCAATGTTAAGACATCGATAAATACTTTGTGTTAGTTGCATCATCGTCCGTTTAAGCGGAAACTACTAATGTTAACGTTCACAAACACCATTTTACTTCATGAATATGCATATGAAACTAGGGGTCACGTGATACGGGCTGAACCTAATTAGACTTTGACGTTTCGGTCACTTCTTGTTTGAGAAGAGCTAGCTTCAGCTATTACATCCCGACTTACCGGCTACGAAGATGAATATTATGCACCTTCTATATTAAATTGACTGATATGAAAATAGGTTTCATTCAGGATATATAAAGGTTTCTGCAACATATTCAGCATCATATCCCACCTTCCTCAGAAGGTACAACTAAATCGATTTCAACACCAACTACTAGAATTAGAACCAACTTAAAACAGCCTATAGAACGTCTAAGTATTTACACTTTATATACCTTAATAAGGTACTGTAAGCTAGTAGTTGTCTTCACCGCCTATTCATGGCACCTTCCCATACAGTCTGTACCTTCTACATGTAGGTAAAAAAATGTTATTGAAAATAATCATTTACTCTACCTCGAGACTAAAGACTGCCTAGACCTAGGAAGTTAACACTGGAAGAAGATTCTTGAAATGTATATCTTATCTATAACCTTAATAAATTTATATTGATTATAGCGATCATAAAGCGAAATAGCGCTTTCGTCAAGTCTAAATTACAATCGTTTCTATAAACGTAAGGTATGGATTTATAAGGATGCGGACTTTAATAAACACAACTCTTGAATATTACGATTGGACAAACATTATTACGGAAGTCGATACTGTTAATTTAGCTGCGGAAAATTTTACTTCGAAATTTTTTTCGTACGTTCGCGAGTGTATACCGGAACAAACAATAACTATCTGTCCTCGCGACAAGCCATGGTTCGACTCTATATTATGGAGAAAGATCAGAATTAGAGACCGATTGCGCAATAAAGCAATTGAAACTAATAGAGATTCTGATTGGTCTGCATATAGAAAGGTCCGAAACTCCGTAAACAATAGGAAAAAAGACGCGATCTCAAATTTTTACAGACAATGTAGAAACGTGAAAGATTAATTTCATATGAAACTTCCAACGAAATTACCACTAATTCAAATTTTTAATGTAAACGGTACAACTAAGTTTTTTTTCTGATATTGGGAAGATCAAATCTCTTGATGCATATTTTTCATCTATATCTTCTGAAGACGATAAGAATGTCACTTTACCTAATATGTACAGTTTATGTAGAGAAACAATTTGTAATATTTTCATAGATGAACAAGAAGTGTTAGACATTACTGTAGATTCCTAATTAAACGCGAGGAATTATTATCCGCGTAAAATCACGAGAAGCACATCTAGCGGATTTTACAATCTCGCTTTTAATTTTATAACAGGTGTAAATTTAATGAAACTATGCTAAACAAAGGCGTTCGCGATTTTATGTTCTCGCGATTTGATGCAAAACAATTCAATCGCGGAATTAAGTACTAGCGTAAAATAAGGAATCTACAGTATTCCAATACTACCTGTAAACAAAACAGTTGGTCTGATTTGGTTCGCCACAAAATGTTGAAGGCAACTCTTATAACCGCTACAAAACCACTAACAATGTCATTTAATAAATCCATTGCTGATAAAACTTTTCCATGTTTTTGGAAAAATGCTCACGTAATTCCTCTATTTAAATAAGACGACCCGTCGTTGATTTATAATAATTTTATAATAATTATTTATTTATAATAATTAAATATAGACCGGCATCTTTGTTGTCTTGTGTTAGTAAAATTATGGAAAGAATCATTATTAAACGTGTACAACTATTTTCAAACAATTTATTTTATCGATAACAAGCCGGATTTTACATGGTCATTCCACAGTTTATCAACTAATAGAAACGTATCACAGCATTGTTAAAAATATTGATGAAAGTAAATTTTTATGTATGATTTTTTTTGTGATCTGTCGAAAGCATTTGACAGAGTATGGCATAGCGGCTTTTTATTCAAGTTACAAACCTATTGGGCGCACTCGATTGGGACCCCTCTAGAAGTAGAAGGGAATGTAAGAAGGGTTGGAATTTATTTGTCTCAATCGAGTGCTCAGAAGGGTAATGAATATGGCGGACTATGCATGTTCTGCAATTACTGCGACACGTATTGCTCTATTAAGTAGCCACAAGTTCTAAAAGGCGGAGAGACGAATTCGTTTACAGAGGTAGACGAACAAGTTTTTGCTGAAGTTACTACAGACACTGCTGAGGGTAACTTGAAACGCCTGTTTTTAACCAGACAACTTTCAAATGTCCGACCAGGACTTTGCCAATGTTTTGTAAACATGCATCATTATATTCCTTTGTGTAAAACACATCTGTGATTTAAATGTGTTGTGTTGCATAGAACATTATGCCTTTTGTCAGCTTGTGTTTTTATGTCAATGAGAGATATATTTGTCAATATACTCATTATTAAATGTACCGGTATCTGACAGAAATTCATTGTTATTTTTTCTTCATTTGGTGCAACATAATCGTCAAACTGTCCGACAACTATCCTAATGACAACATAACTACTGATGCATGGCCCCAATGCAAAGCCTGAGGGGAATGAAACTAACAGATTTTATAAGCCAGAGGTCAAGGTTATAAAGTGTCTTACTCTTTTTTTTTTTTTTTTTACAAAGATTGGCATAACAAGGACTGCTTTAAAACATTTTTTATTTTAAGTGAAACAGTAACAAAATCAAAGTATAAATAAAAAGTAGCTATGCAAGACATTCTTTGCTGCATAAAAAATAACAAAGGTCAGACAAACTGATACCACAGATAACTGCTGCATAAAAAATAACAAAGGTCAGACAAATTAATACCACATATAATTACATTGCGGTATATATTAGAATAAATGACTAGATGGTTCAAACTGCTTAGATATGTTAGAATCTAAGGTACAGGTATATCAAAACCTATGATATACATACCATTACGTAAAAAATTGGGAAGTGAATAATACATCTCTTATTACATATATTTATGCATTACTACTTCTTTGCAGCTGCATCAGCAAGCTTGCCAAGACTATGTTGTGAAATTCATGGCTCTACCACCCCCAGGGCGTCATAGTCGGGGCCAAATATGCCAAAAAAGCCATATTTTCAAAAATTAAATCTTCTTCCCTACTCCCGCACGTGAGGAAAAAACTGAATGCATGGCTAAGATGTCCATGAAACTCTGTACCAAAATTGTGAAACTCATGGCTCCTGGTTCAGGGGCCCGTTTCACTAAAAGGCGTACGCCTGTCTTAACTCTACGTCCGGCGTAAATCCGGACTTACGTCTAACATTTGGACTAAGGTCCGTTTCACTAAAAGGCGTAACTTTGCGCCCGCCTTAAGTTAAGACAAAAATCTACGGCTGCTCTAAGGCAGGCGTAACTATGGCGACTTTCTGGCTGCTTCGCAGAAGAAGGGAAACACCTCGGAGAGAACGCGTTTTTCGGGACCGAACCAACCCTCTCGAGTATCTAGATGATATAGATATCGTGAGTAGGTATAGGTTCCCGGGAAGAGTCATTCGAAAACTGATAAATGATGTTGACCCTATTGTGAGGCGACCTACATACAAAAGTCATGCCATTCCCACCCACATTCAGGTACACGTATATGTGAATACTTATATACTGTAGCATTATATGCTTCTTTAATATGCAAACATAAATAAACAAATACTAATGCGTGGAATGACATGATATGACAAATATAATGGGTTTTACAATGTACCTATTATAATTAATCTACATTTGCATACTTATTTATACATGTATACCATGATAATAATAATAGTTTATTTCCAATTTTGGGCCCAGAGGGCATACAAGATTATAGTTATTAGAGAGAAATTTCTAAAAGAGAGATTCTATATACAAAATAGTTCATATCTGTATATATACATGTAAAGATACACATAAATGTCTTACAGGTACTTATCACCTTAAGGTATTTGTCAAAGGCGGACTTCTTTTCGGAAGTAGGCGACCTTCATGGAGTTTCCAGATCATCTGTATCCCGAGTAGTGCATACAGGTTGTTATACTCCATCAACTATTTTTATTTTAAAATGATGTAACTATATTTTTATTAAAAATTATTGCAGGCACGTAGCATCGTTGATGGGGAGTTTTGACCCCTTTATTGTTTTAACATTTTGTCCCCTGCACTAACAAATGATAATAAAAGAAAAAGTGAGCAAGGTAACACATCTCACGCCCCCCCCCCCCTCCCTTAATATTTGACAATGTCATGCAAAATAAATGGCATGGTACACATTAAATTCACAAAAGTAATTCAAAATGAGGCATAACTCCAAAGTAATCATCACATGCATTAAAACTTCCTGCAATTATTCAGTCTTTATTTTGTACAGATAAAATAAATATATTAGAAAGTGCCGAAATTCCTAGAATAAAAAGGAAGCGGAATATCTTTGTAATATGCGCCTACACAATGTCTTCTCAATAACTGCAAAGTTTCAAGAAATTAGGTTTAGCGGTTTCAGAGAAGTGACAATTGCAAGTACTATGGGGTATATATACACTATCCTTCATGTTTCTACATGCCTGTAGAACATTTAATCAGTTGTACATTTCCTTTTCAAATATTCTCTATATACCATTAAGGATTTTAACACAGATTCATCATATTGTTATACAGTGTGCAGTGCAATAAATACAACGGTGGACAACATTAAGTTTCCAGTTACTGCCGATGAATTACGCCATGTAAAATCTGAGTTCTATGACATTGCCAAATTTCCAAATTGCGTTGGTGCAATCGATGGTACTCTAATACCAATTAAGGGCATGAGTGGACCACAGGAGCCTGCTTTTGTATGCAGAAAAAACTTTCATGCCTTAAATATTCAGGCCGTAACAGATTCCAACATGAGGTATAAACGGTATTGATCAAAACATAAATACTAGTACATCATTATTTTTTGTAATAGAAATACCCTTGTATACGCCAAAACTTCAACAGGAGCAAATTGAAATATTAAATATAGCGTCAAAATGGTTTTATGAAATCACAGCCTTTGAAAATGTAAATTTTGTCAATTTTTGAATAACTTTATTGCACCAAATAATCAAACAAATAAAATGCAATGCGTAATTAGCAGTTGTGTTTTAATGGATAAGAAATAAATTCATAATTATTTAATGATCTAAGAATGCTTATTGTTTGTTTATTTATGCATTAAGGATGAAAAATTGGTTGATATTATTTCAGATTTCTTCACATCAATACCTGTTTTCCCGGGGCAACTCACGATTCTTTCGTTTTGAGCAACTCGGGATTGTCAGGTGTTATGGAACATCTAGAAAGGGGCGGGTGGTTACTTGGGGATTCTGGCTACCCTCTCAAGGAATGGCTCTTAACACCGTTCTTATCCCCAGCTAATCAACACGAAGTGAAATACAATGAGGCCCATGGAAAGACTCGTGTTGTCGTAGAAAAATCGTTTGGAGTATTAAAATCCAGATTTAGGTAATTTAAACGCAATTTTTAGTTATGAATCTTTATGGATAATATTTGCAAGCAAATGTTTTATTTCAAACGTTCATTACGATAAACGCGACCCTTAAGTTTTTTTTTATCTGAGAATAAATGTATACCTATTGCAACCATAAAAAACCTTGTAACAATTTTATTGCGGATTCATTTAGATTTGTGTGAGCCACTTTTCTTGGATTGTGTGGTTTTTGGTTATTTCTGGAGATGCAATTTCGTGGATGGGTCGGTTTTCAGTTTCAGAAACAAAGATAGCTCTTTCTAAATTTGCTTTCGTTGAGGATATAAATTCGTTGGGGGGGGGGGGGCTACCAACGAATACCACGAAAATTGAGCCACCACGAAATCTAATGATTCAACAGTATTTACATTCAAGTAAATCTTTGCAGGTGTTTACATCGAACTGGAGGAGTGCTCCCCTTTTCACCCAGTAGATGTTCTCAAATTATTCAATGCTGCATTAGGCTTCACAATTTAGCTGTTGCAGAGAAAGTGCCCTTACTTGAGGGTGGGGTTGTACAGAACATCAATGACAATGCCGTGTTCAACGCAAACGCACCAAGGAGAGCACAAGATGTGCGCATTCAAGTTGCCAATTTATTTTAACAATTCATCAATTCTATTTATTAAATCAGACACTTAATAAAGAACATGACTACTTTATCATTTTGTGTTCAAATTTATTAAATGCCAAATTTTTTTTCAAATGCCGCCGCTATCCTCTCTAGGGCATCTGCTTTTCTTTCCGCCGCAATAGCTCTTCTTTCCTTCACCTCTATTAGTTTCACCATAAACTCAGCGTCGGTTTCGCTGGCCGTGTCTTGATTTTAAATGAAAAAGTTTTGTAAATAAGACAATGTCAATTGAAATAGAGAAAATCAAATGAAATCATATGTTTAATATGAATAGTTAAAATTGCATGAATGAAGTTGAAACAGTTTACTAGGGTTTTTTCCTTAACAAACGTAAAATTACGCCAAAATTACAAGAATTAAAAAAAGGAATTTTAAATACATTTGTAATTTATTTTCATAGTGTTGGCATTATTTTTTTTTTACCTTTGCGTTTAGATCCATACGGAGTTGAAGCAAAGTATGTGTCGGTGGAAGGCCCCGACACTCTTGGAGCTTCTTCCGGAACGTCAACTTCTTCTACTATATACAAATATACATTTTTTAATTAAAAAACAAATCAATATTTCAAATCTACACACTTTAATATTTCGCTTGTAAAGAACATACAAATCAAATTTGACAATCTATTATAATAATTTTTATGATTTAAAATTTTATAAGTATATTATATAATATATATATACAAACCAATGAAGGATGGAATTCCAACGGAAATTTCCGATGGGGCTGCAGTACATGTTGAGGCTAAGTTATCTGTTACAAAGCAATAAATAAATATCATATATTTCAATTTTATTTGTACTGACTACTGTATACTACAATAACACTAAATAAACAAAGCATAGAAAACCATATAGTATAGGAAGCAAAAGTGGGGAAGGCAACATTAAAAGGGTGATCAAAATATATGTAATGAACGTATAGTTTACGATATACATGCATGTACTATGTATTTATACATACTTGTTTCAGAATTACTGGCAAAGACAGTATCAACCCCACCGTCAATCCCGGAGATAAGTTCATCCGGTATAATTGACAAAATTTAGCAATAAAAAAGAAATGTAGTTGCCTTTTTCAATTTATTAATCTAAAAGCTGCGAAATATTAATGAAACAAATAATTAAGTTTGTATCGGAAACTCATCTTTGAAACGAAACTTTTTTGTCGGATACATATAATTATATAAATTTTAGGTAAATATTAGAAAACACATACGTCAAGTTCCCAGGCCTTGAATACAGATTCAGGGGGAGGCCCTCCGCCTGTTTTCTTCGTCTGAAATTTTCTACTGGCTTCTTTCTTCTTTACTATGGATCGTGCATCTTTCCATTTCTTTTTTATTTCTTCTGTTTCCCTCTTGCACAAGACAGAAGAAGAATTTATTCTGCAATTACATATTAACACTAAATATATTTTTAAAACTCCAGTCTACCTTCATTTGTATATTTTTTGTTAGAAATTAAAAAAAAAAATTACAAAAACCACACAAAACCTAAAATACAGTCATATTTGTGTCAATTTAGTTAGGTTTTATTTTACCATAAATATTGATTATATGTAACATGTAGACATAAACAAATTGTATTTAATCAAATCGGAGGTTTTAATATATCTTTGTTGATCGTTAGTCTAAAAACCTAAATGCTTACTGCTTTGTGATGTCTTCCCATAAAGATTTCTTCTTCTCGTTTGTCACTGATGCCGACAGTTTTGCAAATAATACATCTTTGTTTTCAATTACACAAGATGTTAAAATTTTCATTTCATCATCAGTCCAGTTTGGCTTACGTTTTTTACTCTCCGAAGACATTTTGATTGTGCAGAGTCAATAGAGTATATTGCAGACGACAATATCGATATTTACATGTTCGTTTGTTACGAAATTCACATATTTTTAAGAAAACGCTGAAGAAATACACATGACAGATCAGAGAGAGAGAGAGAGAGAGAGAGAGATAGAGAGAGAAAGGGGGTCTATAAAATCCTATATTTCACTATAAAACACAACTGCAAATGTATTCGTTTCACCATATACTTGTAAAAACGAATAAAAGAGCATTACAATATACAATCAACGATTTATTTTCAATCTAAATATGTTTCAACGTTTTTAAGTTTTTATTATAGATCTCAAAACAAATATTGCAATGAATAATAAAGAAGAATTTGATTTGTGATCTTTTCCATATATCTTTTCAATGAACATTAAACAAATTTCTCTCTCTCTCTCTCTCTCTCTCTCTCAACGTTTATGATATGTATGCGCATGTGCATAAGCTCGTTGTCAAGGACGTAAGTCTGGCCTTAACTTAGTCCGATACTAGTATTTACGACCAGGCGTACGCCTCTTAGTGAAACGCAGTTAAATTTTGACGTACGCCCCGAGACCTAACTTAGGTTTAGTCGTATCTTACGCCTTTTAGTGAAACGGGCCCCAGGGCTTCAGGCCCTAAGATAGGGCCAATATAGCCCAATAGTAAAAATGTATTAAATCTTAGAAAATCTTATTCTCTACTTCCATATAATGCTTGGTTATGATGTCCATAAAGTCTTCTACCCAAATTGTGAAAGTCATGGAACAGGGGTTTAGGCCCCAGGGTGGGGCCAATATAGCCATATTATGAAAATGTAATAAATCTTGCTTACTCCCACACGTGGGGAAAAAACTGAATGCATGGTTATGATGTCCACGAACTCCTCTACCTGTGAAAATTGTGAAATTCATCGCCCCTGGGTCAGGAAATCAGGCCGTAGGGCGGGCCAATATGGCCATATAGTGTTAATGCATATAATGTTTAAATTACATGTAATGACCCATTAAATGAAAATTTGGTGGACTTTTTAGGTCACCTGCGTATACTTAGGTGACCTATTGCTATCTGTTTTCGTCCGTCGTCGTGCGTTAACAATTTACATTTTTAACTCCTTAAAAACTACAAGGCCAATTGTTTCCATTTTTGGTGTGAAGCATCTCTATGGTAAGCGGAATGTAAATTGTGAAATTGGTGGATCTACCACTCCCAGGGTGCCACAGGTGGGGCCAAATACGCAAAAAAAGCCAAATTTTCAAAAATATTCTTCTCTACTCCCACACATGTGAGGAAAAAACTGATTGCATGGTTATGATGTCCGTGAAGCCCTCTACCAAAATTGTGAAATTCATGGCCCCTGGGTCAGGGGTTCAGGCTCTAGGGTGGGGCCAATATGGCCATATAGTAAAAATGTATTAAATCTTA
>WFKH01011581.1:14766579-14780583 GCA_016163765.1 Magallana hongkongensis | reverse complement strand
TAGGGTGGGGCCAATATGGCCATATAGTAAAAATGTATTAAATCTTAGAAAATCTTCTTTTCTACTCCCATAGATATTTGTTAAAAACTAAATGCTAGAAATGATGTCCATGAAGCCCTCTACCAAAATTGTGACAGCTTCTAATTCCAAATGCCCCTGGACATCGCTTCTCATCATACACCTCATCTAACAAATTCAGGACCTGCTCATATCTTTTTATCAATCTATCACATGCATCTCCATGAGACAACCATCTAGTTGTAGCAGCTCGGATCAGTTTCAAGGATGGTAGCCCATAGGCTTGCTGGATTTCCTGAAATAATGCTGATCGTTTAGGGAAATATTTTAGAGTTTCCACAGAAGAAGAAGCATGCTGTCATCTTCCACAAGCATTGGGTAATCTTTCATAAGGCGCTTTATGCATAAAGCAAGTCTGTGGTTCCTACAGTTGATATACAGTGACATGGGCGAAATATGTCGGAATATGCGTTGAAGCCCTGCAAAGAACCATCAATTCATTCAAAAGTTAAATTTTCTCTTATAAAAAATGGATGCATGCTACGTTGTGACTTTTATGAATAAATGAAATTTATTTATAAAATATGTAAAATTGAAAACTGTAAAATTAATAATAATAATAATTGATTATAGGAAATACAGTGAATCTAGCCAGAATCAATAAATCAATGTAAGATTTTTAAATCTTAATTCTGAAAATTTATCATGAAAAAAAAAAATAACTTCAATCAGTTACATATTAATTTGGTATGATTAATAGTTACCTGAAACCTCTCCACTCATCACATTGCACCCATCAAGTCCAATAACCTTTCTTTGGAAAGATCAATATTTTTTGCCAAGCTGAACTGCTCCAAACAATTTAAAAGACTTGCCGCATCTGTTTTGGTCACCCTCATCAACCCTAAAAAGTGTTCAGATACATGACCATCTGTACTCCATTTACCAAATATGGCAAATTGTCCCGTTTGCTTCATCTGTCAACTCATCTAAGAGAACAGTGAAATGCTAGGCAGCTCTCAAAGAATCAAGAACTCTGATTTCAATATGTGCATTAAAACACTCAACAATCTCTTCCACTGAAAATGAAGATAAATATGTTACAGCCCATTTACTGTCATCAATATTCAACAACCTGTAGATCTGGAACTCCCAACTCGGCCATTAATCTCACAAATTGTTCTAAGTTAACTGAAATTGCCAATTTCTTCTTTATCATAAAATTTGTAGTCTGAAACACCTTTTTCAAATATTCTCTATTTGAAAGTCTGTTTTCTTCTTTCTTATCATCTGCAAAATTGACAAGAGCTTGAAGAACACTGCCGGATCTAGCAGATGCTGATAACTTTGACTTGCTGTCGGAAATTCGTTCTACAGAGTTTTTGTGTCTTGTGCTTTCTTCCATGTTTATTTAATTTTCTACTAGGATGATCACCCAATGCAACACCATACCCAGTGAATGCTAGCTGCTCTTTTCCTGAATGGCAAACAGTACCAGAAAAAAACTTCACAATACTTGCACATGTACCCGTTTTTCTATTGCTAAAATAGAGCCAATGAAACTCCAGTTCATACTTAACATTTGTTTTGTTTGACATTGTAAATGTTGGTTTGTAAAATTCGCTTAAATCAGTGTCACTATCAGAATCATCTTTGTCCGTTTTCAAATTGTCAGCTTGACCATCATCTTGACATACATTCGCTCTAACAGGAACGCCCCGCATATCCTCGAATTCTGTTTCAACTCGAGATTGTTCGTATGTGTCTGAAGAACGTTCATCATCTGTTTCAGCGTTACTTGCTAATGCACGTTTATCTTTCTCGCTCAGAGTTTCGTCACCCCTAAAAACATTCAATAACTAAATTAACAATTACGAGTGAGAGTTATGAAAAAATCTAACTTCAGGCCACTTCAATCACCGTCATGTAATTTATGATAATCTTAATGAACAATACTTACAGTTCTTGTGACTCTTCAGGATCTTTTATAGTCTGTCCCAAGATATGTTTGCCGCATATTTTCTTAAATTATTCGATATTTATAAATACCTCTTGGTTCAGACGATGTTCATTCCATAGTAGGAAAATTCCCAAGATTAACCTTTTGAATCGCCCCCTCTAGCTTGTCGGGTATCAATACAGAGCTAAAAATAAAAAGTCTACGGGGATTTTCCATTGCCAAGGAGAAAAATACGCCCGGATGATAACGTTGAAAAATTGCGCGAGGTGTCCCGAGTACTTCCGAATGCATGGAGAAAAGATGTCAACATTCCCCATTATAAATCTCCGTAGGAAATCTGTTTTCGTTCCTGTGAATTTTTACGAGGGAGAAATGATAATGTGTGAAAGAAGTTATCTTGGAAATTTTCACTTTCATCGATTTCAATTGCACTTCTTTCACAGGTATGTGTATTTTTCTTAAAAATCGTCCAAATGCGCAGCATAAATATCTTGGGACAGACTATAGTTTAAAAAAAAGAATCGAGTGTTCTATAATTATTGTTTGTAAATTTTTTATGTAGTATTTCACGTTGTGTAACATGCTCTCAGTTTAAAAGGCGCTTGAAATTTATTTATGCATAACATTTAAAAAAGGCGATTCCGATGTAATAGTAAGTAGACAACTCGTTCCCAAGATGTTTCATAAAAGAGTAAACGAGACGGCATTGTCATTTTGAGAATTTTCCGATCAGATTTTGGGAAACTCAATTTTTAAATGGGAATGGGTCCGTTTACCGGACCCGCATGCAAGGGATATTAAGCCCTGGATCTACATATAGATTCAGGGATTTTCAAAATTCTTGAGATCTCGCTGATTTTGTACCCAATTTTCATCAATGTCGTACCCATTCTACATCAATGGTGCTGATATTCTCGGGGTGTTGACTCAAGCAATGTACACATACATCGAATATTGTCTTCAGTATTGTAAAATAGGGGATCGGATGGTGCTTTTACTAGGGTTCGCTATACATATATAAAAGGGCTGAACACCTTCTATATTAATAACAATTTACAAGGTGATTCTAAATAAATAAGCAATCCTCTCTGTGTAGTAGACTAAAGTGATGCTTATTTAGCTTACGCATTTTATGAATGAAACCCTATCTTATTTATGTTGAACTTATCAAAAAGGTGTCTTGGGATGTCTGGCTGAAAAAGTAGCAGCTGCTGGCTCATCTTGATGTTGTGACTGAAGTGCTCAATTCGGGTCGGGCTCGGCCCTATATAATGTTATTCACGTGACTTTCCTTTATTTATGTGGCTGTATGTAAGAGAAAACACTCAATGCTCTCTCTAAAGATTACGGCTAATACAGCTTACACAAAGAATAATATTTATCGATTTTTTAATCTTCAGACGTTTGTAAATAAATAATGCAGATTATCTTTATTCTGTCAGTAAATCGGGAGATTTGATGCTTATTGCTAAACAAGTACGTTTACTCTTGTTTCATTCAAAGGTCTCTAAGAGAAATCGTCCGATTTAAATTTGAATTTCATTTATTAGAATGATTTACTTATATCAAAATAATACAAAAATAAACCATGAGTTTGAGATTAATAAAGGTTTACTGAAAATTTATAAAACTCTTAAATGAGGTCACTGTACCTGACCTTTGATCTTTTGATAGATATGCATTAAGTCTGAACAAAATGATTCGAAGTTTCCAAATAACTATTTTTTCTTCAGAATGAAAGAAAAATAAACAAGCTTACATGTCCCATGATCCACAGAACTTGATAACGCTACACGTAATGAATGACCGGATATGCATAAATACACAAAATATTTAAAAAAGGGGCCAAACTCTCAGAATTCATCGTCAAAATTTCCTACAAATTTGCACATGTACATGTACTTATACATCTATAAATGTACTCATATTTTGTTTTAACCCTTTTTTGAGTATTTTCTTCGGTTATTTCCATGGATATGTATCTCATTTAATCACAAAAATTGGATAATACTCTGAATACAGTTTGGATAAAATCTGATCCACGACGTCTTCAAACTGCTCCAAAGCGAATGTGCCTGCACAAGACCTGAACATCAGACATGACGAGTAGTGACGTCAACGATATTATTATACCATACCCGCAGATATATCCGATTCTTACGGAAGAGGGCCTGTAATCCCGAACACTAATTTTTCCTCGCATGAAAGCGTTGGTTGAGATTTTCTCCACCTTTATGAATTTTACCAGTTCTTCAATTTTTTGGTATAGCTCCTCAGTAGAGTTGAATAGTTGCTGATTTTGCACGGAGCAATTGCACATGCAACCTGTCATAAGCAAAATAGGGCGTTGTTTGGGTTAAAGTGAGATGATACAAATTAATAGTTAGTGCTTTATTCTTGGATATGTGATCTTAATATTCTAATATCAGTGTAAATGTGTGTCTATAATATTTATACATCTAAAATAATAATATTTTTCTATCATGTTTAACACAAGAAGTATTTAATAAAAACAGATTGCCAGAGAGAAACCATTTGATTTTGAAACGACATGTCACTCTACTGAATCTAACATACTTGTATATACTTTTTATTCAACTTCCAACGTTAAACAGTGGATAGCTCTATTGCATACTTTCGTACATGTATCTGGGCGGTTTCTTTTAAACCTAGCAGTAACATACCACATATGTTTTTTTATTTATATGTAAATCTATCTACCTTGCCTTGTGTAATTGAACTGTCTGATTAAATTATAGCACATCCAGTTTGACCGGTCAAGCCCCTACCCCTCAATACCAGTACCCCGACCCTGGTTTTCACAAATCTGAAAAGGCCCTCTTTGTTCATCATGTTTATCATGACCATTAACTTTTGTCCAGCAGAGCTGCCAACATTCAAAAATTAGAAATAGTAAGACGGGGGTCCGGGGGCCGCATAGGCCCCCTGCCGCTGGAGATATTTTGTAATATGACAGGCAATCGCTGCAGTTTGAGGCATATTTCTAGTCTCAATTTAATTCATAAATGATTCCACTGTATAATAAAGTAAAACTGGTAAAACAAATATATTTTAATTTTATTGTTGATAATAATAACAAAAACATCACATTTTCAGAACTTAATCATATTAAACATGTTAAGTTCTTATTTATTTCATGTCAATAATATATCTTAATCTTAATCTTTTTTCCCTAAATTACTTATTGGAAGATCGTGTTCAATAATAAAGGACGTTATTTAAATAAACATTCTGATTTCGTTGTTGCAGAAGAATCCGATTAAAAAAATGTCCAATTTCTTAGATGAACATACACTTCGCCAGTCTGTTGATGATTATTTGTTTTTATATGTTTCTTTACATTGATTTCTCCTCCGTGTGAAAAGTTTTTATTTAACGCCACAAACCATACACTTGGCATGAAAAATACTCTTAGCCCGATTTCGTTTTACAGTCATATATAACACTATATTCTTCTATATATATTTTTGATTCCACTGTGCCCTCTTTTTAGGGGGAGTATTATTATTTTCATTTTCGCTGGCTTTCCTTTCGAAGTTCCAGACGGCTTAGACGCATATTGTTCACTATAAAACTCTGGCATGAAAGCAATTGCAAAAATCGGCCTTCTAAAGGCGAAACGAGATACAAGTAAGCGCTGTTGAGATTATGACTATATTTATTATAACAGTAAAACTTTACACGAACGGATATGAAAACTCCGGTATTCCAAACTATGATCGAAAAAAACCGAAATCGGAAGAATAAAACGAGAAATCGTAAGGCGTATTTTAGACGCTAATTTCGTAAGCCTTACGCCAAAATCGTAAGGGTTGGCAGCTCTGGTCCAGTATTAGAGATTATAGTTTTTCTTTTATCGCCATGTTACTTGGTCGCGATAAAATTATCAAAATGTACGCACTTGCTCCAGCCAAAGAGGTAAGTGACATCAAATATACAAGTTACTGCATTATATGCAAACAAAAAATGCACATAAAACAAGCAATCCTGTGAAACAAAATAGGAGGTTTATGTACCCATGTGCAGTGGAGCACATGGCTCAGTGGTCATGGGCGTTAGACTAGTAACCGAAAGGGTGCTGGTTCAAACCCCGCTGTGGGCACTTGATGTGTGTTGTGCACTCAGACAAGGCACTTTATCTACATTGTCTCAGTCCACCCAGCTGATATTGGGTACCGGTTTATGCTGGGAGTTAACATGCGATGGACTGGTGTCAATGACTCTCATCCGCTAAGCACCATGGAAACCGATGATAAGCACCGGCCTAATGCACTTAATGGCACGGAGAAGGATTTACCCATTTATATATATATATATATATATATATATATATATATATATATATATATATATATATTTGTTTGACATAGTAAATCATTTTTTGCAGAATCTCGTCTTACTGCAATTGTCCTAAATATCACTTGAAAAAACCCATAAAGTACGAGTTTAAGTGTTTGATTGCAGACTTTTTGTTTACCGGGAATTTATACTTACACTGGACGGATTTTCATTAATGCCTAAAACAATAACGAGACTTGTATTTAATTATTTCTTCGAAATTCTATAGGTTGGTTTATGTACTAGAAATTCATTTACTATTTACCTAATCTTGCAGATAAAAATTTGATTACGATTATAAAAATGTGTTATAAGCAATTTCTGAGCAAGAATTCCCCCCGGTTAACTCCGGAATTAAATCGTTTTAAAATATGATTTTATTATTGGCTGTAAATAGTAAAAATAAATTCGGTTTTATCACTTGAGCGTCTAAGTCTTTTGTTACAAGAAACACGACCAATTTTAAAAAATTGATACTTACTGAAACTTTCTCGATTAAAAGAAATAAATGCATGATTATTCTCAATTAATGTGTGTAATTTAAATTAGACTTGTAAGTTATAGTTATCTCCTCAACAGTTTACTTTGCAAAAATTTTAGACCTGCAGTTGATTTATCCTTGTGGTGAGCTAAGACGCATGAACATCAGGCAAATATCTTATTTTTTCATTTATATTTTAATTCACACAAAACACGAATGAATGTCCAACTTCGTTCCTGTATCTCGGGTTTTAAGCTCAGAGCAATGATACAGAGCTCAAATCTAGATTAACACAATGCACAAACTTAAGACTAGTGAATAGAACCAGAGCCAATTTCTGACCAGATCTAAAGGCTATTTAAATCTTATTTGATATCATTGCAAAATGTTGTATTTTTTGGACGAATTTTATGTGGTTTAACTTCTTTTTTCTGCGTATTATTTACATCGTTTTATGTAGCTGCAAGAGTATTTTCTTTTGTAAGTGTTTTTTAGCTTTTTCCTTACATAAAGCTCATACCCCATATCTACAATGGTTTTGTCAATCTAAATTGCAAACGAGTCTACGCAACACGGAAACATCTAAGTGTTGCATGCCGTCCATGTTGTTATACAATACTTGTGTAGGGGTGGTTTAAGTGCTTTGATTATACTATTCTGTTCTATAAAATCTTTTAATATCAATTTGTTTAAGTCGTTATTGTTCATTGCATAATTATAAAACTACATGAACTAGTCTTTCAATTACCGACTTACGTTCACATACAGGAGGTTCCCCTGACCACCTTCCTGTCACGCAGGTGCGCTGTAGGTTTCCCTGGACGAGATGATAGCCATCCTCACACTCGTATGTTGAGATTCTATTGCATGTTGAGTTGTCGATGATGACCTTTGTGTTTTCGTATACTTCTACATTGCAAGTGACGTCTAATTTAAATGATGAATAGTTCTAATTAGCAAATAAAGATGAATTTTAAAAAATCTCCTTAATTACCTTAAATCTGGTAAAATATCCCTCGGCTATTCAAGTCAAACATTTTGAAAATGGATTGCGATTTATCAATTTTCAATCAATGTTATGTACAAAATGAACTGAATATAATGACTAGTAGACTAATTGTTCTCGAACAATTAGAGGTCTTTCCACCTCATTATTTTTTATGCTTATTATAATGTTGTTTCAATTAAACTGATTAAATATTTTCTTTACGCTATTTTATTTAACAATGTCAAAAGATTAAGATTGCAAAACATTCTTTTTGGTTTGACCTTGACCTTTGACCTTTATATCATTTTGAGCGGCCAAGGTAAACGCTTCTATCCCAAGTGGTCCGAAGTCTCTATGATTAATAAATAAACAGTTGGAAGCGATTTTATAAAAATTTATAAAGTTTCAGGGGCAATAACTACTAGAAGGGGGCCTCAGATCCTTTTGGTATGAATAGACTGAAGAATCCACTATCTGTACTGAAGACATTGGTAAAAGTTCCAAGTCTCTATCTCTTATGGTTTCAGAGGAGTAGCGATAACAAGCATTTCGTACAATAGGGGCAATAACTCTATAATTATTCAAAGGAATGAGCCAAGGGGCTATATTTTAAAAAGCCTAAAGATATCCTACTATATCCATCAAAAAGTTTTTCTCTACCACCTTAAACAAAAGAGATCTAAAAACACAATAATTAACAGATTTCCAAATGACCTTGACCTTTGACCTTTATGTCATTTTGTTCGGCCAAGGTAGACGCTCCCATCCCAAGTGGTCCGAAGTCTTTACAATAAATAAGTTGGAAGTGATTTTATAGAATTTATAGAAACCATCTAAGTGTACTGAAGGCATTGGTAAAAGTTCCAAGTCTCCATCTCTTATGGTTTCAGAGGAGTAGCGATAACAAGTTTTTCGTACACAAGGGCAGTAACTTTGTAAGTTCTGGGAGCTATCAAACAAAGGGTCATTTGGTACAATAACTTTTTATGGTCAATAACATAAAGTAAAAATTGTTTCAATATATCTAGAAATAAAAAAGCTGTCCCTGGAAAAAAAGAGAAGAAAAAAAATAATAATAAAAAACATAAGAATTACAAAAGGTCTTTCACCTGAAAGGTGGAAAGACCTAAAAATAGGTATTCAATGTATCATCAAACCTTGCAATGATATAAACTAATTGCCACAACAGAATCAATCGCTATCAAATAAACATATGCCGGTACATTAACACTATCAAGACACTTACTGATATAATGACATATCTAAATTTACCATTTATGAATTTCCAATGTCCCGTTGAACCGTATCCGGTCATCACAGATAGAAAATTGACAGCGAAAGGTGTGGTGTGGAAAAATTCCATCAACACATTATTGTTTACAATGTCCGACTGACCCAAAGAAATAGTTCCATTTATCCATGATACCCAGAATGGCATGAATGTATCACTATTTAGCACTGAACCTGTGTAGCTTTCTATACATGGCTGTTGCATTCCTAACCTGATACAGGATTTTGTATTTGCCCAGCCCCCGATGACAATCTCATAAAGGGGGTCAGTTGTGTTGTCTGTACTCATTAAGGCAACATGAGCATCATTATGGGCTGAAACTTCGAACGAAAACGCCGATCTATC
Source organism: Magallana hongkongensis (assembly GCA_016163765.1). NCBI lineage: Eukaryota > Metazoa > Mollusca > Bivalvia > Ostreida > Ostreidae > Magallana > Magallana hongkongensis. The sequence goes on along the minus strand of WFKH01011581.1, from coordinate 14,771,141 downwards.
CGCAGCGGTGATGCAGTATGGACTCAATTTCACGTAATGTTTATCGTCAGCAGTGGAAACTTCAATGTCTGCAGCTACATATTATAAATCAAGATTATTGCTTTCATCAAGGAAATATTACAACTTTTTAGATTCTTAACTTGTGCGTTCAACTTCGTGTATTGTGTATTATCGGGAGTGAGAACTTTAATGTCTGCAGCTAAGTTTAGAAGATCAAAATGATTAGAAATTAAAAAGACGATTAGAGCCTTTAAGACTTCCAAAAATTCTAAATATTTCTACAATTAAGTTGAAATTCGACGTCAAATATTTTTTTTAACAAACTCAAGGCTTACCTTTCAATTGGCAAAGAATTGCCAATAGTAATAGTTGTTTCATTTCTTTTCTCTTTCCAACAGTTATCTGTGAAAAATTTACCTTTAATTAAATTAATTTAAAACACAATCAACAAGTGTATATTTTAAATTCAAATAATTTCAAAACTATGTGAATTCGTGCAAATATATTGAAAACCTTCAATCTCAAATTAAAACCTTAGTCACCTCCCCAATTTTCATGCAATACTTGGTTTCTTAATTACGTATCCAATATTGAAGAGAACATTGTTATTTCAGCGTTGAAAAAATTATCTAAGACCATTTATGGATTTTTAAGGCCCCCTAAACTGTGGGTGACCTATAGTGATGTCTGTCCGTCCGTCTATCTGTCCGTCTGTCCGAGATCACTTGTCGAGAGCATATTTTCTCTCCCCTTGGCCCAATCTGGCTCATACTTCACCCATGGCCACAGAGTGCCATAAAGTAAAGGGTGTGCAGTGATCTGGAACCAAGTTTCTATGTGGTAAGTAAGGTCCTTAGATTTTTGAGGAGATCTTTACGTGGATGTTTTTTTATTCGTTATTTTTGTGACCTGACAAAAAGATTTTTAGGTCATAGCAGAATCGTGTGAAAATCCCTGTCCGGATCATATTCTCTCCACTTGGTCCAATCTGGCTCATATTTCACCTAGAGTGTCTTTTGGTAAAGGGTGTGCAGTGACCTTGTACCAAGTTTCTAGGTCAAAGATTGACGTCATACATGTATCAGAACCCACAAAAAGTCATTATTCAGAGCATATGTTTTCTTTCATTGGCCCTATTTAGTTTATACTTCACATAAGCAGAGCTTTTGGGTAAAGAGTGTGCTCCCTTACGGAGATCCTATCGAGTTGCAGCCCTCTCCCAAAAAATCGCGATAGGGCTAGATTATTGCAGCTAAGTCACAGGTTAAGGTCAAAGCAAATTCCTCTTTAATGCTTTTCATCCTAAAATCCGTTATATAATCGGGGCCCGTTGAGATTATCACCATCCCATTCCCAATGATGTCTATTTTTTTTTAACATTGGACAAATTATTAATAACATTAATAACCCCATCTAAATATGCGACACAATAGACAAGCCATAATTTTCCTTAATTCATTTTTAGGTCACCTGAGTCACTCAGCCAATTTTTACCATTTTTGGTGTGGAGCATCCCTATGGTAAGAAGAATCTAAATTGTGAAATTCATGGCTCTACCACCCCCAGGGCGCCAGGGGCGGGGCCAAATATGCAAAAAAAGCCAAATTTTCAAAAATCTTCCTCTCCCACACATGTGAGGAAAAGACTGAATGCCTGGTTATGATGTCCATGAAGCCCTCTACCAAAATTGTGAAATTCATGGGTTCAGGATTTAGGGTGGGGCCAATATCGCCATTCAGTAAAAATGTATTCGATCTTAGAAAATCTTCTTCTCTACTCCCATATATATTTGTTAAAAACTAAATGCATGGTTATGATGTCCATGAAGTCTTCTACCTAAATTGTGAATTTCATTACACCAGGGACAGGGGTTAAGGCCCTAGGGTGGGGTCAATGTAGCCATAAGGTAAAAATGTATTAAATCTTAGAAAATCTTCTTCTTTACTTCCACACATGTGGGAAAAAAACTGAATGTATGGTTATGATGTCCAAGAACTCCTCTACCTAAATTGTGAAATTCATGGCCCCTGGGTCAGGGATTCAGGCTGTCGGGGGGCAACATGGCCATATAGTGTTAATGCATATAATGTTTAAAAATCTTCTTCTCTACTATCACACATCTGTAAGAAAGACTGACTTCATAATTATGTTAACCAGGAAGTCCTCTATTAAAATTTTAAATTTTATGTCCCCTAGACAATGGATGTTGACTCTAGGGCGGGGCCAAAATGGATGTATAGTGTTAATGCATATATTGTTTAAAAATTCTCCTCTCTACTCCAATACACCTGTAGGGAAAACTGAATTCATAATTTTGTAGTCCACGAAGTCCTCTACCAAAATATTTAAATTTTATGTCCCCCAAGGTAGGGGTTCTGAATCTAGGGCGGGGCCAAAACACTCCTATAGTGTATAGAGTTGGGATTCTTAATGCAGGGTGTGGCCAAAAGCATGGTCATTTAGTGTTAATGTATAGAGAATGTTTAAAAAAGGTCTACTGACACAGAATAAAACCTGACTGCATATTTAGAGAAAAACATTAAGCTGTCATCTTTTATAATATTTCATGCCATCTACATGTAAGGAAAGTGTTATGGCTGAGAGGGAGAATATATTTGTCTTATTATTTTATTCTGCTCAGGAATTTCAATGAAAGAAATGAGATAATTTACATACATGTGTATTTAGAAAAGAGAAAGAATGAAGCTGCGTATCAAAGTTCAAGATATTGTGAAAGTTAATTGAGTTATCTTCCCTTGCTTCTTCATAATGGAGTTATTAATCATTAAATATAATGTAATTAAGAAGTACGATCAAAAAAACTATGCAAGTTTTTTATTTATGGAAACAAAAACAGTTTTTGAAGTCTTTAAATAAATAAATAGACTCATTAATAGTAAAGTATTAATTGGCTAACCAAAATCACTGATAAACAGTACATGTTAAATGATTTTGGTATAAATACCAGATGGTGTTGCATTGAATGTATGGTGAAAATTTAGAAGTTTAAACAGAAGTGGAAAGCATAAAAAGATAAGAAAAAAACTAGTAGACTAATTGTTCTTGAACAATTAGAGGTCTTTCCACCCTACTATTTTTTTAATAAATTGCTAGACTGCTCAGTAAGGTATACAAAAATAGTATACCTGTGTTATATGTTGTACTAGAAAATGAGAATACTGCAAAGCCAGAAATGATTTTTAAGAGATTATTTTGTATTTCAAGCCATGATTGCTTTAAGAATTCCGTTGTTTATCGTAGATATCTTTTGAATTACTTTTTCTGAATTTTTTCCCATTTGCTATGAACAAAATTGATGTGCTCGCCAAGTGAATATTTTTTACACAAGCATATAAACAGAAAACCTAACAATAGAAGAGCGTGTTCTAGAGGCTAGCTATCTTTGTACAATATGAATGGGTTGACTGTAAAAACAATTTCCACTCGAGTAACCACAGGACTTGATGTGATACCTGGCTGACCTAATTGAATACCTTATTGCGCAATCCAGCAAGCTATTGAAACCCTTACTAAAATCCTGTATCAAATGATATGATAATTCATTAATTAACAGATTTCCAAATGACCTTGACCTTTGACCTTTATGTCATTTTGTTTGGCCAAGGTAGACACTCCCATTCCAAATGGTCCGACGTCTTTATGATAAATAATAAAAAAGTTGAAAGTGATTTAATGGAAATGTAAATACTTTCAGGGGCAATAACTGTTAGAAGGGGGCCTCAGATCCTTTTGTTATGAATAGATTGAAGAACCCCTCAAGTGTACTGAAGACATTGGTAAAAGTTCCAAGTCTCTTTCTCTTATTGTTTCAGAGGAGTAGCGATAACAAGCATTTCGTACAATAGGGGCAATAACTCCGTAATTATTCAAAGGTATGAGCCAAGGGGCTATATTTTAAAATGTCTTAAGATGTCCTTCTACATTCATGAAAAAGTTTTTCTCTACCACCCTAAACAAAGGAGATCTAAAAAAATCATTAATTAACAGATTTCCAAATGACCTTGACCTTTGACCTTTATTTCAGTTTGTTCGGCCAAGGTAGACGCTTCTATCCCAAGTGGTCCGACGTCTTTATGATAAATAATAAAAAAGTTGGAAGTGATTTTATGGAAATTTAAATACTGGAAATTTAAATACTTTCAGGGGCAATAACTGCTAGAAGGGGGCCTCAGATCCTTTTAGTATGAATTGATTGAATAACCCTCTAAGTGTAATGAACACATTGGTAAAAGTTCCAAATCTCTATCTCTTATGGTTTTAGAGGAGTAGCGATAACAAGCATTTCCTTCTCAAAGGGCATTAACTCTGTAAGTTCTAGGAGTTTTTGACACAGGGTCAATTGGTACCATAACTTTTAATGACCAATTACATAAAGTTTAAATTGTTTGGATAACTCTAATAACAAAAAAGTCACCCCGAGCTAAATAGAACTAGTAGACTAATTGTTCTCGAACAATTAGAGGTCTTTCCACCTTAGTATTTTTAATAAATTGGTAGATTGACCGATAAGGTATACAAACAAGAGGCCCATGGGCCACATC
>WFKH01011581.1:14730752-14750237 GCA_016163765.1 Magallana hongkongensis | reverse complement strand
CAATTTGTATTATTTTGCTGTAAATTAACTTTTACTGTAAATGCTCAGTTTCGCGGGAAAAATATTCTATGGATGTCCATGATAGTCATTATTATAATTTCTACCAAGTTCATTTTCACTATGATCTTGCTTTGTAAAGTTTATAAATGAACAGAACTGTAGTTTGAACCAGGTTTATTATGCAGAGCTGTATTATTATGTCAATCTCTAGTCATTTTGTGTTCATTATTGTACTTATTTCTTTGTAGCTTTTTACCACCTTCACTCAACTTCATATGGTTATACTGTCTGTAAATAAAGAGACAGAACAGAGTTTCTGTCTGCCCCTGGGGATGGGGATGGGAGGTATTTTAAATAGAAAACGTATACTAGCCACCTTGTTTCAGTTAATCTATGAAAACATACACATAAAACCTATCTTGAAAGTTAACAAATATGGGAAAATTATTTTCTATCAGTCTTGCACCTTTTCAATATCAGGTCATGCACTCTATTATGATCTTCAAGTTTTTCGCTAAAATTTTAGGTTTCATAGTCCTTTTTGAAAGATTTCAGGAAGGGAGGTGGTCATCATTACAATATTATAATTTTTCTACTCCAGAATGAAACTTCATTAAATGCATACATGTAAATGAGACTCCTCGACAAGTTTGTGTATGGGCTATGGTACTCGGGTGACCGTTAAGGCCTACTGGACTCTTGTTCTATATATATTCCTATGTAAAAATTCGAACCCCCATTGTGGCCCACCCTACCATTGGGGTTCATGGTTTGAACAAACTTGAATCAACACTACCTGGGGATGCTTTCACGCAAGTTTCAGCTGTTCTGGCCAATTGGTTCTTTAGAAGAAGATTTTTGAAAGATATCAACAAATTTTCAATAATTCTTAATTATCTCCCTTTAAAAGAGGGCATGGCCCTTCATTTTCACAAACTTGAATCCCCTTTACCTAAGGATGATTTGTGCCTAGTTTGGTTGAAATCGGCCCAGTGCTTCTGGAGAAGAAGTCGAAAATGTAAAAAGTTTACAGACAGACGGACGGACGCCGGACAAAAAGTGATCAGAATTGCTCACTTGAGCTTTCAGCTCAGGTGAGTCAAAAAAAAACTTTCCAAAAATTCATATTTTCACAATTTTAATATTTAGCTTTTATAAAGTGTAAGGCGGAAAACTGCATATATCACAGGTAATAACGGTACTATAGCGAGCATGCGCACTAGATGTTTTCTTTTCTTTTTAACTCCCAAAACATATTGTTTGTGTAGGTTTTTCCATCCACCTTAAAAATTTAGAGGACGCATTACAATAAACTAAATGGCGATCTTGCTTCTTTGATATATGTCTTAAGAAGCTGGATAGTCAACAAGTTATTGTCAGATCTACCTAATGTTTTAAGATAATTCATATAATTTATTTTTTTGTGAAAATTGATAAAATGCTTTTGTCATAATACTTTTTAACGATAATCATTAAAAAACAGCGAAATAAATGACTGAAGTCAACTTTTACCTCATATAAATCTTGACGTCATTTCTGAAATAGAGGACAGCAGAGGCGTGTTCAACAGAGTGGGTGCTCACGAGCGCTCGCCAAAATTCTCTATACCTGCAAAACAAATTAAGGCGAGCGATCGCGAGCACCCGCTCTGCCGAACACGCCTTTGGTGTTATCTTCCTGTAGCCACAAACCTTACCTTAAATTTGGGAAATTTCCTATATTTTTATACTAATATAGAACTCTTCTTCTAAAAGAGATTAATTCTAAAAGTGACCACGACCATCGAGCCCTTTTAATTACAATTATTTTATCTTAAAATTTAGTATATGATTTGGAAAACATTTCTGATGAGAACTGAGAAGTTACTTATAACTGCAACACAAATTATATAATATTTAGCTTTGCTGCTATAATATGCAATTATGTCCTACCTTTTCTATGAATTTGAGCCTCAAATATATCCGACGTTACTTAAATTACATCAATGATTTCCGCAGATAATACAATGAAATTGTACGATATTCACTTTAAGCAGTAAATGGTTACAAAATCAATTGTGATCTGTCTGAAGACTGTTTCCAACTAATCAGGTCTGGGATATAAGGTGATATGATTAATGAATCTATATTTCGTAGTTTTGTGATGTTGAACACCAGCATCAGGTTATGGTGTGTTGCTAAAGCACGAAACGGAAAAGGAAACCGGAAAAATTTATGAGTTATTTACTCGATAAATACGCAAAAAAGCCAGAATCGATATACTTTAATATATTTGTTCATATATTTTAAGATATAAAATCAACAATAACTGATGATTACCTTAGAATTGCATATGTTAATGTACCTGCAATTATTTACACAAATACGTGTACGCCTAGAATAAAACCAGACAACGTTTACATGTTTTTATTCGCATCAAATTGCAGGCATTAAACAAAATATTTTATCGCCATGTCCGAATTGAATACAAGTACATTAGTTGCTGTAATATACAATTTCCCTTTTGGATAACCGGAAATTGAACAGTCGCATTAAGTTTGTGCTTACTTCAATTGTAAACAATAAAGGAACTTGGGTAATTTGTCTGATTCACAAAGCAAAGCTTTTAATTCTTTGCGACAAAAATTGTGATGTTAGATCAATGAAAAAGAACAAACAAATTATTGATTGAACGAAAACAAACACTATTAACACACATTTTATTACAACAATTTGTCGAATATATTTCTAAATACGAATGAAATTTCCGATTTCAGACGAATTCCAATTATGGTAGATGAGTTTTTGATTTTGTTCGCTTATTTATATTTCAATGTCACTTGATTACATTAATTTACTACTGCAAAAGCAACAAGGGTAAAGTTAATGCCTGTGCATTTACTGATATTAGTCTTACCTTTAGTTATCAAATCACATCAATAGTATTTGAATTAAAAAAGGGAAATAACAAATCTCATATAGTTAATATAAAATATTTCTTTCAACTAGTTCTACTAAAAAATACAACGCCAATCTCTTTCTTAACAATTTTATTATTTTTTCGTTTTCTCTTGTTTTATGATTGGAAATCTTGTAAATTGTTAAGTCGTATAATTAGATCATCAGAAAATTATCTCCCTCGCGCCGAACAGCATTTCAAACAATGAAATAAATGTAAATTTTCACATCATGTACTTTTACCAATTACATAAGGGAGGAAGTGCACAATCCGGAGATCGTAAATTATTTCAACTTCCTGGAAGATGGTAACAACCGACCACCTCTTGGAGGTCGGTAATGACTATTACAGCAGTCTGAATGTCATTAAAAGAAGCATATTCCTAAAATTTCTTCTTTTTTAATAAGAATGATATCCCTAAACAAATGAAAGCGGCCCCTTCTTATACAATGAATTTTTAAAAAAAATTACCATGCTTTTGATAATTTTATAATAAAGAGTGAATAAATATGACACATTCTGATTAGTGTTAATAGCTTGAATCGTTTTTTAATTGTAATGATTGACGCATTATCGATGATTTTGTACACCCTGTAAGAGTGAATTTATTCTGGTTTGTGACCCTGTTCTTCCAACGAATATGAGTGGACCTTTGCACAATAGACCATATATATATGAAGGAATTAAGCAGATCGGACAAGACTCGTTTACATATCACGTGACTTTATTTATCGCTAAATTCTCACCAGTTTGGGGAAAACTTAGCGATTAAAAATGAATTACTTTGATAATGTATTCTCATAAATGAAGGTAAATGACATATAAAGTCACGTCAAACACGCTTACCGAAATCTATGTTACGTGACACGGGTGGCAAGTTCACGCCAGGTAAACAACACCAGTTATAATGCGGAAGGCCCACTGGACTTTTGCATTTTTTTAGAAATACAAGGGTAAGAAAGGGAGTCTACATGTATAAGAGCACATATGTCAAAGATTAAGTACATACAAAAAGAGAAATTCGGAAATTTATTACTTTGCCAATTAACTGGGGGCTGTATTTCACATCATCCTTTATTGTTTTTGTTCCATTCGTACTAATATTAATTTCATTAATAAATCAATTATAAATTTTATACCCATGTATACTTCACTCACACACAAGTACATGTACATACATTCTTCAACATAAGTGGTATTATTATATTTTATTCTTAAATTACTAAGAAATCCGCATCAAGGATATAAAAATATACTGTTTAAAATATAAAATTATGAAAATTATAACCCTGTTAGTGTTTGACAATGGTAGCTCACCAAGAATGATATTCGATACATTAAAGCCAACTTTTTCAGAAGTCTTTCTATATATGTGAAGATTTTCACTCCACATTGTTTGTACTTCATCACAAGAAATGAAAACATGTAATATTGTTTCAACGTTTTCGATACAAAAACCACAACAATCAGAAGTTTTAATGTTAATTTTCTTATGGTACAGGAACAGTTCTATGCAAAATTCGAAATTGTAACCAATAAACAGAAGAATCAGTTGTAGTTTTAAAACAAATTTAAAAAAAAAATCTTGTACTGATACTGTGTCTACTCCAAAATTTTACGGTTATAACGAATTCGGATATAACGAATTTACGGATATAGCGAACTGATTTTGAGTCCCGTAGAAGTGAATAATAACGAAATTTAACACTTTTATAACAAATTTCTTTACAGTTTAAAAAGTTGAATGAATTTATTTTCACATAAATTCTTCAATTCACAATCCGACTATTAAATGTATCAAAAGAATGTATTTTCATTTTAAGCCTCAATTAGCAGAAATTGTAGTCTGGTTAAAGAAACATGTATATAGTGAATTCGCTATAGTTATTATTACGAATTCGTTAAGCGGATATATCGAATTACGGATATAACGAACTAAATCCATTGGTCCCTAGCACTTCGCTATAACCGAGTTTTACTGTATATGTTTTTCAAAAAACCAAAATATTACAATCATCAAAAATATCTTGCACAACCTTTACTCATTCTTCATACCAGGATTGAATAAAAACTGGTTTTTTATCTACTTTTACTAGATGATACCCCGCGCAAGCGCGGGAATTAACAACAATTCACATTAGTATAATACAATGCTTAATTAATATGTTGAACCAGGTTTTTTTGTTCATTTTTCTATGTACTGTGTCCGAATTTTTTCTTAATTGCTTTTCTTAAAATATTCTATAAAATTGAAATAAAAAAGCAACTGCGTGGCTGGAAATTTAGAGGAGAGGACAGGGATGAAAATCTAAACTGAAATGGAGTATATACACATGAACATTTACGTGGCCTTAATTCTTTTTGTTGCAGCTGACTGGAAAAAATTTGACTATTATCTTACTTCAAACCAGAGTGTGGTTGTATAATGCGTGGTATTTCTTTTTAGAACTTTGTTCTCTATGTCACATTTCACTTATTATTGCCCAAAATAAGAATCTTAGATAAAACACTGTCAACAAATTAATTTGCAAGGTTTACTACCAATCTGTCGAAGTATAGAAAATGTATATCTTATTTAAAAACGTGTACGCACTTTTCGCCATAGTGTTAATTAGTCAACACCATTTTTTGGCATCCCGTTCTGTAAAGTTCTTTCCATCAAAAATAAAATCGCGTCTATTGGCCCATTTTATTTATTAACTTTTTTGTATTAACCAGATGTCCGATCCAAGGTATCTGACGCAAAGCATGGTGACTCAGCCTACATTCTCCACCATGACGTTAATTAGTCAAACCGCGTTCTTGGTTACCCCGTTCTGGAAAGTTCTATTCATCAAAACAAAAATCGCGCATTCAAGAAACGAATTGGTTCATTTTATTTATTCAACATTTGTCAAATCTCAATTCTTATGTATATCCGAAATAGGTTCAAAGGATATATATTCACTCTTTACATAATCATTCAATATCATTTCATTGTAAGTATATTTTTTGATGCAAACTCCCACTGACTTGGATCCGCCAAAGCGTGTCCACCACCTTACTCACATATTTGCTATTTCGGGCTGGTTTATCGAAAATGAAAGTAGGTTTTTAATTTATCTTACAATAATTACTTATCAGGTAAAATTCAATTATAGCTTACGGACATCAACTCACACGTGTTGAAATGCCAAATGTGTGAGCAGTTACTCGGGTGCTGGCATTTCGAAGTTTATTGGCAAAATGTCTTAATTTATAAGTATAGATATTAGAAATAAACCACACTGGAATGTAATGAAATTAGTTTTTTAAAATTCGGAGAATGAGTAATTGATTTTATATTACAAGTCCAAGAGATTAAAGGGAAGGAAACTAAAAATATGATTAGAAATCGTATTTATTTTCATTAAAAACCCCTGAACAATGAATAAATCAAGAAAATCGATCGCTTATTTTAAATTTCCCGCCGCTATTGGAGCTGCCATTGAATTTTAATCTATGACGTCACACCATCTATTCCGGTTTGTCTTATCAACATAGCATCAGGATTTGTAAATCATGATATTCGCTCTAAATGACAAGCTCTGGAAAATTTGAAAAAATATCGATTTGAGAACGTTCTTTTACCTTTGACTTTCCACAAAATTACAAACAAACCAACGTCAAATGGAGCATGTTCGTTCAAATCTAAAAGCGGAGGTTAGTGTCGGAGAAATCTCCGCGTAATTGTGGAAATTGTCAACAGATGCCTAGTATCGTAGAAAATGTCTGCCGTCGTTATTTCGACATGGTAATTCCGACTTTAGAGAATGTATTTTAAACATCCCGATTACAATTATAACATACTTATTCAGTTAGCGAAGAACTTGACTTGGAATAAAAATTTACTCGAGGTCATTTTCAACTTTGAATGAGAGCAAATTAACAGCTGTCATTTATTTATAAAAATGCATATTAATGCATACATGTATTTATTCTTTAGATGGACGTGTTAACCTAAACATTATCAATTTTGCTCAGTCGATTACTTGAGTAACAGAAAGGCATTAACCAGCGTTTTATTCAGAGCACTATGTACATTGTATATGTAAACCAAACCGGAATAGATGGTGTGACGTCAAAATAATTATTTTTTTTGGTTTTTAATACAAAAGAGTTCTACATCATGTCAGCCTCCAGTAAATACGATTTCTCCAACTTCAAACGTTCATTAAAGCTTAATTACGTAGTTTATTTTCAAAACAGCATGACCACATGTGATAATTTACTTTTTTAATACAAATCAAATATGTTTTTGACTTTCCTTCCCCTTTAAAGCTTAATTACGTATTTTATTTTCAAAACAGCATGGCCACATGTGATATTTTACACCACTTTATTAAAATAAATAAATTATGTTTTTGACTTTCCTTCCCCTTTAAAACGTCTTTCCAAAAAGCATTGTTTTCTTTCAACAAACATTCAAGCACAAAACTGTGTCCGAAATCATACAACTTCTGTAAAATAACATCTCCATTGACAAAAAAAAAATTTCATCCATGGTTTATGTGACCTAGTTAACCTTTTAATCCCTGAACATTTGAGAGATGAAATCAAATTCCTAACACCACCTTTTAACTTTGCCTGTTTTGGATTTCCATTAAAACCCAAAAATAGTTTTGTATAAAAATAAAACAGTCTTCTTTTTTGGAGTAGGATGTGATATAAATAAATAGTTTAATTTTGGAATTAACAAACTTTTAATGACAGTGACAAGACCAATCGGAGTAAGAATTCTTCTTTTCTAATGTTCTGTAAGTGCAATGATTTTTTTTAAATCTGAAGACCAAAATTATTTTCAACAATTTCAGAAAATAAAAACCTAATAAATTAAAAGATGTAGATCCCCAATCCAATTTGCATCTGGTATGATGAAAAACTTCATCAGAATATTGTTTTGAACCAATCCAAACAATTTTGTCTTGGATGTTCTAATTTTGAGTCCTGAAAAGCTTGAGTAAAACTCTATGGTTTCTAGTGTTTCAAACAAGGATTTGCGTGAACAATCAAATGCTAATAAAGTGTCGTCTGCGTACTGTGAAATTTTATGTTCTTTGTTATTTATGAGAATGCCCTTTATATCTTTGTTTTGCTTTATAAGAATTAAAAGGATTTCTGTACATATAATGAATAAATAAGGATCATAAGATCAAGAATAATAAATTCCCTGGTAGTGATGGGTATCCCTGTTCCACAATAAATGTTTATTGGCAGTCTAGCTGCAGGTCTGTAGCTCCCGGTCTGAAAAAATTCGGATGGACGATATGGGAGCTACAGTGCCTCCCATAGTAAAAAAAAACCGCAATTTTCAGCGCACAAAAAATTGCGCTAAAAATGAATTAATCGCAGATGCTTGAAATTTCAACACACTCTTTGTTAAGGTAAGCCATATGGTGGGATTCATTTTTTTAACAAATCTGACGTCAACTTCCTGTTAAATGAAGACTGTTTACTTTTAGCCTTAATTTGTAAACAAATTTTCGTCACAGATTTCTCAGCAACTATTAATCACAGATGCTTGAAATTTTGAGACACTGTTTGTTTAGGAATGTCATAAGATGGGATTCATTTTTAAACAAATCACCCATCAACTTCCTGTTAAATGACGACTTTGATTATTTTTTGCTAAAATTTTCGTTAAAGCTTTCTCAACAACTATTAATCGCAGATGCTTGAAATTTATAAACTCTTTTTAAAAGCAAGTGATATTGTGGAATTTGCATATTACCAGGATATTCCGCTCCGTTATTTTTCTGGGAATTTCGGACCTTTTTGAACATTGCCCATTAAAGAAAAAATTTGTAGCTAATAAGAAAATCCACCCGAATGAGCTTCTGCAAAAAAATTTATGAATATATCATATGGCTTTCAATAGATCCCCTCTTGATCCAATATATAAATAATAATTCAACAACAAATAATCTTGTGTAGCAGTAAAAAGCTCCCCCCCCCCCCCCCCCCCCCCCCCCCAAAAAAAATAATTGGGTTTTGCTTTGAAGAAGTTGGTTAGTAAATAAACAAATTTATTTGTGATTGTGTCATATATTAAATCATCAATTTAAATATGTTATTTGTAATAACAATGAACATGGGACTTAAACTCATTTAAAAATCGAAATCACCGAAGAATGAGTTAACCAAAAAAGAACACACCGGAAATCAACCTTCGTAATTTAAATCTGCAGGGCCTGAGAAAGAATTTGATGAGTAAGTAAACAAATTTATATATAAGATTGTGTCAGAAATTGTTTCATAAATTATTTCATCAATTATTTGATTTAAGATGTCTTAACAATGCACATGGACCAAATCGAAATAATTGGTAAGGCCCAAATGAATTTAACTATTCCGGATTTTCATAAAATAGAGTTATCGTTAGTTGTGCTAGTTATCTTTCCTTTAGAACAGGTATAGCGCGCCCATTTTGGTTTTAGCCAACGTAAACAAAAGGAACAAGAACATGTTTTTCGTGTTGACAGCAATGGGTAAAGACTATTGTGCAATTAAAGATTGCCACAATACTGCAGGGACTATAGGGCGATTTAACAAATCTGTTAAATTTCACCATTTGCCCAAAAAGCAGTCGTTGAGAAGTGCTTGGATTCGAGCCATAAGTATGTCGAACTACAAAGGTGGATATCATACCTATGTTTGTTCTGATCATTTTCCGGATGGTGCGGGTCGGACATGGAAGTATGAGGTCCCAACGTTATTCCTCCCCCAAAAGAAGGAGAAAGTCAACAAAAAACGTACAACAAGAAATAGCAGAGAAACTATGACAGACCCAAGTCCCTCGGACTTAGCAATTTTCTGCAGGAGAACAAAGTAGGCTAATAGCACCATTACCACACGCATACTAAATTATAAACCCAATGCTACAATTTAATGTATGTCAATTGTATTTTGCCGGGGGAGGGGAGAGGGGTAACTTTAGTATTTTCAATTTCCACGGGGGTCTAACCACCCCCCCCCCCCCCCCCCCCCCCCCCCCCCACCCCCAAAATTAGATAATACACATGACATATGTATTCTTAAAAATATTTATTTTGTTTTAAGGGATGTTGTTGCTGAAGCTTTATCAGCTGATCTGGCATTAAGTAGAAGTGCTGCATCAGTTTTGATTGATTATCAGTAAGTACATTTATGAATTCTATTTTTGTGATTCCAGAAATTTTTTTTTGATCTTTTCAACAATTCCATTTTCAGTTTATGATTTTGATCAATCCTGGTAACAACATCAAATTAAACCACTGGGGCTGGTGTAGAAAAAAAAATCATCATTAAAACAGTGGGTACCTCTTTGAAAAATAATTTATTATTTACCATGTTTACTGAGATACCCACTTTTTTTTATACACAATCCCCTGTGATTTAACTACACAGAGAGGCGATTTCAATGACTAAAATTAAGCGTTAATGGCAAAATAAACTAATGGAAATAATTCAGAAAAATCTTTCTAAAGGAGTAATTCATGTCTTTACTTTTTTGATTAAATTTGCATTGTGTTTTTCTTTTTTTTCATAAGATATTCCAGTCAATCCCCCGCTAAAGAGACTGAGCCGAACCATCAAGAATTGCCATGCACAATTTTGACGCAGATTGAGACAACTAAAAAGGATCACGCCACCCATGTTGCCCAACCTAAAATTGCCGTAGAAGATATTCAAAACTCAGATGACAGTGTACAATTTTGTACTGGCCTACGAGATTTTGACATATTTAAAGCACTTTTTGAAACATTGTGTGAATATGGCATGGATGAAATAGTTTCATATCAGCGTACGAAACTGAGACTTGTAGATCAATATCTGTTGGTTTTAATGAGGCTGCGATTGGGGCTACTTGTTAAAGATCTTGCATATAGGTTTAATTATCTAGTTCATCAGTATCTAGGATATTTTTTAGATTGATTATCTTCATGAGACAGTGTTTGTCCTCTATTATATTTTTACCAGAACTAAAGATATTGCAGTAGAGAATTCCAAGTTGTTTCCCGAACTTTTCTGACACACCCATTGTGTTAGATTGCACAGAAATATTCATACAAACAAACATTCTCTTCATTAGAAAACAAGTCTCAGACATTCTCAAACTACAAATCTCACAATACATTCAAGTCATTGATTGGGATCTTTATGACTGAAGCTGTTTGTTTAGCTTCCAAACGTGTGGGGTAGTTCAACATCTGATGTGCATATTTCTAGAAATTGTGGCCTGCTAGAAGCTTTACAACCAGGCGATGCAGTGACAGTTGATGAAGGATTTGTTCACTTAAAAGCTGATCTCGAAAAAAGTGTGCAAAGTTGTACTGTCCCCCATTCAAAACAAAGAGCCAGTTCGAAAAAGAGGAAGTTGAAATTACTAGACGCATCGCCTCAGCCAGGATCCATGTTGAAAGAAAGATGGAACAAATTAAAAATTTTAGAATATTGTAAGGCATTATGCCACTAGCACTTGCTCCTATTGCAAATGACATATTTTGTATGTGCAGCACTTACCAATGTTTTACCACCACTTGTCAATCAATAAACAAAAACACATGTTAAAAGTATTTGTGTGTCTAACTCATAAAATACTTTTTTTTAATTGTACTCTTGGTAAAATCATTATCATTGAATAGTTTGGTGAAAGCGTATTGAAATATATTTTATGAAAAGAACATATAGGTCATTAAATTTTTACTATACTGTAGTTTATTATGCATATATCATACACATAAATATTGGGTTATTTAAAACATTTTCAATTATGTATAATATATTCTAATGGATTCATAATATACACTGTAATACTGCAGTCATGTACAATGTACTTGTATATTTACTGTAACCTAAATTGTACACAGTGCATTAAATCTATAACTGTTGAATAACAAAAAAACCCCACAAATTAGTTTGTTATATGTTTATTTTTCAACTGTTGCATTCAAACATGGAATGACAAACTTCATATAGAATGTTTTTAATTTTGCCAAAAGTGACTCCCAAACCACAGCGTCAAATGGGATTTCTACTACAGTCAGGTCTTGCAATGTATACAAAACAAGATGACACAAATTGTACTGACATACACCCATTTGGCCCTGAATTTGGGTGTAATATCTAAGATTTTGTTGTTTGAATCTAGATAACAACAAAAATCTTGGGATATGCAAGCTTCAAGTATAGTAATATTTCTCCAATTGAATGGGCATTTGATTTCAATAAGATATGTATTTGTGTTTGTCTGCACTAAACCATCAGAACTTGCTCCAATAGTAATAAATGACTGGAGTAAGTACAAGCCACAGTTTCTTACCGATATTTTTCTTTGCTGTGGAGTCTCATGTTTGCTTGATAACGCTTCTTAGCGATAATTTCATGCTTTAGCCCCCATTTTATTGCTGTTGTGGTTAATTGCTCATTATTCTCACCTATGATTTTTTCAACCATTTACCCGGGCTTGTGCTTTGATTCCGTTTTAGTACATCATGAAACAATGATGCAGTTATTCTGCCTTTTCGTGCTTCAAACCACAGCTTGTTGTCAGACTGTCCCCTTGTTCTCAATTCAACCTCATTACAGACGTCAGTGAAAAGAGACATTTGATTATCAAATGTAGTACAAGACCGAATAAATTGAAGACAGTTTTGAATGTCAATAAATACATCAGATGCATATGTGATCGTATCTGAAGTAACTACTTCTTCTTGGTGCCCTACATTCAAATCACCACTAACTTCAATTTTATTATCAGGGGTATACAAAAGATGGTGAATAACAGCATTTTTGTTCTGCAACCTGCTACATAAACTATCTCAAAATGATTTGCAATCATTACTTTTCATTTCATTGATTTTGATCTACATCTTGTTTAATTTTTTAAAGTTTAACTGATCAATTTTTTTGGCACTCTTTCGTTCTCTTAGAGGGTTTGTTCCAGGTGCATGGCTTTGATGTACAGGGTTTATTACTCTAGTTCTCGTACAATTCTTCTAAAGTGAACAGAAGACCGGCGATATGTGTAAAACCTTCTCCGAGGCTTAAAATGAAAATATGTTTTTTTAAAGCCCAAAATAATATTTTTTTTTTTACTGAAATCACAAATTCTATAAAAACTTGCATTTTTTAAAGCTGAACACACTCGTAAAAGGCGTTGTCCTCCACTTATATTTTTCTTCCATTGCCGCTATCCCTACAACCCCAAATAAGGAGCAGAAAAAAGTATTACGAAGTAGAGGTCTCACCTTTGTGAACGTACATCTTGCATCGCCGTTTTACTCGGTCGCGATGAAGTAATCGTATTTTTACGCACTCTTTCCAAGTCTTGAGAATACTTACATCAAATATACAGAATAATGCATTATTTACGAACAGAAAATGCACAAAAAACCAAAAAATAAATGTACAAAATCTATGACCAAGAAAGGGATACTACACGTCGGCCGCGAGTTTTAGGTATGCAATCGGGTGTAACCGAATGGTTTATATCTGTGTGACGGTGCATAATTTATGAGTGGTGTTTAGCTTTGATAAATAGATTCACAATAAACTCTCGTTTTCATAACCTTCTTGAAATCGTTTGATCAACGTAAAATCAAATTATTGGTTTTGATTTATTGAATTGTCAAAAATTTATTTCGAGAAACTGAATGCTGTATTTAATTACCCTGCTGGATATGTATACGTACAGCTGGCTGAATGGATAACCATTGTGACTCTTTGGAAACAACTACCCACTGTGTATAAATTTCTTTTTTCATTAATGCATGACATTTTGACCGAATGTAACAAAAACGGTGTTCGTCTGTTAGTTTATTTGCCATAATTTTATGAATATATTTTCCTTGCAAAATTTATGTCCCTGTATGTACTGTCGATAACAAGCCATTTTCTGGCGATCACACGTTCGGTTGCTACTTTTTATTAAATAGTTTTCGATATCTTTCTGAGTAACCGGCGAGTTGATATATCTGAAAAGTTACTTGACCATCCATCCGTAAGTTCTAAAAAAGACGGTATGGAAGAACAATCCCCATATGATGCATCAGTGGGCGTTTTACTCGCATTGTTTACTGTTTGATTGTATTGTGACTGATCGTGCTCAAACGCTCTCCTCGCTAATTCTTGCTTTGAGCCGCTGGATTTTAGGGTTTCGGATTTAAGATAACTTTTGATTTCTTCCTTTTTGAAATATCCTCAAAGGTTGTTAAAGACGATAAATTCATGTCAATTTTGTATATTCCCGCACTGATAACTTCGATTAACCGGAAGTGATATATACCTGCTATAAGGATTAGATAACTCTAAAAGTAACGATAACTCTATTTTATGGGAAGACGGATAAAAAAAAAAACACGCATTGAAAATCAGCCTTTGTAAGTAAAATCGGTCTAAAAATTAATGGATATATCTAGCTCGTATAGTAAAGTTATGGTCATAATGTATACTTAAAATCATTCATTAAACATTGCCAACTTTTAAACCTTAATTTCCTCCATCTTTTAAAAATAATGTACATATCGTGTCATTATATTCAGGTTTCAGTTATTATCCACTCATGCAGCTAGTTGTGGAAAGGATATTTAGCATTGAGAACTGCGGCGTTGATAAACCTTTTTTTCCATTTTAGTAGTTAATTACAATAAAAAAAATCCCGACAAGAAAAATGCAACTCATATTTAAATGCCTTGTCTCTTGCACTTTACTTTACCCTGTTTTACTGTCCTGGCGTGCGACCAGTTCTCGCCGAATACCATTTCTCGCCAGTGCATTGCTAAGTCATTTTATCAACACATAAAATTATATACGAAAAATGACGTAACAATGCCTGGCGAGAGATGGTACTCGGCGAGAACTGGTCGCAAGCCAGTAGTGTATTAACAAATGCATGTTTAAAAAGCTATTATTTCACAATTTCCATGACAGGTGAAGTTTTTCAAGGAAATTGTTGCATCTTGATTACAAAATACGGAAGTGGCATCCCCTAGCCTTTTTAAAATGGGAACCCCGAGCCCTGGTAAAATGGCATCTCCTATATGTAGTCCCGCTAAGAAGCGTTGCGTGGATAATTTGACTGATTTAATAAATTCCACAGGAGATAACCTTGACATGCAGACCACTTCATGCCTCTCTCATTTGGGGAAAAAGGACGTGGCTCAAGCCACACCGATACTTGAAAAAGTGAGGAGGTTGATGTAAAACTGAACGAGATTAACATGGAAGTTTCTGCCCTCAACCAGAAGGTTAATGGGTTAGAGAAAAGAGAATCCTACCAGTCAAGACACATTGCAAATCTTCAGAGCAAAATTGAGAACAATAAAGCTATTCCATCGTTTGATGACGATTTTGCAACTGATGACCCATCAGATTCATCCATCTCTTTATAAAATATACCTATCCTAGGATCCCAAGACTCTGAACTCGCCAGTCTAACCCCAAATGTCACAGAGTGCAGCAGGGACCCAAGGGACCTCTACTTAGGAGTTTTCTTCTCGGAACTCAATTACTGACATTTAATTCTCTGAACATAAGATTAACACTTTTGAAATTTCATTTAGAATTCTCCTTTGCTAAAAAAAATTCTTTCAATCATTTGTAAAATTAAAAATATCATAGTATCATATTAAATGAATAAGTTCAAATGGAATTCTTTTATTTTTACATGTTCTATTTCATACTGAAATAATTTTCAAATATATAGGTGATATCATCTCAGTATTTCATGTGGTAACATTTTAACAAAAATATTAAAAGTTATTAGTACCTATTTCCAGACTAACCTTTTAGAATGCCAAGAAAGAAAAAGTATGCAGATCAAAGAATAAGAGAAAGAAGAGAGCTTGTAAGGGAGAAAAAAAATGATCCAAAACCATCCACAAATAATCAGTTGAGATTAACACATTATGATAAAACTTTTGATTTATCCAAACCTGGTGTTCCTTCAAAAACTAAAGATGCACCAGAACCTTCTGCTAATGTTGAAGATGATTCAAAGTGTGAAAGATGGAAAATTATACTTCAAAACCATCTACTAGTAATATGCGAAAACATTCTATTCAGTATCTTCTGCCAGTTTTAAAACAAAACATCAAAAAAGAAACTGGAGAAGCACGATATGCTTTTATTGAAAGAGAAATAATGAAACAGAGACAATGGAAACTTCAAATGATGAACAATAACAATGATATGGGAAATTTTCTTGTAGTGTCAACAAGGAAAGGAGTTAAAAGGAAGTTATCCGATAAAAATGATGATTCTCGGCTAGGTTCCGACATCCTAACCTGTAAAGTGAAGAAGGGTACATCATCTAAGTCTAGTAATGTGCGAGTAGCCAATTGGAGAAAAACTCTCCCTGAAGCTAAAAAAAGTCAGCATTAAAATTAATAGATAAGGAACGAAAAGCAAACAAAAGGAAATATCTTGATAAAAATGAAGAAGCTTAAATGATTTAGAAAGAAACAAAACAATAGAAAGGAAAACATTAACATTGATGAAGACGCTAGAACAAAAATTAAACAGAAAGACAAAAAACAAAATCCAGAGAAAAGGGAAACACTTGACGAAGACGTGAAAAAGAAAATGAAACAGAAAGACAAAAAACAAAAGCAAGAGTAAAGGAAAACACTTGATGAAGACGCCAAAATGAAAATTAAACAGAAAGACAAAGAACAGAAGGAAGAAAAACGAAAAACACTTGATAAAGAGGCAAAATCTAACACAGGAAAAAAAAAACCAAAAATCAAATGAAGGAACAAAGAGCAGCAAGAACACCTGAAGCTGACAACGCAATACAAACCTTTCTGCAGATGACCAAACAAGGACCAACATATATCTGTTCTGTTTGCCATAGACTAATGTACAGAGAATGTGTTGTTGTGTACAATGTAAATGTGTTTACTATGTGTGACAAAGAATTGTTAGAAACATGCAATACAAAAAAGAAAAGTATTGATGGGGAATAGTAAATTTGTACCATCTGCACATGGAATTTGAAACGTAATATGATACTAATGCAGGCTGTGGCAAATTCATTAACTCTAGATGATATACCAGAAGGGTTAAAAGAATTGTCAACATTAGAATCAACTTTAATAAGCAAAATCCTCGCTCTGCCCCGTGGCAAGCAGAAGGCAGTGCACGGATGCGTTGTAAATGTGCCAGTAAATCCAGAGGAGACCTGTTCAATATTACCTCGTCTTCTATCAAAACTATCTATACATCATAGAAATCAATGCTCATTCAGTTGTAAAGTTCGCTTATTATCTAAATTAATGGGAAAACTGACTACTTGTTCTAAAAATAGTGCATTTTTGTACATTTCGATTAACATTACAAATTAAACCTTTATCTCTCAACAAATGAGTATCAGTTTTCATTAAATACTCGTGAAAAGAAAGTTCAATAATATCTATAGCCGTCTTGCTCTTGAACTATTGCATTTAATTTGTCAACTAGGCTGGTCTCTTAAATCAATACACATTTCAAACGCACAAGTGATCCGAAAAGGGGAGATAACTCTTTAAGCGATAACTCTTCTGAAAATAGACGCGATGTCATTTTATCCACTAATCTGAATTTATTGTAAGATATATTTCATCAGTACATTATATAAATGGTTATTTAAACATAGTGTTTCTGTTTTATTTATTTTAAGGAGGTTGGATCCTGCGATCATAAATCTTTAAGTTTTTTTCTGAAGTATTTTTTAAAAATCTACACACATAGCTAAACCAAAATTCAAAACAAAATTTTGGGGTCTATATGCTCCTTTCGCTGCTACAGTGTATTTAATATGACCTTTCTGCACTGAAAGTGCAAATTGCACATAAATTGCTTTTTCCTCAATAATTTTTAATCGGAATAAACCATGACATCAAATACAAATTTATATTATTTAAAATTAATAAAATTAAAATAATCATAAAGAAAAAGTTTGCATTTTTTCCACCTAATTGATATTTTGACCTTTTTGCACTGATAGAACGCTGTTTGTATTCATTAACAATTCAACATGCAATAAAACTATTTAAAAGTCTCAAACTTTTTCTCAAATTTTAATAGACTTGTCAAAAATATCTTACAAATTCAGAAAATAAAACCAAAAGTATGTGTCTATGATGTAAATTTTGAGATATAGCATGAAATAAGCTAATTTTAGGCAAAAATTGGAGTTCATTTTTTCTTGACTTTTATGAAATATTAGTCAAATGTGTCAATTTATGTCGATAGAAATATTGAAATGTTGTTAAAATGTGTTTTTTGAAACAACACGAAGATAATCCAATGCATAAACTAGCTGGAAATTTGGTCTGCACTGAAAATAAGGAAGCTAAAATTACTGTACTCTAAAACAGCTGAGTTATGAAAAATGTTCATTTTCTTCTTAAAAACCTTCCGCCACAAAATATAGTCCCTTACTTAACTCTGTAAATATGTAATTTTCCCTTAACTATTGTATTCAAAATAGTTTATTTGGCATTGTAAAATAGGAATTTACAAGTAGAATTAATATATGGCACAGAATTTCAAGGCTAGAAGTGACCCAAAATGGCTACCCAAAATCAGAGGATCGAACCTCTTTAAAAGAGAATATGGTTACGACGAATCGCCCGCATTTCCTCTGTCGAAGTTAAAGATGTAAACAAAAACAGTTGTGTATCATTTTTCAAAGGTTAGGCCTACCACATTAGCGGAGTTAGGGATATCTAAAAAAAAATTGGGATCCTGAAAAAGATGTTTTAGAGCTAATTGTACAAAATTATTTGAGGGGTAGGGGTGGGTTGGATGAAAATATCCCCTACCTTACTGTAAAATGTATTGTTAGGGGGTATTTTTTTTCATTATGAGAATATTTAACGTCAGGTGCATGCCTGCATATTCTATACCACTGCGCGGATCTAGAAATATTTTTCGGGGGGGGGGGGGGGGGGGGGTGGGGGGGGGTTGGTTGGGGGGGGGGGGGGGGGGGGGTTTCAAGGGGTTCCATTTGCCAGGAGCCAGGGACTGAGGCATTTTACTATGTGAATTGAATAAATTAGAATTTTCCAGGGGGACTATAGATCTGCGCATGTATAAGACCTTTCCCCCTGGCCCATAAGCAATCAACATCATGCACTTTTGTATTACACTTTTATGTTTAACACTCATTAAAATTTATTCAACAAACGCACATGCAGAATTATTAACAGGTTGCTTATTTTTTTTATTTTCTTTTTTTTTTGGGGGGGGGGGGGTAAGCATATATATTCATTTACAAAAAAAATTCCAATATTTGCATATTTGTCATTACCAAGCAAGAAAAGTTGGTGTGTAAATCCTGCGAGAAGGCATTCAAAAGCTATTTTTGGTTCAGATCAATATATAGAATTTTTATATTCTGAATTTTCCTGTGTGAGGGGAAGAAGACTCTCTTCCCAACCCCTTTAGATCCTTTATGCATGCAAACATCATATAGCAATTTAATGTAGCTGACTTAACTAAATGTCCCTCTCCTTCCACTTCTCAAACAAAATTATGCATATAAAAACAATTATACTTGGTTCATTT
>WFKH01011581.1:14702397-14719165 GCA_016163765.1 Magallana hongkongensis | reverse complement strand
GGGGGGGGGGGGGGTTAAACAGTTAATGGAGTTATTTTCCCTTGCTTCTTCCTAATGGAGTTATCTTCCTTTGCTTGTTAATATTTAGTAATTAATCATTGAATATAATGTAATTATAAAGAAGTTGTATGATCAAAAGAGTTATGCAAGGATTTTTGTCATTTGAAACTAAAACAGTTTTTGAACTTTCAAAATAAACAAATAGACTTGTTAATAGTAAAGTAATAATTAGCTAACTAAAATCACTGATATAAAGGTAAAATGATTTTGGTTTAAATGCCAGATGGTGATTGTCAACAAATGTTGAATATTCAAAAACTGGAACAGGAGAAGTGAGTAACTCATGATGGCTTTTAAAGCTGTTTTTTTTCGTTTGTTTAAATGCCCACAGGGAGAGTTTCTGTCTGCCCCAGGGGATGGGAGGTTGTTTTAGATAAAACATGAATAATAGCCACCTTGTTATAGCTTTTCTATGAAAACAAATACACTTAAAACCTATCCTGAAAAATAATAAATATGGGAAAATTATTTTCTATCAGAGTCTTGCACCTTTTCAATATCAGGTCATGCACTCTTTTATGAACTTTTAAGTACATGTATTTTGCTAAAATTATAGGTTTAATAGTCCTTTTTAAAAGATTTCAGGCAGGGAGGTGGTCGTCATTACAAATTAAAAATTTTTCTATTCCAGAATAAAATTTAATTAACTGCATATATGAGACTCCTTGAAAAGTTTGTATATGGGTTATGCTACTCAGGTGACCGTTAAGGCCTATTGGCCTCTTGTTGTTTATTGTATTGTAAAATCCTTTATTACATACTTAGTAATAAATACAGGATTTTTGCGATACAGCTAACTTAATAATACCTGCATCAGTCTCCAGGGCTGTTACGGATCCTGCAGGACTGATACGGATTCGTATCGCACCCCTTTCGGAACTACTCTGGATTTTTTCGCTTCATTAGTTATAAAGGCCCCAGTTTCAGTAAACATTTTTACACATTCATACTGCATTTATTATAAAATCATATTTGTGTTAAAAATTCCCAAGGATAATAGAACTAACAATTGTAAAACTCTTCAACTGCCATATTTCATGTAAGTTGAAGACATATCACCTTAATTGGTAAAGATAATCGGTTTTTAATTACCTGTTTTTCAAATTTAGCAAAGTCAGTATCAGGTTTTTTTTTTATAATAGATGTGAACAGTATGTTATTACTAAGCATGTAATAAATATAATAATTCATATCGTTTTCCACATGACATACTGTATCTGCCCTCGACCAATACTGGCTGATATTAGTGTCTCGGGCTGATACAGGATGTGATATGGAAAAGGGTATGTATTATTCTCTTTTGAATATATGATAGTTTTATAATATTTTTTAGAGTTTCATATTTGAAAATTTCGAAAGAGAATGATACAAGAATTGTTATTCACGTGAGCGATGTGGCCCATGGGCCTCTTGTTATGTTTTTATGTTGGATGAACATGACACACATTTCACACCACATGTAACTGTAGTGCTCATAGTAGAAATAATACGATGAAAAAAAACCCTGCACCATAGAACGTAAGATGCAAGCATCGAAGGAGAAAAACAACGACGACGCTATTGTCGATAATGTACAAAGACTGAAAGATTTTGGGGGTATTTTGATAAAATTTTGTTGAAAACTTGAGGATACATCTAACCGAACACGACACAGAAAAACTTGATCAGTCCTTTATTAATAATATAATTATCATCTAAAATAAAGGAGATGGTGAAGACTGAAAAAAAGTAAAAATCGTATCTATTTGAAAAGTTTACTTAACATGTGCTTTCTATACTTTGTCTTATTTAGCAAAAATTATTTCATTCACTTCGATTTTTTCTATTTTTCTTAAAAAGAACAATTCTTAGGGTTTGAATAGGTTTTAATTCTTAAAATAATGATTACGGTTAGTATGAAAAATTATTCGATAAAGTAATGGCAAAAATGATCTCTTTGTCAAGAGGTTATTGTTTGAAAATAATGAATCTACATTACATGTGTATACTTATCAGACAAGCTTTCATTGGAGTTACCATTGGCAAGTCTGGTGTAAATTTTGACACGATTCTTAAGACACAAACCCTACTTTAAATTTTTTTTAAGTGTTCTCTCCCCTTTGAAGAAGATATGTTCCTTTTTAAATTGTGTAAACTATCCGTTTCTATGGATATTTTGTGTTAAAATTTTGTAAAATTTCCCTTGTGGTTCAAAAGAAAAGGTTTTAAAAAATGCAAATAGTAAACAGACGGAAGGACAACCGCCGGAAAAACGGTGATCAGTAATTTTTAACTTGAAACGTCTGTTTAATTTGGTGAGCCAAAAAAGTTTCAAGGTTGAAGTGTTATTGTAAACGGCCACAAGAGAAAATGCTGGGCTACATGAGTTTACGTATACAAAAACAGTCTACCTCCATTTTCAATTAAAAAAAAAGAATCCGATCCAGTGCTGACTCTTCTATTTTCCACAATCTTTTATGAGAACTGATTCCACAAATATAAACACCGTCATTTAATTATAGTTTTCGTGATAACTGATGAAGAACAAAATGTGTTAAATGAGCTTCATTGTGAAAGCAGTAATAAAGGGTTTATTATTTTTTGGAATTATTTTTTCCAATTATTCATAATTTGTTCAATTAAATATTCAACACTGTTTTATCCTCAAACATGATCTAAGCCTATAGCTAATAATTTAAGTTTGAAATAATGGTGATTTATCAGGTCCAATTAATTCTACTGAAATTTAATTACATGAAGTATTATGTAAATTTGTTTTCCTTTAATTAAAGGCATTTTTGTGGTCTTTTTTCCGAGGGCAACATACGGTCGTTGTCTCAACGATTAAAAAAAATTGTCCACTTTTAGGGCTAGGATCATCAAATCGTTTCAGTTGATGCATGATAATCTTTGGTTATTGTAGCTCTTTATTTTTAACGCGTTTTAGATGCATACGAATGATCAACTTTGTAAGTTAATGCATTATACCCCCACCCAACCACCCCCTTCGCAACTTGTTACGTATATATTAAGGTATAATCATTTATAATAATGTAGTACTCTCACAAGAGCCTGCCTGTAGAATGTACAGGTATGCGTGCTCAGTTGATTTGGTTGTTGTCAAATGTTTACATCTTGGTGTTTTACATACTCAACTTCCGTTGTTACATTGTACTACACGCCTGTTAAGAAAGAAAAAGCTATGATGTTAATGAAATCTTATTCATACAATAACTTTGCAACACACAATCACTGATGTCACGTTTTCATTCGTACCTAACAAGTATTAATGAAGTCATTATACATACAACATTTAATGTTGTTAATGAATTTAGCGCTTTGGAAATTTTTTTTAACTTTTACGTTATAGGAATATTAAATTTATTTTTTGAAAGGGATTTTCATATAAATGGCTATTTGAATGCAAAATCTGATTAGTAAAAACATCAAATGTAAACAAAACTGAATTGATCATTTTATCATTCAGAAATGAATTGTGTATATGAAAAAACAAAACTTATTGTATTTTATTACAAGTTTTTCCACTGTATGAGTAAGAATTTATAAATATAAGATAAGTAAAGATAAATATTTCAAATTAAAAGCATAATCGAAAGCATAAAGACCGGGTATAATGATGTATATATAAGAAAAGTAGAAATGTATAATATAAAAATATTGAAATGTAAAATATACAAAAATGGACTAGATGTCAAATACTTCTTAAGTTTATTTTGTTCTCACTCAGATACCTTTTGTAATAAACTATAATATTGGAAAATACATTGTTACTTCTTTACTAATGTATATTCATAAAAGCTTATAATCATGTTACATACTCCTTCTTTTGATTGATTTTTCAACTTTGCTGGACTTATTGAATATAGACAGATAGATGTCAATTTTGCTTTATAACACAGCAGCTATCTTCTTTCTTAAAAGGGTTCACCAAACAAAGCCTTTTATCCCTCGCAACAAAAATGGTGTTAATGAAAAGAACACAAATAAAGATTAGCCAACAGAGTTAAAATGTTACTATATAATTTTTTTGATCAATGACTTATTTGATTTTGTAAAAGAAAAATAAGACAATTCCATTTACCAGTCGATTGTCAGTTTGACTTATTTGACAAAATTGTAGTTCCAGTATTATTGTATGGATGTGAAATTTGTAGTTACGAAAATATAGAAGTTATTGAACGTGAATGTAAAGAGTTATTGACGTTAAGACATAGATATCTTGAGGATAAATGCTGTTCAGCACCAAATACTATAAAATTCTGTGAGCTTATGTCTTGTAATAATGTTACAAAACTGAAAAAACATGTTATTTCATTATCAAAATTTACAGTCTGATATAATAGTCTGTCCTCCACAATTCTACCTTTTCCTATTTTCATTGTATATATTATATATTTATGCTTATTTACTATTTATTTACTACCTATCTATTCACTTATAAAATGTACCTGTGACTTTTGAACTGTATAATTATACTGATTGACCTCATGTACCATTTCATGGTTTGAGTGAATAAACTGAATTGAATTGAATTGTATTTTTCTATGTCACAGGAGGGCACTAAATTACCTCAGCAATAGCTAGAAATCGGCATATTACTACCTTTGTCGTGTACAAGATTATTAATAATCGTAACAATATCGTAATAATATTTTTACCAATAAGACTATAAAATGGACTTTACAGTAGGTACTCATAATGAAAAATATATAGTACGATCGATATATAAAATGTGAATCTAATTAAAATAGACTTCTTATCTCGCTCTTTGTTTTATATGGTTATCGCTCGTGACGAGCGATAACCATATATAACAAAAAGCGAAAGGACTAATTTTAATTAGATTGTATAGGCCTAATTAAAAATGTGTTTCAACTCATTAGAATCGTCATGTAAACAGCAGAAGTCGTATACATTATTTTTTTTATAATTGTAAAACTTGCAGGATTTAAAAGGAAAGTCTGGATGTTAAGGCTGAATGATCAAGACGCTTAATTGAGATCGATAATTTAGTTATCCATTATTTAGTGTCCCTGCATAAAGCATTGAACTTTCATCTCTGAATTAATGGATTCATCTATTTATCACAATACTGCTATGAATGTGAATAGTTTTGCTTCAAGTCAGAATAAGAATTTAATGCATAATACATTTTCGTGATAGGAGAGAGAAATAAAACTTGTCGTAGTTGAAGATTTAATGTAAGCACAAAAATGTATTCAAGGCAGTCTGTCCTATCTTGTTTTTAAGAACAGTGTAACATGCAACAGTTGTATCATTTTGCATCCTTTATTATTTGTTATCAAATACCATGACATGTTCCATTTAGTCTTGTAACTACCAATTTTCATATTACATTAATACTATATCATTAACTACAAATGAAAAAAAAACCAGATTAAATAACTAAAATCGATATCAAACGTTCCTGACTTACTTTAATGAGTAGCGAGAAGGATAAATTGACTTAAAATCGACTGTTTTATGGGCATAGCAGTCTAGTACATGCGCATCTTGAATTTTCCCGAATGACCGGTTTTGCATCGCTTATATTTATATATTAACAAGTAATAGCTTTCCAAAATGCTTGCCTGAC
The DNA here is from genome assembly GCA_016163765.1 of Magallana hongkongensis. Lineage (NCBI taxonomy): Eukaryota > Metazoa > Mollusca > Bivalvia > Ostreida > Ostreidae > Magallana > Magallana hongkongensis. The sequence goes on along the minus strand of WFKH01011581.1, from coordinate 14,713,509 downwards.
TAAACAAAATGATTCCATTGTAAACATGGATTACCTTGTAAAAAATAGAATTTTTATTTACCTGCATATATAAATCATTCATAATTTGATAATTTCAAATATACACGACTTATTGATGTAACTTGTACGTTGCGAGAACCTGATTCCGATTTTTTTTTTATACTGAATAAAGCATGTGCAACACAATAAGAAACAGTTTAACCAATTTTATTTGTCAGATCAAATTGACCCTTTGCTAGAAGTTTTCAAGAAAATGTTTTTAATACTGTTAGCAGATATTAAAACAGTAAAATTTAAATTTCATACGAAGACGGCAAATATCGGTCATCTTTATCAAAGGGTTCTCCTCCATTTGTATTGTTCATCAAGCAAAGGATTAACAAATCAAGAAAATAAATGAAAATTATTTTCCCTAAATAAATCATAAAAATTATAACTTTTAAAAAGCTAAAAAAAAGTCACTCAGTGGAATATTAAGTTTTAGGTCAAAAGTGAATACACAATCTGTCTACATATTCATTAACCTCAATTTGCCGTTCTAATTATCTTAATCTAATTATCTTAATGGAATAAAATTTGTTAACACGATTGCATTCATCAATGCAGTGGGTAAAAATTACTTAAATATCTTTGAAATTCAAATCATTTTTACTCGGTTTATTAGTCCCCTACCGGTTTCACCGGAGGAGACTAGAGCTTTCCTCTGCGTCCGTCAGTCCGTCTATCCGTCCGTCCGTCTGTCTATCTGTCCGTCTGTCTGTCTGTCCCACTTCAGTTTTCCACACTTTTTTCGTTATGCGTTTGAGGAATAATATGAAACTTGCTGAACAGCTTCAAAATGTCAAACAACAGATAAAGTTTTCGCTTTTGTAGCGTCTGGTCGACATATTTTCGAGAAAATTAAATTTCTACATTCCGTTTTTTTAATGATCGGGTTCAGTGTGTACTGAATAAACGAGGCCAGTATGTGGTCAGAAATAACATCGTGCATTACTTGTATCATTACTTTTATTATTTCTAGCTAACAAATAAGTTGTAAAATAGTGTCAAGTATTGTGTTTTTCATTTTATCGGCAGTTTGGTTTTTGTTTTGGTTTTTTTTGTATTATTACAATCGGGTTCGTTATCGATTTTGAGCTGAAACGAGTTTAACTGTTTGGTTTGATTCGGGGTAAATAAGACGGTTAGTAATGATATTGTGCATAACAGTGCATTGTTTTCACAAATTTCTACCAGCGAATACTTAATGGACTTGGCGAAATTACACGAGATAAAATAAAGAGTACTATTTTGCCAACTTTGTATTTATTTTGATATTAACTGTATAGTTTGAATTTCCTCTGTTCTTTTATCTCTTATTAAAGTATAACATGTCAAATATTATCATTAAATTAAACAGAGGACAATCCAAAGGAAAATATGTTACATGCAATTAGAGTAAAATTAAGTTTGTTTTCGATCTACAGTAGAAAATACAGTTTGAATTTCCTCTGTTCTTTTATCCCTTATTAAGGTATAACATCTCGTTTAGTTCTTAAATAGTTGTATGCTTCGAAGCTTTCATAAAATAATACAAACCGGTAGGGGACGTGTATTGCTTATGCAATACTCTCACAATGCTTGTTTTCTTTAACATTTATGGGTTGTTGTTTTTTGTTGGGTTTTTTTTGTTTTTGTTTTTGTTTCGAGGCTTATGCTCAATCAGAATTGTAAGTTTTCGACCAAAGGCTGTATATTCGATTTGGTTTGATATGTCGATCCGGAGTTATTCATTCATTAAATCTTGGGACAGTCTTTTTAATTCAGGACTCTCTCTGTGTGAGGCCTATAGTGATCAGCCTGCCCATCCGTCTGTCTGCCAGTGTGACATCACTTGAACACATCTCGCCCATTTTCTATCCCCTTGACCCAATTTTGTTAATACTTTAACCACTGAGAGTGCTTTTGATCAGAAATGGGGTAATGAAAAATATATTTTGTAATGATAATTAGGCAAAATTAATTATGAATGTTAAAGCTGCTTAGTCCGATGTATTTGGCTATTACAGTATGAAATAATTTTCCATACAAACCAATTATCTTAAAAAGTCATAGACTTTTATCTATTTACACCAGAGGAATCGGTCTCATTTCAAAAAAAGAAGTATTAGAAGTAAATAAAAATAATTTATGCATGGGAACACAAAAAACCCCAAAGCAAATGCATCATGAGCTTGTTAGAATAAGGGAACTGTTTGGTTTCGTCCCCCGATTGATTCGGTTTCTTTAACCCGCATATTATGCATTGATTGTAAACACAACAAACTTATGAAAGATTAGTGAAAAAAATGTACAAAAAGTATTCTTGATTTGCCAAAAAACCATTTTTGAAATCTTATTTGGTTTATTTATAGCGAATGTCAAAGATATGATACCAGCTTACCCGCCTCGACGTCGGGGGGAGGGTCTTAACAAGAGGTGAAATAACGCAATACCCTTTTATGTAAAGTTTGTTTAGTAAAGAAATTTTTTATGTCATTTTCCTAATGAAAACTAATTTGATGTCTATTATTATTATAATTATTATTATTATACACAAACTAAACAAAACCATCGTTTAAAAGCGTACACTAAATTTAATACAAAATCGGCCCAAGCAGTTTTAATGTTATTGAATGTGATGTGTAATTGACAAAATATCAAATATATGTAATTTTAATTAAAAATTTTTTCCAATTAAAAGCAAAATTCAAATTAACTTTCAATTACACACTAATCTATACGAACAGAAAAGCTGTCCACTACCCAGTTTTCCCACACTATTCAAGGGGTCTTTTTTAACAAATAACTTTTATTATGCTAGATATCCCCACCCCACCCCCAAATTTTCTAATTCTCCTTTTATGGGAACAATTGATGTTTCCTACTTTAATTGCATTTTTAATTGAAACAACTCCGTTTATTTTACAAATATAACTACTGTTAATTAAGTTGTATAAGTAAGTAAATATTTTATTATAGTGACATGTGTATGTCAAAAGTATAGTGCAATACAATATTATACATAATAAAATTACACCCGGCCCATTGGACCTATAGGTCACTTTGAAATCTTAGAATATACAAATATAGTATATACAGTAGATTGAGCGCATGAGTTTACTTTGATTTGTACAGATAATTTTGTCTTACTGAGTAAATTAAATTGAGATATTTGGCAGCAGTTTGTCTTTGATTTTTTTTTCTATTATAATATTTAAGTTGACAGTCTCATCTAAATTTTTATTGTGATCGGCTTCGGCCGATCACAGTTGTGTCCATATGAGGCATCCGGCAAATTTTACTATTTGCGCACGCATTGCGCCTTGCACTACTTTATTTACTATGCAATGACAGCTTCATGTAAATCTTTGATTGCATGTAGATTACTAAAGACGTTGTTCTATTGCGTTTGCCTTGAGAGTAAAACATTTATTTATATACAGTTACACACAAAATGAATTAGGTCAAGTTTTTCTTTACATGCGTAAGAATATTTATCGGAAGTACAATTCGCCTACTAAAAGGAAAGTTTATTCATGCCTTGCTATTTCGGAAATCAACAAAACGTTGCTATATATCTTACTAGTATTTGTCATGTTTATTGCATGTACCGTAATACTTTCGCATTAAATTTACCGAGCTGACCAATAATATTACATGCCGATCATTCCTTTAAAAGGAATACTTGTCTAAATTTCACTATGAAAGAAAGAGTTTCTATTGTTTTCGTAGAATTTGCAATTAAAAATAAAATGTTTTTCATCTTCAATTGATCTGTTTTTACACAAAACACAACAGCGTTCTTGAAGAGGTTCATTTCGATAACGACCAGTTTCGACTCTGAGAGGAAGTATTCCACATCTGAATTGTGCCATCAAAGACCCTTCCTGTTTGGTTATGTTCATCGTTACGTAGGGTTCTAATTGAACATTTTGTTTGAACGCCTCGTATGTCCTAAGCTTCGTTTATGTCAAATACGGATAAAATCAAAATAGGAACACATATCTAATTTATATAGAATTTCTTTCACTTGTGAGCACCATGTGCTGTTGTTACGATAACTCCACAGGAAGACTTTTTTGGTAAGACGGTCATCATCCATTTGGATTACTCTGTTCCATCTCCTTAATATGCATATCCAGCGTCACTGTGTTGGTGCTAACCATCCTACTTCACTATTTAATGTAATTGCCGGCGCGTATCTGTGTAAACCTAAGAAATATCGGATAGCACGGTTTTGAACAATTTCTATGGAGTGGTATGTTTTGTATCCCCAAACTCCGGAACAATAATCTAAAATAAGTACTACACAAGAATGAAATAGTTTTTCATAGTAATTAAATCCAACATCTTTATAGTTATGAATTTTGGATATCATTGCCCCTAATGCTCTCCCTCCGGATTTACCCAAAACCTCTGCCGCTGTATTGAAGTCCATCTTCTCGTGAAAAATTACACCAAGGTATCGGTACTGATTTACGTACTGTAACTCTTCATTTCCTATTCTGAATTTGAATATACTTTGGGGAATGTTTCGTTTTCTAAAATGCATTATATATATAATATAATGTATGAACTATAAAGCCTTGCTTATGAATAATATTTACAGTAACAAGCTAATTTGGAGAATAGAGGGTAGAAGACAAAAAAAGCCTGTTACGTTTTTCTTTAACAACATTTATTTACAACGTAAAGTCTGTTTATTGTGTTTAATTTACGAGATTAATTTAAATATTTTGCATTTGATCGACGTATCAAAGAAAAAATTGACCGGAAAACGTCATCAATGCGCGTAGCGTATTAATGAAAATGTCTATTTATTGTGTTTTATTTAAGAAATGAATTTAAATATTTTTCATTTGATCGACATATCAAAGAAAAAATTGTCAATGCGTAGCGCATTGATGAAAAAGTTTTCCGGTCAATTTTTTCTTTGATTCGTCGATCAAAAGAAAAATATTTAAATTCATTTCTTATCATTTAATAAAACATTTTAAAATCATAAAACGTGTCACTCATCAAAAATGTAAATAATGTAATTGAAGCGGCGCGTAGGAATATACAACAATAACCGCAACAACATTCAAAATGGATTCGCCTTCAGATAATGCGGAGTCATTCTCTCACCAGAGGTCGTGCTACACAAGTTTCGCTTACACCTCTGTTAACGCCGGAAAAATAGTCTGTCACATGATCAAAACAAGCATGGCGAGCACATGGCATTGTTGATTCGTTTCTTCTGTACAATCAGCTTGAAGGGGAGTCATCGACGGGCGAAGACTTTGATGACACGTTTAAAAACATCACATGAGATGACATTGCTGCTGATTTATGTAAAATCATCGATAAATCGGTAGCGTACAGAAACTGATTTTTCAAACATCTGTCAAACTAGATCATGTGATCATGTTTTAATTTTTACCTCCGCAAAATAGTTCTTCCAGTAACGTTGAAATAAAAATAAATAAAGGCGTTAAAGATTTAAATTTAATTATTTATAATCATATTCATAGATAAAAGAAATAACTACATAGATTTTAATAACATTTTGCCCATCGTTTAAGTTTGTACAAGAATCTTGTACAACGGGCGTTGACAGAGGTGTAAGCGAAACTTGTGTAGCACGACCTCTGGTGAGAGAATGAATGCGGAGTTACTGAGCTGAATTTAATGGATTAAACATGAAATGAAAGTTGTAATCTAAAACGGCTAAATTGAAAAAGAAGGGGAAATACATGCGACTTGTAATATTCTTCACTGTGCAGCGAGATTCGTTATTAACTGGTTACCGTGATTTGGAACGGTGGAATATGCAACTGGGCATAAACGTGATGCAAGGGGACTGGGGACGCGATCGTGGACGAAAATAGTTATAAGTCGACAAAAAAATAGTATGTATGTGCGACTTTTGCAAATGCCGTGGTAATTTGATAGCCAGTATGGTATTTAAATGGTATATCTGCCGCTTGGAACACGCTGAATAAAAGTAGGGGTGTACAAGCTGCAGCTGTAACGACGCTTTAAGTATTCTTAATTCTGATGGCCGATAATCTAAAACTCCTCACCAAGAATTTGAACAGCAATCCAATGTTACCGTGACAGTTTGTGTACATGACTGAATATTATGATTCCTGGAACAGCCAGCCTTGCCATAAACGTTCATCGTAGCCTCAAGCAGACCATCTTCGCTCCGCACGAACCCTTGGCATATCGTGCTATCAAAAATCGGGATTTTTTTCGTCACGTGATCTCCCAGCTTATTTATAAATCAGCCAAATGATGAAAGATGCCGTACTTTTTAACGTCACTTGTGCAATAATGGTAGCCCAATATACATTGATATTGACAAGTTTAAAGAACGTTTTCTGCCCAGTGTATTCAATGAATAGGAATAGTATTAAATGTTGCTGCAATGCATATAAATCGAATTCATTCGAAGGGTGTATATATAAGACTGGGAGGGGTAAATCTATGAGTGCATGCCTCTGTTGATACACAATCAGGTGTACTTGTTAATCATGAAGGCTCAAACAGAGAGATTAGAAAAATGAGGGTTTTGAACTCTGCGTGTTAGAGTCACTCGTGAATAAACAGTACGAAAACATCGTCGATTAAATCAGATATGTTTTGCATTTTTTGATTGGTCGAACGGCTTCTGTATACTCCAATCCAAATCCAGGAAAAAAATCCCGACTATTGATACCACGATATGCCACGGGTTCGTGAGTAGCGGTGCGGATCAGAAACCCTTGGCTAGCGAAGACGAAATCGTTAGAAGACACTTAATTTTCTGTTTCGTAAATTAATTAATGTGTATTGTTTATATTTCAAGGTTAAACTCTTAATATTTTTATATTTATGTAGTTGAATTTTGTTTAATTACAATTTTGTTTGATTACAATTAAAGAGTTATAACTTTACATTTTGTTGACGCGTTTATTTTGGAAATTCCCGTTCTATAAATAGTGCTAAATTAAAAAGTAAAGAAAAGTAGATCCAGTTTAAATTTTATTGATGCAGGAGAAAGAAGATGCAGGTATGACAGAAATTTTTGACTAATCAGAAGCGCCTTTATCTCGTCACACTGATAAATATTAAATGATTGTAAACTCAATAAAACTTGAGATGTATTTACTCAGTTATTTAGGATATCTTAGGAATTAATGATAACCGATCATCGACACTACATTTGTATCTTGCCCACAGACCGTAAATTAACACACAAACAAACCCACATTCACATAGTTAGCAATGTTATATTACCTCCACAACAAGTTGCACAAGGGGATACTAACTGAAGACTCCTATATTATGACACGATGATATCCATTATACACTGTTGTAATATGAATAGATGAACTTTGGAATCAAAGATGACGATGTACTTAAATATCTTTATCTCATACGAGTAGTGTATACTACACGTGTGATAACCTTTGCTTTATCAAACGGGTGATGCTTTATCAAGTCCTTCCGGCCGGATCTACTTTTGACACAGGTTCTCGCTTCAACGACCTAGTTTAAGTGGATCTGTATTGAACATCACTATTTTTACGTTTACATGCAAAAATAAAGTAAAAAAATAATTGATAAAAAAAACTTAATTTATAAAAAAAATTTGAATATTTGAATCTAAATCACGTTCGTTATCAAGACGTGAAAATGACGTAACAATCAATTATCGAAAATCTGCTAATTTGGTGGCGTGGAAAATGAGTGAAGAAAAGAAATGCGGAAAATTTGTTGTCATTTGCGATGAATTATCTGAAATTCAAGACACTGACAGCGAAGAAAATCTAAACACAGCTGTTGGTGAAGTTTCGGAAGGTGAGAAAACATCCAAATTAACGCCGGTGCCAGTTATTAAAACAGAAATTTCCGAAATTGAGCGATTGGAAATTTTAAGTGTATTATTTGAATCCGAGCTTTCAGAAGAAAATAACTTTCATATTACCAAAATTTTGAAAGAAAACTTGCCAAATGAGTCAAAACTTGTTCATTACGAGAGTCAATAAATTGAAAAATTCATTCAAGTTCAAGAAAACAAAAACACTCTAGGAAAAAGGAGAGAATTTGAACCAGTATCATTAAGAAGTATAATTTCCAGTACTGACAGACACTCAAATTCACTAAGCAGAAGCAATTGATGTTCCGTCTTTTGATTATTATTATTATTATTTAGCTTTCCTTACAGCAGATTATGGACATATGGAAGTATTTTTGTTTTAATAATTTTTAATGGATTCTACACTTTTTACTTCTGAATTTTAAATGTACGTTACTGTCGCCTGTCGGGAGATAACGAATTGCATTGATTTTTTTATAATAAAAATACACTTTACATAAAGGAAAGCACTATTGAATATTCACAAATATGTTTCATATTGTCAAGAAGAAAAAAAAGGTATCACGAGAAAAACATTTTATTCTAAAAAATGCACCAAAACAGATGTCGTTAAATATAAAAAAAAATAAAAGAAGTACGTTACCTGCACTTCTCAGACGACACATTGATAGTTATTACACTTATAATAATATGAAATAATAATTAAATGACGATTAGAGCAAGTTTTAATTGATAAATATGTTTAACCTTTTGGCTAAGGACCTTTCCAGTGCGTATAATTGAGTCGAATAGTTAAATTGACAAATTAATCATCTTATTTTTCAAATGTACGTTACCACGCATTTCTAATATTATGAGATACAAGCATTGTTTTTACTATAATAACTCTGCGATATTGTTAAAAATAGCAAGAAACATGACTGCTATTCTAAGAAAAAATAATTATGTTTCGAAATGTTGGTAAAAATGTGTTTGAAATAAATGTACGTGATTTAAATGTACTTTACTTGTTTTTATCAAAATTTGAATTACGCGCGGTTTTATCCAGAAGAAGTTTTTGTGTGACGTCAATGTAAATAACGTGGTTTGAAAAGTTTCCGAGGCGCCATAGTGTGGTGTACGAAAATTATCCATTCCAATGCCAATGACAGAAATCAAAGTACGTTGGATAATACTTATTATATAATAAACTGATTTTTTTATTCTATAATTGTCATTTGATGTTGAATTAATGTTTTGGAAAAGTTGAAAATAGATTGTTATTATACTTTATGATAAATATGTCTGTTTGTTGGATATAAATGTGGCGATGCGAAGTTGAGGAGTTATTATCCAAGATGCTGAAGGTTTCTTTAACTGGGCAAAGTTATCAAGCATGACCAGTGTAACGTTTCGGTATGTATCAAGTTTGAAATGCGACGAGAAACCTAAACAGGTTGAAGGTCAACAGACAGAAGTGAAGGCAGTCAAAGGTACAATGAAGATTCATGCAGTTGTTGGGGTTGGGAACTTTGTTATTAAAGTAAGAGAAGTAAGCTGCTATTGCCCTGAATGCTTAACTGAGGATATTTGTGAAAACTGGAGGCAAGAGTCGACGAAAAAGGCTGATGACCATCCAGAAGAATCGATGATAGCAGCACCCAGCCACTCAGAAAATGAAAATACAGTTCAGGTAGTATCTAGGAGTGACCAGAATGTGAAGTACCAAGCTGGCGATTTTGTGGCTGCACGATACGATGATAAACTGTACATAGGAAAAATAGTTGATTGCGGTGAATATGAATCCGAGTATGAAATATCATCCATGGAAAATAAAAAGTCACTGTATCAGTCGCCAGCAAAGACCGATTGTATTTGGATTAAAGAGCACGATGTGTTCCGTAAGCTCGATGAACCAACAGCCACTGGCAAATCTAGCAGACTCTTTAGGTTATCGCAACTCGGCGAAGCTAAGCTGGCGCCGTTTGGAGAATGAAATTATTGTTTGTTACTATTTCGAAATAAAGTGTTCCATTGTACCTATCAACTATATGAACGTTTAATATTTAAACCAATTCTGAAGTAATTTCAACAGATTGGCAATATATTATCGATAGGGCTATATTTCGTTGCCTTAATCCAAATATTTTACAGTGTCTGGAAATGTACGTTACCTATAAAATGTTCGTTACTTTCATTTTTTCTGTTGATAAAAAGGATTTTTAAAATATGAGGACAATACTTTGTGCCCTAGAACAAAATTTGTAATTCCTGCATTCAAAAAATCTTAACTAAATACTGTTCGGTCAGTATAGAGTTTACGTTTTAGGGAAGGTTCAGTTTTACATTTTAAATTTAAAAAAAAATCAAATTTTGCTTTTTATTCAATTTTCATTAATTTTAGTTTTTGCTACTGATGACAGGTTAATAATGGTAAAAAAAAAGTAGTAAAATGCATTTACAGACGGGTATCTTATTAAAAACAAGAGGCCCATGGGCCACATCGCTCACCTGAGCAACAATAGACATAACTAGACACGATCTCGTTGCGAGCAACGAGTGGGTCTTCCGTTTGATTATGAATTAATGATAGGGTTGAATTAAAATGTTGACATTTGGTACTAGTTACTATATTAACTTCCTTTTAAACTAATGTTTGGACCTACACTACAAAATAAAGATTTCCGGAAAAGGTCATTTTTAAACTTCAATATCTCTGCAATGCGTTGTCCGATTTCAAAACGGTTTTTAGATTTGTATTCAGAACACAAATGTCTACAAAACGTTTATGCTTTAAAATTCCAAAAATCAAAATTTTAGAATCACTTCCGGTGACGACCGGAAGTGACAAACGACCTGCTCATATTAAAATTGGATAAGTTTAAAACATATTCTGATGGGAAAAAAAATTGTAATTTATTTAATTTAAAAAATTTTTAAAACACAATTTTCCAAAAATGCTGTTTGAGCGGACCGGAAGTGACGGATGATCGTGGTTTTACCTGATCGGCCCTAGGAATTCAAAAATTTATCATTCCTGAAACTTTCAATTTTCTATCTTTAACCGTTTTTTAGAAAAAGGGAGGGCAAAATCACTTTTTACAAAAAGAAAAACGAATATAACGGCCGACCGGAAGTGACGTCATCAACAAAAATGTACATGATAAAAGACCTTGATATTTTGTATTATTCGTGAAAATTTCATAAAAATCCATTGTAGCATATTTGAGATATTTGAGTTTTAAGAAAAATGTTAAGAAAAAAAA
>WFKH01011581.1:14670424-14688614 GCA_016163765.1 Magallana hongkongensis | reverse complement strand
AGATTATGTGAAACATTTCTGCAAATTTTGTGAATTTTGGAGAAATTTTTTTTTGACCCCCCAGCCTCCTTAAACACCAATACCTATTTAATTATTTAGAACTATTATAGAATTATTACAGAGTTTAAAGTTGAGTCTTAAAAATTCTAATCTTACCTTGATGCAAGTAATAATCTTGATTCTCTTATAATACATGTAGCTACAGACATTGAAGTTTCCACTGGTGACGATAAACATTACGTGAAATTGAGTCCATACTGCATCACCGCTGCAGATAGATCGGAGTTTTCGTTCCAAGTTTCAGCCCAGAATGATGCTCATGTGGCCTTAATGAGTACAGACAACACAGCGGACCCCCTTTATGAGATTGTCATCGGGGGCTGGGTTAATACAGAATCCTGTATCAGGTTAGGAAAACAACAAGAGTGTAAAACCCGTTACTGTGGACCAGTTGTATACAGCGATACATACACACAGTTTTGGGTATCATGGGTAAATGGAGTTATTTCCTTGATTAGGTCGGAAACTGTAAACCAAACTGTGTTGATGGAATTTAACCACACCACTCCTTATCCAGTCAACTTTCTAGCAGTGATGACCGGATTCGGCTCAACTGGAAAATGGAAATTTATTAATGGTAAATAAATAGTTTTGTTATTCTTTTAGGATAACATCTAAAGTTGTTAATGTCGAATAATTGTTAACGTTATGTGGGTTGATTCGTGAAAAGGTATAATTTTGATCTTTTACATATTATTAGTTATCAATTTTTATATGAAAACATGATGATAGATCGCGCAGCGCGGGAAATAACACTTTACATATTAATAGGCTTTGTATTTTTTCATTTTTTTTTTTTGTATACATTGTATATTTTGTCTGAATTTTTTTTTAATTTTTTTTCTTAATAATTTTTTTTTGCAACTGATATGAAAAAGCAATTGCCTGGATATTTAAAGGAGCGGGCAAGGATAAAAATCTAAACTGAAATTGATTATATGGCCAGAATTCTTTTTGTTGCAGCTGACTGATAAAATACTCTTTGTTCCATATGCAGTTTCTTGTTGTAACTGGAAATATTTTCTTGTTTGCATTATCTGTTGTATTAAATGTTAACCTTTAATTGCATGTATACATGCATAAGACTATTTATTTCAAAACAGGGGTGGTATAGTGCGTCGTATCTCAGTCTATTAAAATTTTGTTTATGTCAAATTTACTATAATTTTTAACACTGCCCCCAATAAGTTGGAGGCAGTTCGTTCAAAATTCATTTTTCTATATGTAAGTTTCAGATAAAAGTCTGTTTTGAACAAAAGAGGGTTGGGAGGGGGGGGGGGGGCGGCTCCCCTTTCTCTTCCGGATGCAACGTCCCCGTTTTATGCGTACATCATTTATTCAGGAAGATTTCATACATACTATAGAGTTGTCCGCACAATCTCTTCATGGTTCACAAATTAATATAGGTTTACTACCAATCTGTCAGTGGTCGAAAAATGTTTATAATCTTACTCGCGAATGCATGTATATTTATTCGTATATTTTAAACCAAAGTTGTCCAATCAAAGGTATCTGCCCCATGCATGATGAACTCGCCCTACACTTTCCCGCGTTCTCGGTTACCTCGTTTAGTCTATAATACTTAACTGATGGACTCGATTTTGTGCTTTAATACCGGTAAATCGGCAGAGAACTGTCAATTGTTTAAGATATTATACATTTTCCCTATTTATTTCTATGTTAAATTTTGAACCCCTCTTGGGACCCCAGTATTGGTCCGGGGTCACGATTTTAACAATTTAGAAGTACACTATCTTAGGATGTTTGCATAGTAATCTCACAAATTGTAGCATTGTAGTTCTTGAGAAGATTTTCAAACATTTTCCCTTTATATTTCTATGTTAAACTTTGAACCTTTCTTGGGGCGCCAGTATTGTCCGGGGGTCACGATTTTAACAATTTAGAATCTACACTATCATAGTATGCTTGCATAGTAATCTCAAAAATAGTAGCATCGTAGTTCTTGAGAAGAAGATTTCTTCCACGATTGGACTTTGGTTGGCGCCCGCCGTCATCAACCGAAACAGCCGAACTTGATTCCGAGTAGGGGCAAACAAAAGGTCATCAGAATATGCAAATGACCAATTGAATATTTGTCCAGGAAGCATTAATTCAGCGAACGTTATTCGAAGCTTATATAAAAGTTTTAAACTGGGGGAGAAATGCAGACCGTGACATAAAATTATAAAATATAAGAAAAGGGATATAATTATGCGAGTCATTTAAAACGTGTTTGAATTGTTAACTGCTTACACCTTTGATATTTAAACTGAAATTAAGTTCTACCTGATCAGTAATTATTGTAAAACATCTGAAGAAAATGAAAGCGTTTATGTTTTACTCGTTCTTTATATTTTCATTTAAGTTTTATATATATTTCACCGACCACTGAGGTTTTTCTTGGATTTATCTAAATATAATATATATATAGACACCTGTTTTTTAGACGGTGGCTATACATGTAAATAGCCACGGTCTATTGCTATCGTCCTGGCCGGAAGAGTATTTCTCACGGGGACCCTAGCGGAGTAGGAACGATAACTCTGTGAGGTATGCAGCAGTGTTACAGGCGATGTTCTACCTATGTGTCGATTTCAGTTTGAGAACTAATTTACATCTTATTAGATATTTTAAGTATTATAGCTGCTAATTATTTTGTACATACATTTAAATAATTTATGAAATTGTGTTTTATTTTTAATGAGCCGTTTCCCTGGTATTGATAACTTATGCACCAACTGCCAGCTGTGAAGTTTAACTCAGTATCAGGACTCCAAAAACTATATCACTGCGATATTTGACCAAGAGTTCTCACAATAATCGTGTCTTGTTTTTTTTATGGTGTAAACAATTGTCAGAAACACACTATTTAAACAGGTTTGCCATTTCATTTCTCAGCAATTATGCTTCATTGATAAATTCATGATCAATCATTTTCAACGCATCAATTTAAGTTGAGGCAGTATTTATTTTGTTGTAGCTTATTCCAAAGAATTCACAACATATACTGACAATGAATATTACATAAATTACATTTTATTGAACTTCAACCAATCAATGGCACACTTTCTTCTACAAGTGTGTATGTGTTTTCAGACATACAAAAAACTTGAAATTTACGATACAAACATGTTCAATTTTGGACTGATCTGTGAATAACCTCATTTTGTAACCCACTGAGTCTGTAGAATCATTAATTTTATTACATGCACCTCAATATTCATCAGACAATAATTACTACTGATGTTGACGCTCTACAATGACTTTCTCTCAAACACGCTAATCGTCCTCGGATTGTATTTTACTCACGTGCAAATCGAGTCGCCATTTCACACAGTTTTATATGTATATAAACAAACCACACTTCGTCATTTTACGGACTTGGTGACGATGTTTCAAAGATTTTCAGTACATATTTGTTGTTAGCAAATAAGGGATCGAAGATATATGCTGTAAAACGTCTTATGGATTTCACAGCGTGTAAACCCGTGTATCTCCATTTTGCAGCAAGCGCTAGCTTTTTGTGAGGAAAAACAATCGGTTCAACTCATGCGATATTCCATATACATGTATGGTATATTGTGAACGGTAATGTAAAATATATTTGTTCACTAAACAGTTTCTGACGAATTTCTTCACAATAAACTGAATCACGTAATTCGATGAGCGAGGTACAATCTGTGACTTTTCTCCATATGCGCCCGTCCTTGCTTTTTTTTTCGTTTTCTTTTAACTGTTACATGTCCGTAAACATCGCCCCGTTTCTTCTCAAATAAACTCTGTAATTTTTAACTCGCGAGTACAACTTTATTATGAGCTTTCTTCAACATTTGTTCTATGTGTTAGCATCATGTTCTCAACATGCATTTATAAATGGGCGGGTCTATATAAATGCGCCAGTCGGAATCTTTGTTGGGAATCGCAATTGAAATACACTCTGGTTAGATAGTGTCATCACTCAACACAATGCTAGAATGTGCTTCCTAGATGACTGTAGTATTCTGCTTAGCTGCAGAACTGTAGCTTTCCCAAAATATTGCCGAGATTTGCGAACCCTAGATCATGCAAAGAATAAAATGAAATTTATATACACAGCTGTACGGCTCAGAAAAACGTGCGTTTAACTTGGATTTTGTTTGTTTTGTGTTTTTAAAAACTAATTTATCCTGTTGAAACATTAGATTTCATTTTATCACTACTGCTTTATTCGTGACTTGGAGAAATTGAAAAGATCCCTGAAAACATTTTTATTTCTTTGCTCATTTTGCTTAAATCTGGTGCGGAATAGTTTACCCATTTTGCTATTAGTTTTATGGGATGGGGAAAAGATCAAGGATCACACGGCTTTGGAAATCAACATGTATAATTATAAACAGTTTTATTCTTGGTCCATATCTTTTGAGTCCTTTATTGATAAAGTAGACTTACCTTTGTATACAAATGATCTAGAGGTCATGGGTCAAACTTTATTACGAAGACTCCTTTGCTTGTACGCAGTGGCTCTTATTATATTATGGACATGTCCCATTAACAGTATTATTTTACTGCAAAAAATCAAATCGGATGGAAATTTAAAGACCTCGTAAAAATTATAGTAGTGGAAAACTCCTGACATTACGCAGAGTTTTTTAAATGAACATAAAAAAAAGATTCTTCAAAATCTCGCAAATTAAATGCAAGATTGAACAAATATGTGCTTTCCAAACAAAGGAACTGATTATGACCTTATGTAAAGCAAATTTTTTGGTGAATAATTAATAAATATTTGTTGTATGTTTACTAGAAAAGTTTAATGTAGCAAGTAAATTATGCGTTTTAAAGTGTAGCGAGAAGCGATAAAATAATTATACATGTGACTTTCCCGAATTCATTCAAATGATTTGAATTAATCTACAGCTAAATACAATAGAACAAAATGTACTATAAAACGTTGATTAATGAAACTGCCGCGACTGAATATTGTATGATTTTTTTTTTCAAATTTTCATTCACTTTCGTTTTGAGCAAATGAAAATAAACCACTCGAAGTCGAAGATAAAATATTGATTGACTCTGCGGTTTCATGATGACGTGCATTCCTAAAGCATTTTCCAGTTTTATCATACAGGTTCTTGTAAACTCATTCCGTTTTCTATACATCTACATGTATTAACTGGCTATGAAGACAAAAAACAAGTGTGTTGGCCCATGAGACTGCAACTTTTCCCCCGTGAAGAATTTGAGGGAAAATGCTGTCGAGAGGGACAATAAACATACTACATGTATGCCCAAATAGTTAGTAAAAACCTGACAAGTATTTTATCATACCAAAGCCTTATTTGTTCTTGTTACTTTGAAAAACCTACAGTATCTTTAAAGCACAATAGTCCAATCCACACTTTTCAAAAGTTGTTCCCCTTTGCGGGGTCAACCCAAAGGTCAAAAGGAAAAAAACACAAATTTTCCTTCTTTATACAATCTATTATTTGGGCGTATTGTGATGAAATCGCTTTGAATTTTATCTATTCATTCACTTTGTGGTGGCAATCCACATATTGAATGGGGCATTCTGGGGCAAACAAAATACACACCGAAAACGGATTTTAATGTCAAATGATATAGATACAAACATATAGATACAAACTTCTATACTACAAAGGCTACTGTGATAAATCTACGGGTTTTCCCCCAAAGATGACGGCCAAGAGACATAGCTTTTGTAAAGTGTGGATTGAGATTACACAACTACGATTTCCACATAATTATCTATGTAGGAAACTCACGACCAGTTGTGCATGTAAGCGTTAAGTATTAGTATATGTATGCGATACTGGCCGCGAGTTTTCGACGACAATAATTATCATACATGTAATATGCCACATTCAAACGACGACACCGTTTAACAGTACTTTCAGTACTTTGATTTTAAATGAATGATGTACGCATAAAACGGGGACGATGCATCAGACTTTTACTAAACTCTACATACTGAAATCTTATTTGGAACAGTGATAAATATTATTGTAAAATTTGACATAAAGAACGAAATTAGAAAAGAGAGAACACGCACTACACGAGAACACCCCCCACCCCCCGTTTTGGAAAAAAAATCCTTATGCATGAACATGCGATTGAGGGTTGACATTTTAATATAATGGATAATAAGAAATGAAAATATTTCTAGTTGCAACAATAAACTGCGTATGAAAGAAACAGTCAAAAGCCGAAAGACAAAAAAAAAGAATTTAGGCTACATATAACCAATTTTAGTTCAGATTTTCATCAGATGTCTGCTCCTCTAAATATTCAACCAGTTGCCTTTTTATTTTTGTATAAAAAAATTTAAAAAAAAAAAAAAAGAAAAAAATAAGGAAAAACTTCGGACACAGTATATGCAAAAAATAAATGTAAAAAATATGGTTCAACATGTAAAACCCATTAATGTGTAAAGTGTCATTTCCCTCACTTGTGCGGGCTTTCATCTTTTCTTTTTTTTTTTTTAATTTTAGACGTCACTTGCAATCCGGAAGTGTACGAAAACACAAAAGTCATCATTAACAACACAAAATGTAATGGAATCACAACATATGAGTGTGAGCATGGCTATTGTCTTGTTCAAGGAAACTTGCAGCGCACTTGCTTGACAGGCAAAAGGTGGTCGGGGCTACCCCCAGTTTGTGAACGTAAGTCTGTAATTCTCCACAAGAACACAGTAGACAATTACGTTTATAAGGTCAGAAGGCATATCCTGCTCTTAAATATATGTATTGTACATTGTCTTTATTTCATTTCAAATATCGTTGTATGGTCTAAAAGATAAATAATTGAAACGTGGATTTTAATGGGCGTGTTTAACAACACAACGTGATTAAAATGTACTGTTCTTATGCGCTGCGTAGTAATACCTAGTCTACCTTTCTTTAAAAATGTGTTAATTAGCGTTTAAAAACAACTATGGTTTTTATTATTTAATACAATTTAAAAAAAAATCATACTTTGGTTGTACAATATATCAGTAATAAGTCAGTGTTAGTCTTTTAGGGAGATATGAGAAGTCGTTGGTACGTGATTATATCTACTATTATTATCGAAGGGCTTCACGAGATTTGATTACGTGACTAATCCATATGTTTATTCTCATTAAAATCAGAAGGAAAGTCCTATCTAAATAATCAATGCATGGGACAGAAAGTTTTTTTGTTTTTTTTAAAGCAGATACCACTAAACCTAGCTGCAGAACTGTAGCTCCACGGGAAATTCGGGTTGACGGACCGTGGAGCTACAGTTCCATCCATACAAAAAACCTCAAATGAATGGAACAGTAGCTCTGTCAACCCGAATTCCCCGTGGAGCTACATATACAATACTGCAGCTACATGTACCAGCTACCTGCAATATTATTATTCTCTTTGTCGATTTTGTTATAAACGTGCCAAATAAACTAAATGTGTATATAAAAGAAATGATATATTTACTAGACTTAGTCTAGACCATAATTCATTTTATAAACTTTGGATATTAATCAACGCTCATTGATGGCAGATAATACTGACCAAAAAAAATCATACATCATATTTTGGTGTACTTGTTATCTTTACCCATATATCGCTTTATCTTGCTTTTGACAGGATGTATGTGCCCTTGTTCTATGCAAAATCAACGTTTATATAACTCCTCCGAAGAACTTTACCAAAGAATTCACGAACTGAGAAAAATATTGAAGGTGGAAAAAAATTCCACAAATGCATCCCTGCGAAAGAAAATTAGTGTTCCGGATTCAAGGCCCTCTTCGGCTGGAATTGGAAGTATCTGTGGATACGGAGTGATCATTGTTTTAGTGACTCTACTGGTTATTTCTGACGCTCGGATCATGTATCGGCAACTGCGTTTCGGAGCAAATTGAAGACCTCATAGATTTTGTAGAATTTCCATCAAACTTAAAACGAGGATATTGCATTACCTTACCTTACCGGAGAGGATTTGTTTGAATTTTGGTACGTTGCATAATATTTTTAAAACTTTTGGTACATTGCCTGAAACAATCTTGGATTTCAGAATCTATTGAATCTACACCGGGAAGTTCAGAATACCGTAGATTTATTTTCTTTAAAAGTGTAATAAACTGGTGTAGTGTTCGAAAAGAAATCCAATTCTAATTGCAATAAGAGCATAATTCACCTCAGCAAAATAGATGTGAGCGTTTGATGGAAATATATTTCAAATGTGATCATTAAAACAGTAAACTTTACTGGAAACGTTTAAGGATGACGTTTATTTAGAATGGAAAAAACTCCACTCATGATTACGAAAAAAACATCTATTGTATGTTTATTTAGAACTTGGTTTGTGTGTTATTTTTCACTTTCAAAAAAAATAAGTCAATCATGACCTAATTTTTGAGTTAGCGGCCTTTGAATATTTTTTGAATAATTAAAAAAAAAATCGAAGTTTTACACAATGATTGAGATTTTCTTTATTAAGAAAATATAACAAATAAATTAACTCTTTTAAAAATGTAATACAGTTTATAAAGGTGTAGCGAAATAAATACAATGAATACATATTTGGAATCTTTACTATTTGATCTCAAAATTTGGGCCATTAGGACTTGTGACACAAAATTAAATTGCAAAAACTCAAATGCATTCAAAGATATCGCCCAGACACGAGTTATACCCAGACAAAATGTAGGAATTTATGACCTTACTCAAAATCAATAGGGGTCTTCTTAAGCCCATATGTAGCTTTGATATAAATGTTCATTTAAAAATTTTTAAGGGTTATTTTAGATATTGCCTGGAAACGAATATCTTACACACAGTGAGAATGACAGACATACGGACAGACCCAAATTAACATTCCCCATTTTCAGTGAGAGCGGGGGACAATAAAAGCAACGTGGGTTTCTGGCATACTCAGAACAAATTATATTGTTAATAAATAGCTTCTGTGAAACGTTGAAGATAAATATCAATTATTTAAGGATCGCAATAGAAACATCAATAGATATTTATGGAGTATTTTTTTAAAAAAAACTTTCCAGAATTCTATAAACAAATTTTGCCTGCCTTGATTTATGCAACGATTTCAACCAAACGAAAGACGGGTTATGTTAAATAATACCAAAACTAATCATTTTTACTGCAAACAATTTGGTCAAATACTTCTTTTACTTTCAAAGAGAAAAACTTTATGCTTCGATGACTGGATAAAAAGCGGAATATTGCAAATATGTAAAACACTTTTAAAGAAAACGGAAACTTAAAAACTTCCACAGAAATATTATAGAGATTAAACAAAGAGGTATTTGGTTCTTGGAATATAAAATATTACAAAAAGTAATTTAAAAATTCCAAATAATGTGATTATGATTTTTTTTAGATTTCCTTTATCGAATTACAAGAAAGTACACGGAATAAAAAGCGAAATATTTTTACTCAAAGCTTGTTTAGCTGAAATTTCATACACCAGTTTCACAAGGAAAGCTTGGTTGGGATTTTGAAATCCCAGATAAAAAAGAAATGGAATCAGTATTTTTAAATAAAAATGTAAATAAAAGATAATTGTATGGCGGAATTCAATAACAAGCGTCTTAAAATTTATAAATTAAACAGTTCTATTATTACTTAATTATAAGAAAATAATAAAGGTAAATATGTAGAATAGAAATAGAAAATACCCAACATCTAATTTTTAATTGCAATAATGCTAAACAAGTAAATGTATTGCAAGCTAAATTAACTTTGCTATTGTTTGGAAACAAGTTATTGTTGGATTCTTTATAGATAATAACGAAACAACAAATCCATACTATATCTTTTATTGAATTCAGAATTTACAATTACAAAATGTACCGGAAAATTAAAAACTTACACGAAAAGAGTCAATCGTTAAGAATGTCTATTTAAAGGAATATATGTTGTCCTATTTTTAGTTATTTCTCTAATACATGAAATGAAAGAAAAAAAATTTCAAAATTTTGCACTTACGATATGAATACGTCAACAGAATACTTTTGTAGTGCAAATTATCCTGTATATATACTTTCTGAGGGGGACAGTCTGTAAGTTGAGTATCAAGGGTTTTTTTTACAGGAACACAGACTATAACAAATGTAGTGAAACCCTTTGGTCTGCGTTGGCTAAAGAATATGCATGTCTGTATCATAACGGAAATGTGATAGAAATTGGCTAAAGTACATACGTTATATAGAAAGCGTATGATTGTTTACGTTCAAGGAGAAATGTGTAATTAAGTCCAATTATGAGCCTGTCGGCGCCGGGTCAGAAATATAAAGTGCTACTACTGACCACGGTGCGTCAGATCATTAATATGGACTTGAGCGCATTTACTTATAAGGTTTAGAATTTTGAGGTATACCGTATAAAAAAGGTGCGGGGAAAGCAGCTCTCCAGTAGTCTACTGGACGCTGCCTTTTTGCCTCCTCTTTTTAAGCAGGAAAATCAGGCTACTCCCTATGTAGAGGAGGAGATAATTCCGGTTTAAACACGGTGGCACAGACAACGCCAGGTGTCTAGTCAAGGACAAATCATATATATCATAAAAGACTGTATGATATGATATGTATGTGTATATACCTATATGTTTCTGTGTATGTACGCATATATATTTGTAAAAATGTATTTCGACTATCTGCGTAAATGTATATATACATGTAGAGTATTTAATTTAATCTTATGAAACTAAATTGTTAGATATACATGTATCAAAACACTGTTGATTTATTAACAAAAGAAATATGTTATCATAATATCTTCATCATTTTCATTTATACACATCTATCTTTGTTATTCTATCTTTAATTCTGAGATATTGTAAATTACTTTTCTACTTTTGTTTTGTAGCACTGATATGTTTTTATTATATGTGATTTGTTAACATATTCTTGTTTGTAATAAATAAACAAATAATAATACATGTAACAAGGTACTTGGGATTTTAAATAGCCATTATTTTCATATTGCTGTGATACGGGTTCTTCTGAAGAACATACAGTCTCGATTGTTTTATAATAACATTGTTATTAATTATCATTGATGATTAATCACTGGTAAGTATACCTTTAAATCCTAGCGATCATAAGTTATTCATTTTTTTAATATTATATTTTGCGTTTATCTCGACGCAAAATGTAATAAAGCAACATATTATATCATGCAGACATTAACTCTTTTCGTTTAAAAGCGCGAAGCCATTTCGGTTGTTTAAATGCTAAATATGTATATTTTTCCTAATATATATCGTATAATTTATGAATTGTTTCAATGAAGGCATCCAACGAATGTAATTACTTTTCTACGACTTCCTTGATAATGAAAAATGACTTCCTATTGTACTCTATAAAGAACCTTTAACAACTAGGGCACATAGTTAATAAAGCAAAGATTTAAACAACGTTGTTCATAGTTTGGGCCAATTTTCGTAGATTGTTGTTTTTTCAGCTTTGATAAGACGTATTTTTTCGCATTTTGGCTATGCTAAAGTAAGTCTCAATATTTTTGTCAAATTCATTGAGACCATTTTAACTTTTAGGCCTGGAAATGTGCTCGAAGTTGAAAAATCAGATTTCTTAATGCTATGCTTAAAATCTCTACTGTATACATGTAAATACAGCAATCAACACTGCTTTTGAGTTGCTCTCTAGCTTTTATTATACAATTATGTAAGTTATGAAATATTAACCTTTTGAATTCATTTTACTCTAAATAGTAATCTTCCAACATACATGTACTTTATTGGTTTGAAATTTAGAGAATTGTTTTCAAAGAAATCATCAACATCATTTTTGATTTGCTTTTATTGATTAAAACGGAATGGTACATTATATGATGCATATTTTATGCAGAAATCATAAATTTTTTTTTAACTTTTTAAGGTCTAAGAATTCTTTCATTGCAATTCAATTATTTTGATTGATTTACACGGAATGGCACATTTTAGAAGGAATAGTTTATAGAGGAAAAACACTCAAAAAATTCAGACAAATTTCAAAGCAAACCTCTGCATCTCTTTGATCAACATTATGATCGATGAAATTATTACAGTCACTTGGGTTTGTTTTTTTTTTCGAATCAACCAACGTTTCTCGGAAGTTTCAAGTATCGCTTTGCAGACATCAAAAATGAAACTACCGAACAGTCATTATTAGCAATAAGTAATGTACAATCATGTATCTATATAAAAAATTTAAACAGTAAGTTTACATAAGCAAATCAATTCGTGATTTAATCAGATCATTTATGAGGGAAATATGGATGTTAAAAATTATCATCTATGTTGTAGCCTTAAAGGGGAAGGAAGGTCATAAAACGTTTATATTGGAACTAATAAAGTGGTTTAAATGATAACAGTTGGTAATACTGTTTTGAAGATAAAATACATAATTAAGTTTTTATGCTCGTTTGAAGTTAGAGAAATCGCTATTTACTGGGGCTGACATGATGTAGAACTCTTTTGTATTGAAAACCAAACAAATAAACTATTTTGACGTCACACCATCAATTCCGGTTTACATATACTGTACAATGTACACGGTGCTATGGAATAAACGCTGGATTATGCCTTTTTGTTTCTCAAGTAATGAACTAAATAAAAATTAATGATGATGTTTTGTTCACATGTCAATCTAAAGAATAATATATATATACATGTATAAACTGTACAGTTTTATTGAATAAACAGTAACCGTTTTTCTATCTGTTATGATATCAATTCATTGATCGCGTTTTTATATGTTGTTGATTTTTGAACGGGTTTAAAAAAAATAATTCCACGATGCTGCAAACTACAACTAACAGTTTAAGGATCTTTATTCAACACATTTTGGTTTCAATGTTGAAATTAAATTTTCAACCCAAGTCCAATTGAATAAGTATGTTATAATTGTAATCGGGATATCTTAAAATACATTCACAGTTAAACCTTTGTTTAAAGTTGTAAAAACATGTATTTACAAGACATAATATTACATGTACATTATATAATTTGCCCGTGGTCAAATATAATTAATAACCAATATTTTGAAGGTTACCGGTATTAATAATGTATGCGTGCATAGAAGCTATGCATAGGGTGTTGTTAAGGTCAGACGCGACCTATCTTCCATTATTTTCCATTTTTTTTTCTATCTCTGCTATGTGAAAATTTCCATTACGTAATTCCATTATTAAATTTTTATGTTGTATGATATTTATTTATTTAAAAAATATAGTTTCAATTTAAAATATATAGTATGACTTTATTTATTAGCATTTGATAGCATTTTGCTTGGTATAATTAGGTAAATTCAAAATATTCTAAAATTCTAAAATATTCTAACTCCAAAAGTAGCCTGGTAATATACCCTGAATTTTGGGAATTAACAGGTTTGAATGCAAATAAATAAGAAATAATCTATCAAGGAAAATTATCTTAAACTGAGGAACATCTCGTGTGTCCTTAACTTGATTAAAGTATGGACTTAATTTATAAATTCTTTATTTTTGAGACTTTAGGGAAATAACTCGAATTGATTCGTTTTTAATACTATAGTGGGTATTTTGATTTTTTTTAATCACGTCTACCTTCAAAGCTCTTTTGTAATATGGGGTAAAGAAGCTGTTGCAGTTCCTATGCTAATTTTCCCTAAAGGAGTTGCAGATAAAATGGAAAATTTAAGTTACAGAATTTGATGTAATTCCTTTGTTGCTTGCAACGTTGTATATAAAGCAGTGTAGAATTTTATCTGAAAAGTTTATATTAACTTTTATAAGAACATTATATAACATTGAAAATGGTTACACAGACAAATGTGGCAGATTTCACGCTTTATAAAAGGGGAATCCTCATTGTTGTGAAAAACTGCCTCCTTGAAACAAAATTAATTTAACCTTAACGTTTAGAGTAAGACAATTTCTTGAAAACTGCCATTTCCGATTTTTGTTTCCTAGAGGCATATTTTTAAAAAATCTAACTTTTGGGTAAAATTCTTACTACCTTTGAAATCTAAGAACGCTGTGTTAAATTCCCCCGCTGAAAGTCATGTCCAGATTAGTCGAGTGGTAACGCAGTTAGAATAGAGGGTAAACATTTCCGACTTTTTTGATTGGGTTCGAATCCCGAAACAGTTGGAATTTTTTTTTTTACATATTTCTTTTAATCGCATGAAGAGGTAATGTATATAGAAAATTTAAGAATGTCAGAATAAAGTTATTTAAACGCTTGTTAATGTAATATTTTTGTGTAATACTGTATTTTGCCTACACACGGAACCTACCCGCTATGTAAATATAGTCGTCTACGTAATGTGTCTCTATTTAGATATGACTCTTCAAGCGATACGGATATTTAAAGGTCTTTCCACGTTAGGGAATATTCCCGCTGTTTTGCAAAACTCTCTTTAATAAGTAAAAAAAATATGATGTTAGCTAGTCTAAATGTCATATCAGTGTATTTAGGTTAATCCAAAGAATATTTTTTTTAATTTGACCTTGAAAATTCCAAAAATAGGTCAGGGTCAAATATGTTCAGTAGGGTTCAGCTATGTGGTTTATCATCTATATACTAGTATGCAATCTGATTAAAATACACATTTCTCTACAACAGCTCAAAGCGCAGAAAGATCTGACAACGACCCATCGAGGGTCATATTCCGTGACATTAGAATAAACTTTATCGTTACGAACTCGGCGGTAACACTGTTAAACTAAATCGTTGAGATGGTGAACATCTCGAAGGGCCCCGCTTAAATTATGAGCAGTAGGATGAAAAGCATTTCAGAGGATTTTGCTTTCACCTTAACCTATGACAAAGAAAGATTCTACTTGGCATAAAACTTTAATTCAAGCTCGTTGTACACTCCTTACCTGCAAGCATTCTTTTGGTTTAATCTGAGCAAGATTTAGCCAATGTGAAGCAATTTATGGACTAAAACTGGATTTTTATAGCAATCTGCTATGACCGTCACAATTGACTTGAAAACTAGGTTTAGAGTCACTGCACACCCTTTACCCAAAAACTATGTTTATGTGAGGTTTGAGCTAAATACGGCTAATGGGAGAGTATAAATGCTCTGAAAAAAAGATTTTTACGTGGTCTGATATGATTTTGACTAAAAACTTCATTCAATGTCACTGCTACCCCTTTAAGCAAAGGCATTCTATGGGTGAGTTATGAGCCAGAATGGACCAAGGATTTTCACATAATTCTGCTTTGCCCTTAACCTTTGATCTAGAAGCTTTGTTCAAGGTCACTGCACACCCTTTACCCGAAGGCACTCTGTGGGTGAAGTTTGAGCCAGGTTGGACCAAGGGGAAAGAAGATATGCTTCGGAGAAATGATCTCGGACGGACAGACGGACGGACAGACACTCAGACTGATCACTATACGTCGCCCGCAGAGCGAGGCCCTGAAATGCGTCACAATATTACTTACCAAAATGCATAACTTGCAATCTGATTGGTCAAATCAAAGTTCATTCTACAGTCACGGAACATGACCCTCAACGGGTTGTTGTTGGATCCATTCTATAGCTTTGCGATATATATTGTAGAGATCTGAATTTTATTAAATTCAGATTGCTATTATAATATATGTTACAAGTTTAAAGTCCCTATCGAAAAGGATTCTTATATTTGTCAATCATTCAACATGCCCAAATAAACCATTTTGTACATAAAAAATGAACTGATAAAATTTTAAAATGTTGGTCTTTACACATTTACACATTTGTTATTTATTCCTTTTTAATCTTTTTTTGTGATTTTCTTAAATTGGTACCAAAATATTTGAGACCAGTTGAAGTAAAGAAAGATAACCATTAAAAAGGATCTTTCATACCATGATTTTTGTAATGACTATTTCTTTTGATATTACAATTTTATTCAATTTCTTTTCTGTATCTTATTAACCCATGAATATTCTTTATATTTCTTTAGAGATTTGTGGGATTTCATCAGCAATTTAATTCAAAATAATGTGTATATGATTCAGGGTTTTTTTTTGCATAAACAAATAAAATTATGCAAACTTCGTTAATGATTTTTTCTTTTATTAATTATATTTTAGGGCCATATATTGTTAAATGCTGGGCCGATTAATAGAAACAAGTGCATACAAAAAACCTCTTACACTTAACTGGTGTAGAGAACCACCTTAAATTGTCCATCTCATAGTTCACTTTAGGAAATATTCCCGCATTTCTGCAACACCTTCGTTATTTATCCATTTTCTCCTTCCAATATAAACGAGAAAAAAATGGTCAAAATTGGCCCTGTCTTATATAAAACGAAACTGAAAATTAAGAACGATGCACAACGACGGACAGAAATGGATAGCGCAAAAAGCCACTTAAGTGACTCTGGATCCTTTAAAATTGAACAAAAGTCCAGTGAAAAGGTACCCTCGAAAATTTATTACGTATAAAACGTAGAATGGAATATGAACAAAAAATGGATTATAAATTCCAAAATGTTGCATTATAACACGGGATTATATTCCGAGGAAACACAGCAAATAACAATTAGGCACAATCGATAATATTCAGAGATGGACAATCATGTAATTTAATTTAATCGCGACAAGTTTGTATGCAGTAAGCACTCTTAATCCATTATAAACGCTACTTACTTTAAGATGTTGAAATTTTGATATAAATCTAAATGCATAATTTTGATATAAATCTAAATGCATAATAAATAGAAATGTACAGAGTTTTTTTTTTACTATAAATCGATTAACCAAAGACAGGGAAAGAAAAATTATTGACATCACTAAATAAAACTTTTTGATCTTAATTCTGTATGTGTGAACGGTGGCTAATTAGTAATGAGTGTATAATTGTAAAACAAAATTAGTAGGAAAAAAATACGAAAAAAAACAACAGTTCTCATTAATCTCACAGTTTGAATGTTACATATAGACATGGGCGTTCGGTTTATCTGGGAGATGATCTTCAAACGGATTATTAGATATCCCTGGTTTTTCTGGTAGGGGCTCTATAACTACGTTATTCGCCATCCTTCTTTGTTTTCTTTCTTCCCTTTCTGTTGCAACTCGGTTTTTCTTCTTGGCTTCCATGAATACAACAATAGCCGTAACAATAAGTATCAACTGAAAAACACAAAGTATATCATATAACAACTGCACGATATTCAATACAAATAGAAGTCTCGAAAACTCACTAAGCTTGCCTGAATTCCAAACCCAATGCAATAACCAAAAGCTATGAATGTGTCGTTTCCAAACGAAGTATCCCAAACGGTGTCAAAACAGCCCTAAAATTTAATAGAAATGTTGAAACATTGGATATCCACATGATATAGTTATTTCTTTAAAAAATATACACGTAGGTAAACAAAACTACAGTACCGTTAATGCTGTATTGGGTTCAGAGGTTGTTGTTGCGCATGTCAGATCGCCAGATGTGGGGAGAGGATCACAACATGCGACGGGCGTCTTCAATGTGTATGTCGACACTGAAGTAGTCACTGAACGAGTCCAGTTGGAACTCAGGAAATCCTTGTAATCATTCAACCCGCAGCATTTATACTGAAATGTAGAAGAAATAAATAATAATCCTACACAGGTTAAGCAGCTGTCGAAAAACGCAAATAGGAAAGAATATTTGATTGTTAGCATCAAATAATGATTGTTGCTTAGTACCTTGACCATAACAAAGTTCCAGCCAAGGCTCTGTATGTTCTGTCCGGCCAATCCTTTATAACTAGCAATGCTTAGGAGGACCAGTTCTTTGATTGATTTAATCACCTGTGGTTACATTCAACATTTCAAGTTATCAAAAACGTATACATGTATGTATGTACCGTTAAAACAGTGTAAAATGTACACTGAAGAATACTTTTGGGAGTTAGTTACAGTTGCACATTTTTACATTTTGAAGCCATGTATTCAACTGTATTTAATTGATACATTTATGCATTTTATAGAATTTTCAATCTACAATCTACATACCAAATCTTTATCACCGTAGACTATGATCACCACTATCAGCTCCAAAACCAGGAAGAAACAGCTGACAGCTATGTACTAAGAAATGAAATGGATGATACAATTAATTACGGTATTAGCATATTAAAACCACAAGCATTTTGTACAGCAACACTGCCTGCTCCTTCTCTCTCTCTCTCTCTCT
>WFKH01011581.1:14610873-14670414 GCA_016163765.1 Magallana hongkongensis | reverse complement strand
CTCTCTCTCTCTCTCTCTCTCTCTGAGAGGGTATGATTATTATACGCACTGTTAATAGCGCGCACTTTAATTTACAGCATCCTCCACAGCATCCAAACAATGCAATGATCATGATGAATACACAGGACGCTGCCAGCATCAGACCGACGTCATAGAAGGCTGTAGAGAGGGAGAGGCCCGAGTAATGGTCCTCTGTCCCCAGGCCTGTGGCGGTCAGGGTGTCCTTTAGCTTAGTCATCACTGTGCTGGCGCCAATCAAATGGTCCAGCACACTTATATCGGGGAGGATTATCATTACCACCCCTATCCCAATGAAGACCAGGCATATTGTCTGAAATAGAAATGATGTTATTCTCTGAAAGGCAATCTTCACTCAAAGGTACATGTATTGATTCTTTAAATAAAAGTAATTTATGAAATACATGTAGCTTGAAAAGTTTTGTTGTTGTTTTAGTAAAATAGGTGCTTGTTAAAACTGCTTGGTCCGATTTTACATCGTTTTTATGTACGCTTTTAAACGACGGTTTTACTTAGTATATGTATGATGATAGGCGTCGCAGTAGTTTTCCCAGTTAATTAAGCCATATTTCAATGGGGAAATGATAAACAAAATTTGTTCACAAAACAAACTTTACAAAAAAAGGTACCGCGTTATTTCGACCCTATTAAGATTCGCCCCCCGACGTCAAGGCGGGTATGATTGTATTCCGACTTTGACAAATGTTTTGGCAAATCAAAAACAAACCTGTGTATATTTTTTTCCAATAATCTCTCTGAAGTTTTTTTTTGTTTACAATAGATGCATATTATGCGGGTTGAATAACCCCAATCAATCGGGGGCCGGAACCAAACGGTTCCCTTCTAAACAGGCCCATGGTGCATTTGCATTGGGATTTTTTGTGTTTCAAAACAGAAATCATTTTTATTTACTTTGAATTTTTCTATCTTTGAAAGGATACCGATTCTATTGCTGTTGTAAATTAGTGAAAGTCTATAACTTTCTAATAATAAGTAGATACGCTAATAGCCAAAAAAATCGGACCAAGCAGCTTTAACAAGTGATAATATTTTAGTTCCCTTTAGGTGAAATAAAACAATATACAGTCTGTTCCACTTAATTTCCGCTCTTTTCTTTTTCATGAAGGCAATAGAAATAAAAGGATTCACGTTTCAAAAAGCATATTAGAACGTTGCACAGTGCTCTTTAAAATGGTAAGAAGTATTGTCCCTTGTTAGACTTCTTGGACATTCACCGTAATTTTCTTCAGAAATCCGATTTACTTACGATGGTTACTCCGTTAACAAGGGTCAGGAACAGACGAGTGAAACAGGAAAGGTATCCCATATCTACAAACAGCAATTGCCATTCAGAAAATCGGATAATCATGCATTGTTCGTCTCAAATGATATGCGCAATTTCGATAAGCTCAAAATATTTACATCTCATTGAAAGATTTTCATAAATTGTAAAATTTCTATTATTAAGATGATTTTCTGTCGTTATTTTAGATCCCTTAATACCTAATACGAAATCCCCAAAAAATTGTTCATATAAAATATACAGACCTTCATTTAGTGTTCCATCCCAGTAGCATATCTTGATTTAATGATCAATTGTTGAGGGTTTAAATTGTTTTGTTTGAATGCCAAAAAGTCATAACCAAGGTAAGGTCATGCTATATACTCATCAACGAAATTTATTTTAGTTCGTTTCTTTAAACTATTTGTATTTGTATATATATGTAGGATTTCTTTTTATTGTTCACTTAGATTTTTTTTTTAATCAGAAAAAGAAACATATAAGATAGTTATTTACGTATTTACATATAACTGATAAATTAACCATTCTTATTGATAAAAGACATAACATTAAAAGGAAGGTATCGTATTTCATCAACCCGTGTCTTTATATCTAATAGAGGCTTTGTTTGATGGAAGATAAATTTAAAAGGACGGACAATTGCAGTACCTACCTACCTTCTACACTGCACAGCTTGTTTTGTCAAATTAAAACTTGACCAAACTGTGAGGGAGACCATAGACACCATTTATTGCCATCAGAACAATGGCGATTCCTTATGCACGTGTGTTTGTTGTGTTTGTCAACAGCATATATGCGGTAAGAAGATTTGAAAAGTATACAAATGTAGTTACTATTTCATGAGTAAATTCACCCATCAACAAAATTTAATGATATTTGATTTAATTATTACATTATATTGCCATAACTTGTATTTACTGTTAATCATATAGTTTATACGTTTACTTTATCATTGCAAAACTAGCCAGAAATAGAAATCAGCTTAAAGCTGCTTGGTCCGATTTTATACCAAATTTTGAGTACGCTTTTCAACGATGGTTATGCTAAGTATGTGTATAATAATAGACATTGCAGTAGTTTACCCGGTCAATTAAGCCAAATTTCAAAGAAAAAAATTATGCACAAAATTTGTTAACAAAACAAACCACATAAAAGGGTATCGCGTTATTTCGCTTCATGTTAAAATTTGCCCCTGACGTCGAGTACTACGACTTTGACATCGCTATAAATAAAGGTCATAATGTTCAGGCAAATTAAAAATAACATGCATGTGTACATTTTTTTCGCTATTTCTGAAGTTTGCTTTGTTTACAATCGATGAATAACATGCGGGGTGAATAAACCCAATCATTTGGGGGGACGAAACCAAACGGTTCCGTTTCTAAACATTCCCGTGATGCACTTTGGTTTGTTTTTTCGTTTGCCCAAAGAGAAATTATTTTTATTTACTTTGAATATTTCTAACTTTGAAAGGAGACCGATTCTGTTGGTGTAAATAGGAGAAAGTCCGTAACTTTCTAAGATGTTTGCTTTGTATAGAAAATTATTTGATACTGTAATAGCCAAAAAATCGGACCAAGCAGCTTTAAAATACATGTATATGTTCGATGACTACATCTTATAAGGATTATCAATGTAGAATGTGTAATTTTCATGATAAATAGGTAGTATTTGAAAACTGATGTTTCCTTTTGCGTGAGTGATATTGATATTTTGAATATTAATGCATGGAACTGAATATAAATACAATTCTCACATCGTATAATATTCACAAAATGTAAAATTCAAAACAATATATGTAAGTAGCTTTTATTTATATAGACTCTACTTCTGATCTTGGTCGGCGTTTCCCTCACTGTTAGTTTCCTGAAGATCCCCGATCCCCTCACCGTGTACAAGGGCTCAGTCATTACCGACATCAACAATGCCATTACCGCCACGGGCCTCGGTCAGGAGGATTACTATGGAGACGACGACCTTATGCTGTTCCTCTCCAGCTTCCTCCTGGTTGTCTTTGTTGCTGGACTGCTGGTCCTTGTTGTCGCGCTTGCCGGTTGCTGTGGTGGTTGCTGCAGAAATTCTGCAATCACAAAACTGGTATAATTTTGGGTCATTTACAGAATCAAATTTTATTAATAATACTGTCAATTTCGTCGTTGTCTGTTTTACTTCGGGGTAACTAACATGATATTTATATTACAGTACGCAGCGATTCTTATCACGTTCCTCATCGTAGAATTCATCCTCGTCATCGTAGTTTACGGATTCTCCGACAGTTTGGTAAGGCTATGTACAGAAGTGTAAAAAGAAAGTAGAATAGAGATTAGCCAATTTTTTGATTTTTTTTTATATTTATCAAGCAGCATATTGTTCTCATTAGTAACGATTGCTCTCTGTTTCTGTTTCTGGTACAGATGATGGGTTCTATTAAGAAGACACTAACTTCCGTTGTTGTTTCTAAATATCAAGGACTGGTTGGGAACAACACAGAAACCTTTGGATGGAACTTTATCATGAATAAGGTATACTTTTATCGATACGTTCAACAAACACGAGAACGTATGAACTAAAATCTATACCTATACATGTATATATCGTTTCATTCATTTTTACTTTTAGAACAAACTCATTTGATATTTTGGCACAATTCAATCTGTTTATTAGTTTTAACTTAAAGGGACAAAACTCGTATTCTAGCATTTTTAACAAATGCGTTTAACGATGATGTTTCTTTATATGCATGTCTTACTATTAGAATTTATAAAGGGGGGAATCTTTTTTCACTTACTTATAACATTTTTTTAAACAATTCACAGTGTAGTGACTAAAAAAATGTACATGAATATTCAACGATGAAAAATTTTAGTTGTATACAAAATCAATTTATCTAAAAGCCAGGCGGTTTCGGATTTTAATCATGACTCTAGCGATCATTATCTTTCATTTCATTCCAAGTTGAGGGTTTATAAATCCATACATCGTAATAACTATCTATTTCGTATTAACTGCGTATAAGTGAACTTTTTTAAAATTAACAAATCAACTTGAAATAGTAGTTCCTGTAAAGATGTGACAGATTTACTGTTCCTTACATAATTGGCTTTCACGAAATTTGTGATTGTCAATTTATTTAAGTCGGTTGACACAAACGTTTTATCTATCTGGTTTTTTCTGACTAGAAGGATGCCTGTCCATTCGTTTATGATTTTGTTTTGTAAAAGTTGTTTGATGTTATAATGTCAAATATTATAGTATACAATCATCATCTATATCAAAACAACGTATTTAAAACAAATAACAAATTACGCTTATAACGAAGCATAATCGCCCGTACCTGATACTTCGTTATAGGCGTGTTTCACTGTACATGTATATGTGTGACATAAACTAACAAATTAGAGAATTTAGAATTTGTACACTTATCTATAGCAGATTTTTTTTTTTTTTTTTAGATAAGAAGGATTTCTTTACCTTAAACATTTTACGTAACACATGAACATGTTATGTCGCATGTACATGTTAATTAAACATCAATTTATCTAGAAATGTACTATTTTAAATAACACTGCAAATTTTGTTTTATACATAGTCAGAAATCATATACAGAAATTACCTATAGGTATATAAACTTTGGCATGTAAATTACAGTTAAACACGCGAAATTATTAATGCTGAATACTTGTAATGACCACGGCAAAGTTCCAGAGAAAACAAAAATGCTCATTTAATTTGTTTATAAAATTTTGTTCTGATTAAATTCATTTCGATATATACATGTAGTTTGATTTAAAATCACACGAAATTCGTGGATTGAAATTCTCGTTGGTTAACTAAGTTGATAAATTAATTTGTTATTCAATATGATCACAATTATCGTGGTTGAAATATTTGTATATAAATCATCAACTAACACTAAATGTCAGTGTGATGTAAAAACAAAACTTGAATTTTTTTTCTCTCTATTTTAAGTTTACCGATTAAAAGAGTTCATGTTCGCAGAATTCTTGTGCTTATGCCACTAGCGCTATTCATTGCAAAAATTCATAACTAACTTTTTTTATTACACACGTTGACACTTTCTAAAACTATCTGTCAAATTTTTGTATATATTTAGAAGGAAGTTCGTAAATTTGCAATCTCTCTTTTTCGTGATTTAGAAGTTATGGCGATGTCACGATAGTCACAATTCATGGGACACAGTTATCAAGAATACTGTTTACACAGTAGTGAAAGTGAATGTAAAAGAACATTAACTAGAACTTTACTACCGTGCAAGATCATTCTATAAGAGTACACAAACAAACCATTAAAGAAAGTGTTGCCATGTTCTTACGCAGTTTGAATAATTTACATGTACTTTCAAACGTTGGATTCTATATTGACGGGATTAGTCAAGAGAGTTATTTGTTTATTGGTGTGTCTCCAACACAGAAAAGGATGATGACCGATAGGCTAAATACTATGAACTTGCCCACGAAACTCAAGGTTGGAAAAGGTACCTACAAGTCAATAATTGGAAAATTTGTTACTATGATTCAGATGATCGTGGCCATTTCTATAGACTATATGAATCTCCTTGAGATGAAGAGCTCTGTATAAAGATATAGGAAAATGTTCAAATTTTAAAGCTGTAATATTTGTATTTTTGTTCTTTACCTTATTACAGTTTTGCCAAAAAACATCATATAAAAATTTTTCAGGTAGATCTGATGGGTAATTTGTTAACCATCCAACCTCCTTAAATAGAAGAGGGTTTGTAGCAGATACATAAGTGTTATAAGGACGACTTTAAACATTATAATTAAGACAAAGCAATTCGCCAAATTTCCATTTCATAGTCCCCCTCTGTGGGCGATGGCTGAAATTCCTAAACATTTATATTGATCCTAATCCTTGTTTTACGGCACTGTCTGGACGATGGGATTGAAATAAGTCACCAATCCTCGTTATTAATCTAAACTCCAAAACTATACACCGGTAGGTTTATAATCTATATATATGAAAACAATAAAATTTTCATATGTGCACGCTTTCAGTACCAATGTTGCGGGGTCTATGGATACAGCGATTTCACAGCGACCGAGTCCTGGAAGTCTTCGCTGGTCACAGGAGGAACAACGTACAATCTAAAGATCCCCATTGTGTGCTGTGACGAGCTGCCATCTTCCACTGACTTGACTTGCACTGGAACTACAACAGGAATCAATGCCAACAAGGTATCTATATATAGCTTGTGTGTTATGGGAGGTAACTTATATAGAGAATATTCCTGCAATGTGATATATATCAAGACTGGAACATGCAACCTAAACAACAAACCAAATAGTTGTCGTTTTATTTAAAGAACTATAATTTCGATTTACATTTCATATACATGTGTACATCAATATTCTTTTAAGAAATACATGGTTAACATGTTCCCAAAACGTAAACAATTTGATTCGTAAATAAGAAAACGTAACAAGATTACTTGGAAATGTGAAGTATCAGTCATTTATATTTTGTACACGTTGTCTAGTATGCATTATGGAATATCTTCAGGGGATACTATTATATAAAAACTAATTACTTGCATTGATAGGGTTGCTTCGAGGAACTTTGGAAGGTGTCCGCAGGGAATTTACCTATTGCCATTCTGGCGCTAGCTTTGGGACTGTTTCTACAGGTTCGTAGCGTTATATTCCTTTAAAGAACTTGGTTCACTTGTGACACATTTTGGCCCTCGGATAGGGTAAAATTTCAAAGTTGGTTTTGTTGTTGTTTTGTTTTTTTGGACATGAAAAATTCATGATCTTGGTAAATGACATGAATTATTAGCACTTGTTTCCCGATGTGAAATTTTATGATAAATGTGTTTAGTTTTCCATGTTCTCCTCTTAAAGAACACTCATAATGGTACTGTCTACAGAAATAGAGGAAGGTCGTATTTTTCTTCATATTTAAGAATGGTTCATCTTGGCGTGAACCAATTCAAATCCATATTTGAATTGAAATGACTTGAATACCAATGCATACACATGTATCTAAATACACATACATGTATACCGTAGAGATGGTAATGAATTGTAAAAAATAGATCGATATTTCTTTAAAATAATATCACAGATACCATCGTGATTAATTGGAGTATTGTGTCATTGCATTGAGTTTTAAACAAAGAACAAAAGAATATTCTGTAAAGTTCAATGTATACTTTCTTTGTTAGAACAATAGACGCATCAATCAAGATATCATTCCTATATGTTCAGGTATTACTGATCGTCGCGGCGTGTGATTTATCAACAAAAGACAAGAAAGGAAAAGTGGAACCAGTCGTAGAAGTGGACCAAGCAATGAAACATGGACTACCCTACAAACATTAAGATGTTGCACAGGAATTCTGTTTTTGACAATTTGTTTTGTTTACTGTTGTTTTGTTTTTAAAAAAACGAGTTACATGTTTTGCATCTCAAAACCTAAACCCGATAGCCATGCTCTCAACAGTATTGTAGCCATTTTAACAATGAACATGTGTGTTTTTTTTATTTTTTTTTAAATTAATGTTATTGTTCAAACTGTTAATATGATTTGTTAATTCATATACTTTGCTTTGGATTTTTTTCTTCAAATTGTTTGTTTATCGGTGTATATAAGTATTATCTGTTATATCAATCATCGTTTGTAATAAAATTAAAGTTTACCATCTTGGATTTGCATGTGTTTGCATTATAAATCAACCTACGTTGTTTCCACACATCTACTGTTTTGACCTTTACAGGTCATCCAGTTTAGATTCCACGAGTTTGGTCGTTTCAAGTCGCCAGTTAATAATTAGAAGTACCGAGAATATCATCGACAATAATGATAATCACGTGGGGCGTGGCTATTTAGCGCCTGTCATAAAAATCAGCCGAACTGAATACGAATGTGTAATACTTGTCATCGATTGTATATTAATCAAAGCATTCCAAATCACTCAATAAAAATAAACAAGAATGCCCTGGTTCAATGCAGTTTTAAACTGATAAAAATGTATTATGTCTATCATTTGTGTATAATTATATTGCATGTTTTTGACACGTTTAATCATAATTAACTAATTACTGAGTATTAGTTTGCAACCATACATAAAGATATAAAACTAAACGGAATTAAACTAGGCATTTCTTCATGAAAAATGGCTTATTGACTTAAAACACACACACACACACACACACACACACACACACACACACACACATATATATATATACGTTCAGTCGTGTGTCTTGAAACTAGACAATATTAATTTAAGAAAAAAAACATGATGAAAAACTACTCTTTAAAAATTTGACAACAATTTATAACGTGCGTAGAAATATTATTTCAGACCATTAACAAATACCTTTAAGCTGTGTTTAAATGGTTAAACAGGAAAAATAAGTTGATATAGTGCAGTGATCTATATATAAAACAAAATTGCATCTCCAGGTCCTATAAATCAAATGATAATGGATTAATAAGGCGACTATGTAAGTTCAATAAAATTTAATTATCTAGCGTGTAATATGATTTACTGTACAAGTTCAAAGAGTCGTTTACTTTTCAAATGGTATGCCTCTGTGTAAGCCACAAATATGTTATAGATGCATACACTTAACCATAATATTTATTTAAATAATGATAGAACCGGTATACCATTACACAATTTTTCTAGCACAACTTTAGTTGAATAAATGACTACTAAGGCATGAAAGAGGGTGCCTGTGTGTTAAGCCTTCAGGACAAAGCGAGTTTTTAAAAACAAGAGCAATATTAAGTTTTCTTCAGAAAAAAAAAACAAATTGAAAATCAATTCTCGAATCTTGGGGGAAAACATTTCTTTTTTTTTCTTTTTTTTTTTTTTTTTTGATTTATTAACGTCACAGCTTTTAGATTTTTTCTTTAAGATTAAGATTTTTTTTATATATTATCTGTTAATATTGAATTCAGCGTCTACGTTTGTCATATTTTACGTTCATATTTATGGATTTCATCACAATGCTTTCCAAGTTTGCACCTGATAGATACAGTGTACATGAACTATGATTGTGGTTATAGATGGTAACTACCATCATAAGACTGATGACTGACGATTGACCTTCATTAGGAAACAATATGAATAACTCAAGGTCATTCAATTCAGATTAACAAAGAGTTATTTCGATTTCATATGGGGTCCTAGTTTTCACAGCATTGTGTATGCCAAGAAAAATGACAAGGTTTTTTTCCCGGTTTATAATTAGGTAATCCTGGTTTCCTAAACCTGATGAGGGCTTTAATAGCTAAAACGACAGACGTAGACTAAAACAATTTACGATTAAATGGAAAAATAAGAATACATGTCGCGTCGCTTATGAGAGCCGTTTTTCATTCAAATTGCGAAAAAAAAGTGTTTGTACATAGATAAAGTCACGTTTATGCATGCAGCGAAACAATTAGGCATAGAATAATTGTGATGGGATGACATATAAAGAGATAAAGCTTCATACGTAATCTATCTGTATATATAAATATAGATCGTCAAATACTGAGGCACATTGTACATCAAACATCCAAAATGAACGCGCATTTCCTTCTGTCACAATTTATACAATGATCAGTTTATTCAATTGATTTGATTTATTTCATTTTTTGGCAAATAAATACTTGCTTAAAAATGGATGTGAAAGATTACTTTAACACGCATTCTATCTTGTTTAACTACTTAGTTTTAATCCGACTTTGAAGCAATACAAATTTTAAAAAATAGTGAGAAAATTATTTTATAGCCAAAATTAAATAAATCCGATTTGAAATACTGGTAATATATAATTTTCCAAAATAGCCAAAATCTATGATTTAATTGCAATTACAGAGGATTTTGGTTAATTTAGTAAAAATATACAGTATTTATGATAGATTGATCACAATATTCAATTATCTATCGTTTTCAAGTCATTTTTGAAAACAGTCGTGATTTGTTTCTGTTTTTATTGAACTTCACTTTCTTTAATTTCTTCTACAATTTCAAACGGGCAATGGTTTTACTAAACCTTGAGCGATCACGAGATTCTGTTAAAAAGTAACAATCAAATCACGAGTAAATTTAAAAGAACAAAATGTTAAGGTTCAAAGTCAAAAACAAAAAATAGAAGTTCGTAAACAATAAATTAGATATTTAAAATACGATCATTTAAAAAAATTAATAGTATTGAGATAAAAATGCATGAGATAATAATGCAGTTACATTGGATTATAGATATACATATTGTTACGGACCAGAGAAACGTAGCTGAGCTTTACAAGCTTTTTCAATAACCCCAGAGCCTATAATTTATTATCGAAATTTTTGAAGCTTATGTCTATTGTCCTTTTGCTATTTCCTAGCAAATATCCTGATAATTACACAAAATCACAGAGGTTTCTTTGTTGGTTAATTAACCAACCCCACAAAAATCTTTGGCACATAAATTCTGAAAATTTCAGACGTGAAAAATTGAATGAAACAAAAATGTGGAAATGTATAAATGCCTTTTCACAAAAGTTATTTTTTACCAAAATCACGACGTGCAAAATAGGTTATATTATATATCATTCGATTTCGGTATTTTGTCTGCTGTACAAGTAGTGATGAAGATTTGTTTCTATTTTTAACATTTGCAAATATTTTGATTCCCGACCAACTGTATGCTAAGCTCATGACAGCTGTTAAAAAAATAATGATGATGGAAAATATTTTGTTTCTCTTCTCGACAACGTTTCTGGGGAGAGAGAGAGAGAGAGAGAGAGAGAGAGAGAGAGAGAGAGAGAGAGTCAACATAATCTGCAAACTTCATTTTGACTAAACAAAACAATGAATCTA
Source organism: Magallana hongkongensis (assembly GCA_016163765.1). Taxonomy (NCBI): domain Eukaryota; kingdom Metazoa; phylum Mollusca; class Bivalvia; order Ostreida; family Ostreidae; genus Magallana; species Magallana hongkongensis. Next base: position 14,659,252 of record WFKH01011581.1, on the reverse strand, counting down.
CATAATAATTACATTTTTGACGATAACGATAAAATTAAAGTAAATAATTAAAATTCATTAAACACATTGATCAACCACTAAACACTTTATTTCTAAGCTTCATTGTACAAATGAACCTTTATCCACATAATACATTCAATCATCCCTGTATTACAAAATTACAAAGAAGTTCCCATCTATATCAATTATAATAATACTTTCCTAAAGCAACTCTCAAAATAAAGAAAACTGGAGGAGAGTGTGGTTAAGAAAGGTGAATAAATTGTTGACAAGTGTAGAGTTAACGTTGTGAATGATTTATGCTGTTCATTAAGAATTCATATTATACATAGCATAATCTTGTCATGATTTTTAGTTTGAGTTTATTTTAATTCTGGAAAGCATACGAAAGGTAAGGATGGCATTTTACTCGTCGATCGTTATTTCTATTTAAATGTTCAGTATAAAAATATTTGTTTCTTATAATTATCCTTTTAAAAGAGTAATGTTCTTTTGATAAATTTAATTTCTATAACAATTTTGATAAAAAAAATTACTTTTGATTGACCATGATAATTTACCTTTACTAATTTTTTAAAACTTATTTATTTAAATAATGTTATCATTAATATTATTGTTAGAAGATAATACTTTCATCAAGTCTGTGAGTTAAGAACAACATCTTCAATGATCATCCTTTGTACATCGTCCGACTGTGGGTTGGCACCACAGCTCGGCAATTAGGTTTGACAAATCGTTATGTCAAGTCTTGAAACAATACTCAGAGAACATTGCTATGTCTCTCAGAAGTCTCTCATTAACATGCTAGATCACTTGAAATTGTCAAAGTGATTGATCCTCTTGACAAATAGTACCGTCAGCCTTTACAAATCGTGATTACATTCTGCGTAAAGTATACAATACAGCGATTAATTGTATTGAAAAAAAATGATTAACTTGAGAACTTGACACCAAAACATGTTAAAGATAGTTACATTACATGGTCTTTTTCTTAATGTAAGTGGTTCAGACACCGACAATTCTAAGACTATTGATTAAAAATTGATATAATTTTAACATGTTTCATTTTATGTTTTCTTCCTCAGATGAGGGTTACAATAGCAATATTGTTTACCCTTAGTGCATTGGCACTTGGAAAAATTGAGCGAATGCAAATGCCCAGAGGACTGTGCAGTGCTTACACAGATATAGGGCGTCAATACAAATTACCCGGAAACACAAAAACCCAACAAGAAGTTCAGTCCTTGGCTCTTCGCCAGTACTTATGGACAACTGCCGCTGAGCGCTCAACCAGTAAAATTCCCGATGCCACTGTCAAATGGATTGAGGGTCTTGATAGAGAAATCTACAACTTGGCCAATCAACAGGGCAGAAAAAAGAGACAAGCGTCTTGGTATCGCGGGCAGCGTAAGGAAATCCGGAAGCTTAATGAAATGGAAAGATTGCAAGTTTTCGACTGTTTGAAAAAACTAAAAGCAACGACGGTATGTATCAAACTTAATCAAACACGTAAACATAATTCCTATAAACTATAGTATCCATATATAATGAAAAATATCTGATGTCAAACCATCATATCTTAACTGCAAGGCATTGAAAGGAGTTTCTTAAATAATATTATGATTATGAATTTTTAGACTGTGCAACCTAACGTTTATGATGCTATAGCTGGTGTCCATCAGGCCACAATAGTACCTGCTTCTCGCTTCGGGTGTGGATTCCTCGGATTTAATAGAATTTTCCTGCTTAGGTAGGTGATAAAATACATACAGATCGGTCAGCATAAATACATATTAACATAAAAACTGACAAATACTATTCAAACGTTTTGATTATTCTATGAAGTAAAAATCCATTTACTGTTTCTTCAATGTGGACGCACTTTTGGTATAAAAAGATACCGGTATGACATTAACTTGTGTAAAAGGAACATGTACATGTAAGTCACTATAGTATTCAAAATGCCAAAGTAAAAATTTAGTTTTAACTTGGTATAAATCAATAAAATAATACCACCAAAGACAATTATTTGATTTACTTACAGATTGGAAATGGCAATGAGACAAATATGCAGTCCTACAATAACAATTCCATATTGGGCATCTACACTCGAGGAAACCCTCAATGACCCCACCGTATCTGTCGTATGGTCGCCCGAATTCTTCGGAAACGGTTACAACTTCGTAGAGACCGGGCCATTTGCTAACTGGACTGACGGCACAGGCAGAAGAATATCTCGTAATCTAAATCACATAGGTGGTGTGCTAACTGAAAGTGACATTGAACGAGTAGTCGAAAGAAATACTCATTACCACGACATCTTTATGAATCCTAAAACAAAAGACTTTGCGAATACTCTAGAAGGAATAAACTACAACGTTCACGGCTATGTCGGAGGAACGATGAATAGATTAAATCGCGCCGCATACGATCCTGTTTTTATCTTCCACTATGCATACATCGACCACTTATTTGAAAAGGCGAGAGAAAATTTCCGCATGAAAGGTTTTAATCCTGCCAACGACTATCCAACATGTCCGGGCGTCCATGATTCCCAGGCCCCAATGGCCAATTTTACATTCTTCCGAAACATCGACGGCTTGAACGATATTTGGACAAATCAGTATTTTTACTATGACGATGTGCCAACTTGCTCTGCTCTTAACAGAGACTGCGGAACGCCGTATCTGACATGCGCAAACATCGCTGGACAATGGAAATGTCAGTCAACAGTTACCAAGTACGCTTTTGATATGTCTCCCGAAGTTCCGATGGCCTCTAATTTATTAAACCAACAACTTCCTGGTCAACAGTTCAAAGCTCCAGTAAATAATCCAAATGCTGCATTTCCCGGACTAAATGGACCCTCAAATCCTTTCGGAGGAATTGTTCCATCGAATCAACCACTTGGACCACCTCAACAAAATCTTGTTAATATGGGTGGTTTTGGAGCTCAGCAAACTGCGATGAACCCAGGACAGCAACATTTAGAACCAAATGTTCCTGTCCCCCAGACAGTTGTTGGTCCAAGAACTCAAATGGGTCCCTCCAGTCTGAATTCCCAGTTTGGTGGTGTCAGCAACCCACTTCCAGAGCAACCAAATCCAGATCCCACCCACGGACACACGGGATTAAGCCAAACACACTCGATTTCTGGTGTTCCCAACACAATTGGATCTGGAATGTCTCATTTTGGAAATCAAATTATCCACTCATTACCCGTACAATCTAACCCCCAACAACCGCCCTCGCAAGGAAATCTGCAACAACCACAATCCCTTCATGGAAATCTGCAACAATCTGTGCAGGGAAATCCCCATCCTCAACATGGAAATATGCAAAGTGGTGTTCATTCGCCTTTTAATCCCTTTGAGCAAGCACCACAAAATGTTGGTATGGAATTACCCGTAATGGGTACAGTTACTGGAATGGAACTGCCAGTAATAGATCCACCTTCCCCAAACCAGGTCGATCCCCATATGCATATTAATCCATTTGATCAATTCGGTCCAAGCCCGGTTGTATCAAGGCCTGAGCAACCACAAGTACAAAATCCGATGCCACAGGTAGTCACTACGGCCCCACCTGTAGCTATCAACCCCCCACAGGTAAAACCCTTCAACACTGTAATCGGTCCGCAACCTGTTCCACCAATGCCAAAGTCTACTCCTGTTGCTCCACAGGTGAAGCCAAAAGCGCCGTCCATCATATCCAACTTAAACGTGCCGGGAAATAACCCACAAGCACCAGGTGGCAATTTCTTCAGTTGGAGACAAAATCCACACAATTCGTTCAGCATAAGAAGACAGAGACGAAGTGTATTTTCTGACTTACCAATGCCATTAAACAATGATTGTACTTCTTGGATACACGAACTGGCATACCCAATTCAAAACACCTATGAGATTGACGGAGTTGCCGATTCCTCAAAATGGCTGTACATACCAATAGCTATAAAAACGGTGAGAGCCCCCAACCACACATACGAAATCAATGGTTATAAAAATGGTGTCAGATCTACTTATGATATTTACGATCCACAGAATTCTAATCAATTTCAAAGAAGACTTAAGGTCGATCAACTGCCACAGAGAACACATTCTTCGATCAGCGGTTCTGGTGCTTCAAAGGTATATCTGAAATCAGATGGTTTATCATACGACGGTTCCTTCCTAGACTATGTACTTGTTGATAACCGTATGCCCATATCGGAGTACATAGGATATGTAGCGGTCAAAGACCCGAAGTTTGGACGATCACAATCGTTCATTTCCGTATTTGACTCACTCGGAGAATTATGTAAACCTAGATGTGCAACATCAAGATCTAGGTCCAACCCCAAGTACCGACCATGTTCCGGTCTCATCGAAGCCGACACCTCATCCCCAGAAATGGCGTACAAAAGTATCCCCGATGCCATTTTGGACATGTGGACCATTAAAGACCCACATACCCCACGGGTGACCAGACCTCCTTACCTTGAATTCATTTGTGACAACACAAACACTCTTTACTGGGAAGGCTGTGAAAATGATAGATATCAATAAAACTGACTTGTTTCTCAATAATTTATTACAAAAAACAACTTTGTAAATGGTAATTTAACTTATAATCCCCTTTGCAGTTCCAGAAAATGGTCTGGGTGTCTACATTATAATAATGATTTAGGATATCACAATATTTTGACAGTCTTTGTCTGTCTTGAATTTCATTGTCACACGATCAGTAATTTGGAGAAGTGGCATAAGGTGTGTCTACACTTTGTCTGGGTTTTGAAGGAACTTTGTATTGCGTTGTTGAAAAGACAACTGGTGCCGCTGCGTGTACAATATGGCAATAAATACTCCGAAACCATCACAGGCTCTTTCTCTTTTCAAATATTGAGATTATCTGAGTCGCTTCACCTGACAAAAATATTAAAAGCATTAAAAATGGAGTCGCATGTGCATTCAATTTCAACCAATTTACAAAAAATCATATGGATGTAATTGCATTTAACTTATTATTAACGAAATCTCGAGCAAAAGAAAATTTTTAAAAACTAGATCGCACTACTTCATGGATATATAAAATATTGCGTCTATTTATACCCTTTGCGCATAGATAAAAATATAACAAGGAAAGAAAGCTTCTTAAGCAATAAACGTGATAGGACGTTCCTGTCTGGTTTAGATTTCGCGTCGTCTCAGTGCGATTTGTTACAGCTTAAAAATAAAACATAATTTATGTTACAGTTAATTAAATTGTTTTAAATAATTATACAGCATAAGAATTGCTGATGCAGTGAAATAAGAGAATAAGATACAATCAATGACCTTGTGTTTAGTTATGGTGCTAGTAATACACATATTTGGGTTTTTATACTTAATTCTACCAATCTACCCTTTTCTTAAGATACCAACGTACCACAGGCGCCTTACGTTAAACATATTCCTTTTAATAATAAAATTATCCCTTGTACTATAATATTTTTATTATTAAAGAGATATTTTTAACCTCAGCCCAGGCGCCTATGCAACGTACTCCTTTTCATAACAGTACGTACAGTAAGTCAGCGGGTTAGAATGTTTAACATCGAATCTCTGTGAAATGAAGCCCACAAATTATAAGTTCAAATACGATAGTAATAATATCATTGTTTGAATGAATTGCCATTTATATTTTTATAACTTTTCTGTAACTAACTTTAACAAATGATTCGTTTTCATTTTGTACACATGCAAAACATGCTAACTTGAAAAACTTCCTAAAGTTGTGAAATACCATTTATTTGCATAATATTGATAAATGTATTGATTTCTGCATTACTTTCACATTTTCGCTCTTTTATTCCTTACAACCACCAGGGGTTTTTTATAACTCTATAAACGCAATTGCTTTTATCAACAGTCATTAACACTGAATTGCAAACATAAGTGGTAAACAACATTTGTCAGTGATTATGGTATTATAAACTACAAATGATTTGCTTGCATATTTACCATGATACAATCCAAGCAATTGCAGTTCATAATGCCATGTTTGCAAAAACAGGTTGAAATGTTCCTATAAATAACACAAATTCTAACTACATGTGTTCAAATGGCTGTTTATTTTTTTTTTTTCAGTACAATCTAAACTTTAAATATGTTACCTTTGATAGAAAAGCATCACAAATTTCTATGGTAAACTGTTCTAATGTTTGACCTCCCAGCTGGCTTTTGCTTCTCATTCCCTGTACAAACAAAATAAGTACATGACCATATGTTGTTATCATACATTGATTTTAAAAATGATTTACATATTCCTGAGGTTTATCTGTGCTTTACATTTAATGTACATATAATTATCATCATCTCAAGATAATATCATTGACATACATTTTTATTCTAAAGAATCTTCAAGGATCTTTTATAATTATGTTTAGCTGAAGAATGAAGAATTTTGTAAATCTGAAGAATGAAAAGCTTTAAAATATGTTCCTGTGAAACAGTCTCAAGGTCCAAATTCAAGTCGTTAAGCGATTTCACACTGTTTGTTTTTGTGGGTTATTTTCAGGGGGTGAGGGAAGGAATTTCTACCTTACCTTTGCCATATACAGGAACGTTACATCATTTCCCATGCCTTTTGAATTGATTATTCATACGATTGTTAATAAAAACACTGAGTCTTTAAGTGAATGTCTCTGCTGCCCTCACATTAACAGAGTCAACTATTATCTCTAGACATTATTAAGATCTTTGTGATGCACTACCAGTTGCATAATTAAAATCCATAATTAATGAATTAATAACTTCCTTATTAATCCAGCGCATGAACTGTATACAAAGCTTTGCACTTTACACTAATGAAAGAGTTCACAGTTTGTTCTTTCAGAATTACAGATCAGCAGGGGCAGCTCCATTGACTATAGGATACATGGATCAAAAGGAATAAATTACATTTACTGAATACAAGATTATTTTTGCACTATGATGTTTTGTCCAATAACTGTTTTAAAAAATGTTTAATACAGAAGTACCTTTAAGTCTTCAATTAGCTCTGTTTTAGATTTGCCAATTGTCAATTCTAATGAGGGAAAATTGGGCTAAAATCTAACTGGGGCAAATTTTCCCTGTATACAGTATCAGTGGACATTTTGCAATGTAAAAATTCAAAAGAATTCAAACTTACTGCTTATCAAATCCTTTATCAAGAATATTAAAAAAGGATTTTGCAAAATACATGTAAGTGTATTAGGTATGAAAAAAAACTAGTGCTGGAGTTGAAGAACTTTTTGTTGAAAATACTCACTCGTTCTAAGGCATAAAACAGTCCATCTGGTCCTAGGTTATACCCAGCTTCTACAATTCTACAACAGAGAAGTGGACACGATCGAAATCTTGCATATCTTTTTTAGTGAATGAAATATCCAGTGTGTAACTGTTCACACCATTAAATTATCTCCTTAATATGCCATACCCATAAACTCAAATGAAGCATATGTGAGTTCCTTATTGCACGTCAAGGGTTAGTATCTTCCTGTAATTATAAGTACATGTAGTTCTAATCCCATGTAGAATGGGTACTAACCTTAAACTTGCTATGTTGCAAAACTGGTGCGAGTTCTGTTTTGTGTCAATCAATAATTTAAAATAATGTGTAATATATGTGAATAAATAAAAAAATACATGTGGGAAAAATTCTAATTTTAAAAAATAGATAACTAAAACACTGAAATTTTAAAAAGGCAGTGTGTGTATGTATGTATGTGCACGGTGAAGAAACATTCATGAAAAATAGAAGCTTAACATTAATGAATTTGAGTACCATATATAATACTATTACAGAAAATCAAAGCTACAAAAAAACACAAATAAAATATAGTTCTTAATATCCCTTTAAAACCTCAAAACCCTCTTCTTCATTAGTAAAATAATCATTAGCTACGATTTAAGTTGATTTATAAAATGCACACAATATCTGTTTCAATGCTATATGAAGTACAACGCCTACTCCTCAAAAGTCTTTTTTTTTGAAAACCAAAACAACCAACCAGTGCATGTGTTTACTTACGACAAAGAAAATGGATCAGTCTGCCCTGTGTATGGACTAAAAGGTATAGGAGCAAAATAAATCATAATTATGGGTTCTTTTATCTGCTTGATTTCATTTAGTTTTCTTTACCATCTGCTTATCAAAACACTTGTAAATCAAATCAAGGGGGGAAAGTTCAGTCTCTCTTCCAGGTTCAATGTGCAAGAAATAGATTGGTTATCATAAATCATTGAAATGAATTCAATTACAGGTACATTATATAATTGCATTTCTGTTAGCAGAGGGCATTGTCAATTTCAGAAAGTTACAAGAGTCCTGCTTTGATTTTTCTATTAAATACCTATGTTAATTTGGATATATTTGGCTAATTTTGGAAATGAGTCCAGAAATTTTAACACAGCAACATCAAAACATGACATCAATGTGTTCTTTTCCTTGAATGGTAATGTCACAGAGTCTATGAAGAGGTATATTTATGCTTCAACCTCTACCAATAAATCTATCAAAATCCGACTAATTTCCAAAACATACTTGCGAGCGTCTGTCCGAGTATTTGCTAAAGCTGCCTTCAGTTGTTCGTTGACCACATCTGATAGAATTTTGTCTACTTTGCCAGAACTCTGAAAGTCTAACGAATTAAACAGCATCTCACATAACTTCACGTAATCTGAAATTTAAAAAAAATCAACAGCTAAGTTACATTCAAATATAAATTGCCACTTTCTGAAAAATTACCAGCACTGAAAGTACCAGTAATAACATTGAAAATGATTTTTACCTTGTAGTACACAGCATGTGAAGACACCAGACTTGTAAACATCAAAGGTAATGGCTTCATAGTCTAAACATTCAATTTTCTTGAGAAGTTTGGTTGTAACAGGTTGTGGTATATCCCTGTGGACAAAGCAGTTTTGCTGTAGTGTTTCAGCTTTGAACAATAATCCGTGTCTGTAGAGTCATTACATAATGATATATATATATTGTAGGGAAAACAATATTGGTGGTTTATGTGTCATTGAGCACACCTAATTACCCCAAAATGTTACAGATATCAGCACACTTTTAGTACATACATGTATTAAAATAATAATTTATTCTATAGACAGGCAGGCTTGTAGCACAGACACCTATATCCTTTTATAGTAAGATAATTTTCTATCCTATTATTACAGTTTTTATAATTATAGTGGAGGAAATTATCTTAATTTAAGTTACTATATAAAAAAAATATTTTTAACTTCATGTGCCAGTTGCTTGTAGAATGGAAAGGGTAGGAAAGAAGGCCAAACAATGTTATAAAATGTAGTTATATCATAGGTTCATGGCCCCACTCTTCGTTGTTTTCCAACAATGGCCATTAAAGATTTTTACTGCCACCTCCACCTAATCAGCTCAACCACATCTTAACTTTTTTTTCAAATGCACAACTTGGCAAGCATGGGAGTACTAGGATAAATTAAAAAGTGTCATCAAATAATTAATTAGTTATTCATAAAATTGTATACACAAACATTTTGTGAATAGAGAGTTACTTTACCAATACATGAACTACATTAACCTAATCTGTAGTGATCAATACCTGCAAAGGGTCTTGATTAGGTCTGTGTAGGAAGTTCCATTCACTCCATACAGTCTTTTACCAACTGCAAGTGAAGGAATAACAAACTGAAAGTGTACATTCAGCTATAAATTAAATCAAAGTCATCATTGAGATCTACACTCTTCTTATAAAGACTGTCCTCTGTTAGAAATATACCATTAATTTAAAAAAAAAACCAAATACACCTGTATAATTTATGTGTTTATTTGTGTGTAAGAAACAAATTGTATTTCACTTACATACCGTATGTACATGCACATTTAGTATGAGTATACAATTGCATTTTTTGTTAGCCTATAGCACAAATTTAGTTTTCATTTTAATTCATATACTCTGATACTAAGTATTCCATTGGAAAAAGGCATTTTTGTACCAAAAATTGCTTCAAAATTTATTTCACATCCCAATTACTACATACATGTATGTACTTATAAATTTTTAGATTCTTTGGAGTATTGTGTAAGATACATATTAAAGATAATTTCATTTGTATAAATTTACTATTCAAAAAATATCCAGAAAATATATTTCAGTTATCTGGATATTACTGATAATAAATCATTCATATATTAAAAGGGTAGTAAAATTCCCACTTTCATTTTAGTTTTATGCTTATACATGTACTAATAATTTATGTATGGTTGAATGCTTGTATTTTCCGATTTTGAATCATGGTAAATTGTAAGCTTGATTGTGACTTCTTTACACCTTGAAAAATCAAACTTATCAGTCTATCAAATATTGAGAAGCAAAGAAAGGAAGAATTGAAGTGTTCTCAACAATAGATCATATAAATGTATGGAAGCCCAAAATACAGTAGGTCAAATCACTTCATAAGTAGAAATTTATAGTTAATCTAGATCTACAAAAACTATAGTCATGTTGTTAATGGAAACTGAAAAGTAGAGAAAAAGTTAAGATTACATAATTCAAACACAGTAATTCTACTATATGGAGCTAAAGGAAAAATAAACACTTGTTAATTTCACACTGTAATTATGGACCATGCTATGCATTTTTTCTCGGGTTAATTAATCCGTGCAGTTACCACTTAGTCTAACAATTTTAAAGTTAAATATAGTCAAATTGAAATAAGATTAGAATTATTTTAAAATCATGCATTTCTTTGATGAATTATTCATTGAGAATGATATGCCTCTTTGTATTTAAATATACATGTAAAATTTATTTTTTATCAAAGCAAAGTAATAGTAAGATTCTCAGGGTAAAGATGTTAATTCCTCTTCATTGTGGAAAGTTCATGATCCAAGAGAGATTTTTATACAGAGTTTAATACTCACTATCCTCCTCCAAAAACACTAAATCTGAAGACTTCCTCCCAAAATCTGATTTTCAAAATTGATACAAGAATAAAAATAGTTAAAACATTTTTTTTCCATTTAGAACATATGTCAAGATGTCAACTAAATAAATATTTGATTATAAGGTTACCCTGGCATGATTAAAGCACAAATATCATAACTGTATAAAATGTATGTATTAAGGTATATGTGAAAATTAATATAAAGGACATCATGATAATTCTATTTTTGGATTACCAGTCTAAAATATGCAATTATTCTTTCCCTAGCAATGTGAGATTTACTGTATGGGTTTTATTCACTTACAAGACTTAGTCTGCATTATAAATATTTCATGATTTTGGGTGTTTCAGAATTTTATTCATGGAAAGAAAAGTTAACTTTCTCGCTAATGAACAAACCCAGATTTTTAATTCATTTTCGGATCCCTTTTTTATATACATGCATGCATGTACATGTAATTTATGTTACAAACTCTTTAAAATACTTCTTTTCTAACATAAACAAATTTTGAATGACATTAAAAGCCTTAATTAACACAATTCTCTTCTCCAAAAAAGCGACAGCAATTCTACTTAGCTATTACGCATATGTCTGTGGAAGTGAATCGTAATCCATACAGTGAGCATAAAAAGCTCCCCTACATTCTTTTTTATAACAATTATGCCCACAAAGTGCCATACTAAATCATTAGCCTATGCAAAATGGGAACTGCTATCCAGTTTCAACACCAAAAAATCAGGTATGGTAATTATTTTCTCCTTGTGTGTAAAACAATGAAAAACCACAGAGAATTAAATTTTGCAGCCTGTACATGCACACACCAGAAATTTAAATGAAGGGCTGCCAGTATATGCACAGGTATGAATCTTAATTACAACGAAACTTAATATTATCATGAGTGTTATCATTTGGTCTGCATTTCAAATTGTGAGATTTCTAATCAAAAAGTAAAGCAATGTTTCTGCACCTTGTCAATTAACACTGGAAAAATGAATAAAATGTTTTAATAATTAAAGTTACCGGTATACAGTATATCTTGCTTTAATTAATTTAATGCAAACATAAAGATGTGTATTAGTCGCTACAATAATTACCTTTCAATAATTCATTTATTTCAATACCCAAGTTCTATAATCAATTAAGGGACTACAAGTAATCTAGCAGTGTAACCTTTGCACTATAAAAGAGCATCTATCCATTAATTCACTCACCTTTTTGCTTGAGCATTATGTCATAGGCTTGACGCACATTCATTTCAAACACTGGGCGGCTATGATGGGTCATTTCAATAATGTTACGAGCTTTTAGTACCAAGTTTGACTGGTCTTCTAGGGAGTCAAAACTAAATAGATATGCAAGAAAAAATGCTGACTAATTCACATATAAATATTAAAATATTTTCTTTTAAATTAATTGAAAACGGAGAATATGTAGTAAATCTACAGTGCATGAACATGAATAAAATGTTTGGGATGAAAAAAAAAAAGCCTTGATGTCATAAATTATTGGTAAGTTTACTTATTGAAAATGAAGAATATACAGGAAATAAACATTGAACATCAATCCTTGTCAATGGCCTTAATGCATTATACACTGGATATATATATATAGACAATAATTTAAGTTATGAAGTTTATTGACTTAACTAATGAAGGAGCCATTACCTCATCAAATACTGGTAGGTGTAAATTAATCAATAATACTTATAACTTACTAATCTGAGAGGAATGTAATGGGGTCCTCTGGTCTGTTACTGACAATTTTACCCAAAACATCTTTCATCAAACTTCCAATGCTATATCTCTCTGTTAGTAAGAAATATCAATGAAAATATATAAAAAATTTAAAACATCTTGAAACTATAGTCAATGGCAAAAATTCTATTACTCAAGAGGGTAAAATAAAGACTTGTGTGAAAATATTTTCAGTCATGCAAGTTACATACATCGTGCATTTAATACAGTTCCTGTAATTATGCAGAATACTGAATTAATTTAAAGTCTCTCTCTTTTTTTCTTTCTCCCACTCTCTTCATCAATATTAGAGGGCGAAGGTCACAAAGTTCTCTCATGGGCCAGATGGGCCCTGGAGGGCATAGCCCCTACTTCAGATAACAAGTATATATGAGAATAAGAGAATATTTCAGAGACTGAGTTAACAATCTATACCCTCTAAACTTGAAAACTGCATGTGGTTCAAAATGGCAGTCAATACTCTTTGCCACGTTGTGTTTTTTTTTTTAATCTTGTGCCAATATCCTGTATACAGAGATTTTTTCCAAATCAGATTATAACACAGCAAATTAAATTCACTTGTTCCTAAAATATTGTTTACATGATTAAACTAGATGTGTTGTAATGCCACGAATGCCCCTGCAGGCAACCAATATTTCAAAAGCCAAATTTAGTATAACTTTTGTTTGATTGCAGAATAAGTTATAAATCGCTGATAATTACTCATTTTCTTTTAAGCTCAAGAGGCATAACTCTGTCAAAAATCTTCGAACTGGAACCAATATCAAACTTGACATGTATTTTCTAATAAATTAACCTTACATGAAATATCAACTTTACATATGCATTACTTCAAAAGTTAGAGAGCGGAAACTAAGAATTTCCCATTTTTTCTTAAGTTCAAGAGGCATAACTCTGTCAAAAATCATCAGACCGGAACTAAATTTGAACTTGATCTGTATTTTCTTGTAAATAACCTACATATGAAATATCAGCTTTAAATATGTGCCCCTTCAAAAGTTAGAGAGCGGAGACTGAGAATTTCTCTCTCTTTTTTTTTAAAAGTTCAAAAGTTCAAGCATAACTCTGTCAAAAATTATCGGACTGGAAACTAAATTTGAACTTGATCTGTATTTACTTGTAAATAACCTACATATGAAATATCAGCTTTATATATGCGTCCCTTCAAAAGTTAGAGACTGAAAACTGAGAATTTCTCAGTTTTTTCAAAGTTCAAGAGGCACAACTCTGTCAAAAATCATATCGGATTAGAACCAAATTCAAACTCAACCTGTATATATTTCTATGACACATCCATTTATTAAATTTGAATTGAATGTGTGCAACGGTTGTTGAGATAATGATCGGAAAGTTAATTTCCCATTTTTTTTTAAGTTCAAGAGGCATAACTCTGTTGAAAATCATCGGACTGGAACTAAATTTGAAATTGATCTGTATTTTCTTGTAAATAACCTACATATGAAATATCAGCTTTATATATGCGTCCCTTCAAAAGTTAGCGATTGAAAACTGAGTATTTCTCATTTTTTTCAAAGTTCAAGAGGCACAGCTCTGTCAAAAATCATATCGAACTGGAACCAAATTCGAACTCAACCTGTATATTTCTATGACACATCCATTTATTAAATTTGAATTGAATGTGTGCAACGGTTGTTGAGATAATGATCGGAAAGTGAATTTCCCATTTTTTTTAAAGTTCAAGAGGCATAACTCTGTCGAAAATCATCAGACCGATACCAAATTCGAACTCAACCTGTATATTCATTAGACACATCCATATATCAAATTTGAGTTGAATGTGTGCAACGGTTGTTGAGATAATGATCGGAAAGTTAATGATGATGGAAAGACAGAATGACGGAATGGGGTAACACTATATGCCCCTGCCATTTCATGGCGGGGGCATAAAAATGTGTCATTCTTTTGCAACCAGGGATAGACATTAACTTTTAAATTCACTTGCCCTTCGGACAAGTGAACTCAAATATTGACTTGCCCGAATCTTAAACTTGGTTGCCCGCATTAAGTACGAAGAAAAAACAGTAATACGCAAATAATGTAATGCTACAGTACAAAGACTAGTAGATCTTGATAATCAGATATCACGAATTTCATCATTTTCTAATTCTGAGGAGAAGCTGGGGGGTCGTGTGCCAGCATGAACTTAGCAGGGCATCCATCTTCGTCATCGTTTTTCTTTTAAGTTTGTAATTTATTTTTTTTTTGTTATTTTCAGTAGAAACTTTTCACTCTTTTGATTTACCAATACTTTCATTTTGTTTCCCCAAAAAGTATATTTAAAAAGAGAAGTTAAAAACCGAACGATCTCCGTTTCCATCAAACAAACGAAATGAATAAGTCGTACGACAAATGCATTCAGAATATCGTGACAGGATTCCGTCATATGATCATGGTTGGCTCTATATCATGACAGCACATACCGTTACGGAAAAAACTGTCCTCGAAATCTTGTATATGTATTCGCGCGATTGGTAAATCAATGAAAAAAAGAATACTATATCATATGGAACGACTTACCTAAAGCGCTAACGGAAGACTGAAGAGTTCCAAATCGGAAAAGTTTTAATGATGAAAATTGTTTGTAACCCCCCCCAAAAAAGACGTACTTCTAATTAGAAATTTTACTTGCCCGATCGGACAAGTCTATCCAGAGTTTCACTTGCCCGAATAGAGATTTTACTTGCCCCGGGCAATCGGGCAACCGTTAATGTCGATCCCTGGCAACTGATCTTACTGATGAGATATGTATATTCAACTTTGTTGCAACTTTTACATGAATTTATTGAAATAAATTAACAGTAATAATGTGATTGTGTTTTTCGGCTTTGCCCTTCAAACAGTCACACCATAAAACATATAAACTATAACCTTGAGCAGAGGTACATGAACATATCAGTATCTGCATAATATCGAAATAAAATTATGACGAATTTCTGTTCATGTGAGCATACAAAATTCAACTGATTTTGCATCTAGTTTAACATATAAAATGGAGCATGGTCTATACAAGATGGTCCAGAGTCACTATCTTGTATGATGTCATTAAGTCATTCTCAAACACAATTCATCAGTCAACACCCGAACTACATGTATCTAGGGTAAGGTTAAAGTGTTAGACTGAAAATGAACGCTTAAACGCAAATATCTTCAAAAAAATACATAAATGATTTCGTAACATACTGAACCGCTGACAGGTTACCTAGAAATTGCCTATCAGTTTCTTGTGGACGGTCATCGGCCGAATTTGGTTTCTTTTTGTCCGCCATTTGTAAACATGTTGTATCTGGGTTAGTGATGCGCTTTGATAGATAAAAATAATAAAAACAGAACAAATAACGGATAAAAAACATGTTCCGGAATTTATCTTTTTGTTTTCCAAAAAAAAAGTGCAACATCGGTAATACTGGGTACGCATGTGATATTTTAATATCATGTAATAAACTAAATTAGACTAATAATTAACTTTATTCAAAATATAGAATTCTTTTAAAATGAATTTACCGGAAAACCAAAGTGGTTTTTTTTCCAAGCACCTGTTTGACTGTGACTACAAATCGGAAAGTTTACATTAGAAACACAAGGTAAATTTCTAAAATACAGCTTTAATCAGTTTAAATCAATAGATGGATTTTCAAGTTTAGGAAATGTGCAAATGAGAGACACAATAACTCTAGTATATTTTGATTTAAAGACATTAGATGTTTCACAAATGGCTTTTTTAGATTGCATCTGAAATCTGAACCCTGTTTTTATTTTATATTAAAAAAAATTGCACTTTTTAAAACTTATGATAAGTTTACTCTCGTTTACATGCAACGTATTACAGATTACATGCTTCCCAAAAAACAAAAGCCAAATTTTATCTTTATTAATTTTTTAGAAATTATATTTTAAATTTTTCTTAAGTCAACTGTTTGTATGCCATTATTTCTTAATTGTGTGAGTGACATTTTTATGCTAACAGAAGAGCATGCATATTTTAACACTTTTGCGTATATAGATTTTGCCTGATAGTCTCTGCATTGATAAATTAGTGCAGTTCAGTACAGTATATTGGCCTGGTATTTGGTCCACACATTGATGAAATCATGCAAATTTTCAAATTATTCTGAGCAAATTAACTTAGAAAATTGTATAATGTATCAACTGAAAGAAAGTAAATCTTATAATCAAGAAGAAGAAATACAAAAGAAGATTAATGACGTTTGCAAGCTTATATATACAGCCTTTAAAACAAGGACTTATACGTTCATCGCTATGATGTTCGCATTAAGACTTAAACTTTTATATGATGCTATGCCTGTGTAGATCTAAATAAAGATCTTAATTTATGATATATACATGTACTGGCATATGCATTTTATGCAGATATAAAAATATTTGACTATTCCTTTTTATTTCAGTGCTATTAAACAAAAACCATGTGCAAATATGAAGATGGCTGTCATTGTTTAAATTAAACTCTCATCAAAATGGCAGGGGCAATGCCCCAGTTGGCCTCAGTAAGTGGTTGTTTTACAATGAATATTATGAAGTAAACATTTTAAAAGACATGACCATTTAATTCATGCAGTTATCAATTGTCATATAAGTTCCTTTACATTATTTTCTGTCTCTTCAGAACAGGTGAATCAAATATTTGAAAAAATGTTGCAGGATCATTCCTTTTTTCCATTTTTACTTGCATGTCAATGTATTGCAGACAAAAATTGGTCTTGCCATCAGAAATGGAGACTTCAGAGAACTTAAAATCCTGATTGAGAATGGGGAAAATGTTCATCTAAAGGACAGGGTATGTTGAGTAATTATTCATCATCATCATCATTATCGTCATCATCAATACTATGGTGGAATGTTAGTTTGTCAGTAGTATAACATTTGAATCCAGCAGTATGGTATTTACTGCAATCATATTATACATGTAATTTGTAACACCTACTTGCGCATGATGCATGTATTTAACTATGTATGTTGATAAATTTTATGTATTTGTTTACTCTACTTACACAAATAATTGCTTGGGATATTTGCACATTCACAATTTTAGAGAACCTATACATTAGAATAAAAATATCTGTTTCAGAAAGATAACACCTATCTGCATTATGTATGCACCATGTACAGACCTGTGGTTTTCCACATATTAGCTGCTCAGGGCATTGACATTAACTCTCAAAATAAGGTTAGATTATATGCTTGTTTATTTTTGTTTTAATGTTTGATTCCTTTTTTCTTTCTCACAATGTTTTCTTTTTAGCATCTAATTAAAACTAGTTCTGGATTAACTGCAAGACAAATGTAAAATTATATATAATTATATAATGTTGTTGAAAAAGTAGTGTATAGATATATGTGTAATTTGTTTGTAGTTTGGATATACCCCTCTTCATGTGACAGCCCTCCAGAAAGACAGTCTACATATAGCAGATGTCATGTGTTGTGGAGCAGATCCTTTCATAAAATGCTTTGTAGGTTTTATGCCAAATATTTACGGTATATGGTAAAAATGCTAGCATTATAAATTTTCTCTTCAAGTACCATAATGTAAAGGTACTATGATGTAGATATATATATTATATGTATATGTACTTGTATATACTGATGTTTCAATCTTTGATAAAGATGCCAATGATGTTCAAATATCAGTGGTTTCATTTAGAGTATTTCATAATATGCTGATTTTGTTCTGGAATTATAGAATGGAAAAACAGCAGCCGAGCTTGATACTCATAATACATATTGGCAGATGGTGTATGAAAAGTACAAGGTTAGATTACCATAAACAAGTAATACTCAGATTTTTTGGGTCATGGCATACTATTATACAGTCAAACCTTGTTATCACGAACTAGATGGGACTTGTTAAAAACTTCGAGATATCCAAGTATTCAAGATATCAAGGGTAAATTACTTAAACTATAAGTGGTTGAGACTTACAAATCACTTCGACATATCCATTGTATTTGAGATATCGGTGTTCGAGATACCGAAGTTTAACTGTACATGCAAAAGTGGAACATGAAAGATAGATATCCCGACAAATACCCACCCACCCTTTTTCTACCATGTTTACACCATCTCACATCTGTGAATGTTGAGGATGAAACATCACTATATGGTCTTATCTCAAAAATTCTTCTGTTTTCCATGTTTGTTACCTTATAAGTTTTAGGACCAGTAAAATTAATTTGATGATGTTTATATAAACATGTGGTAAAAATTTATGGGGTAAGGAATGCAGTCTAGTTCACAAGGGATTGTGCAACATAAGAATAGTTTCTAGAGTCAGATGAATATATACACATACAGATCTTTTTCCTGGACTAATACATTTCAGAAAATGCACGAATATGGCATGTCAAACATTGCAATATTCGATCTTTTCCATTTGTATTATATAAATATTCATTTGTATTGTAAAATTTTCTATTTGTATTGTATAATTTTCCATTTGCATTGTATAAATTTCATTTGTATTGTATACTTTTCTATTTGTATTGTATAATTTTCCATTTGTATTGTATGATTTTCCATTAGCATTGTATAAATTTTATTTGTATTGTATAATTCTTTATTTGTATTCTATAATTCACCATTTGTATTCTATAATTTTCCATTTGTATTCTATAATTTTCTATTAATATTGTATAATTTTCAATTTGTATTGTATAATTTTTCATTTGTGATGTATAATTATAGAATACAAATAGAAATTTATACAATACAAATGAAAAATTATACAATACGAATGGAAAATTATAGAATACAAATGGAAAATTATAAAATACAAATAAAAAAAATTATAAAATACAAAAGAAATTTATACAATGCAAATGGAAAATTATAGAATACAAATGAAAATTATAGAATACAAATGGAAAGTTATAAAATACAAATGAAAAGATTATAAAATAGAAAAGAAATGTATACAATGCAAATGGAAAATTATAGAATACAAATGAAAATTATAGAATACAAATGGAAAATTATAGAATACAAATGAAAGTTATAGAATACAAATGGAAAATTATAGAATACAAATGGTAAATTATAGAATACAAATAGAATATCATGCAATAAAAATGAATATTTATACAATACAAATGGAAAATTATAGAATACAAATGAAAATCATAGAATACAAATAGAAAATTATACAATACAAATGAATATTTATACAATACAAATGGAAATGATCGAATATTGCAACGTTTGACATGCCATACACGAAATAGCAAATTAGCAAATATACAGCAAATGTCTTTACTTTGAAAATATAATGTTTCATGCAGAAAAGATGTGTAATTCTAGTAGTTTTGTTAAAGAAAGACTCTCTCTCTCTCTCTCTCTCAAACTGGCTTGATGAAATGACTTCTCGAAATTATCTTTATCAAAATAAATGGGCTTGATGAAATGACTTCTCTAAATTATCATTTGCAGCCAGGAATATTTCATGCTGTAAAAGCTCATGATGTGGAAAAAGTCAAGGAACTACTGCAATGTTGGTGTAAAATGGATTCAAAATATGTATGTTAATTCATTAAAATACCTGTAATTCAGATATGGATAATGAGTCATTTTGAAATTTACATACAGTCCAACCTCATTTACATAGAGATTTCCAAGGATTTTAGATATGTAGATCAAAGTAAAACTAAATACAAACTGGCTGTTTGGACTACATACTCACTTAAATTTATAATCAACACGTCAAAGTTTAGCTGCTGTATTACGAGTTGTTGAAAAATCAGTAATTTATTTGAATAGAATGGACAGACTCTGAGACAGTTTTCAGCAGCCCACAAACATCATGACATAGTGAGGATTCTAGATCAACACAAAGCTACTCTGGTAAGGCAGCTGGACTGCAAATCTCTTATGTTAAAATGTACTGTTTTTATAGAATATAAAATTTTCTTGACAGTATGGTACTTTTCTATTTTTAAGATCATGTACAGTAGTTACATTTTATATATTTGTAATATTTTTTTACAAATGATTCCTTCAATTTTGTTTGATTTCATTAGGATGTCATCTATGGTTGCTTGGAGCTGAACTATGACAGAGTGAGAGCAGGCTTGAAAAAATCATGGTGCAAAATTAACTTCCTTAATAAGGTAGGAAGCCTATTGCATGAAGAAGCTAAAAATGCATTTCTGCATTTTTAAGATAAAGTTGATAAAGTAGAGACAAGTTCAGAAGTTAACAGATGAATTTTTTTCATGAGAATGACATATACATTTTGTACTAATATTACTTGCTAATCTTTAATTGCCTGATTTACTTTGTGATACTTTCCATCAGGCCTCCAGGAAGCAACATATTCTACAGTTTGCCATAGAGATGCAGGACCTGACCCTGGTCAAATTGCTGTGTGACGGTGGGGCCGATGTCAACATTCTGGTGCTGGTTCATGACTACTTTGTGGTATGTCTGTCAATATGTACAAGCCACGATATATCAATGAAATGGCAATAGTACAAGCCACATTATATCAATAAAATGCCTTGTACAAGCCTAAAAAAGCAAAATTATGGCTTCCTTGGCATCCAGAAATATTAAAATAGCAAGGAAAACTGATTGTATTTCATGAATTCTTGAATTGTCACATCTGTTCACATTATTTGTTGACTGTGTTTCCTACACACTTTCTAAGTCTGATTGTCACCCCTGGTTACAATGAAGATGAGCATTATCACTGTCATTGAATGTTGGGAAGATAATTATGTCCAATCCATTAATCATAAAAAGAGGAGAAAAGCAGATTAATATGTCTTCACTGATTCCAAAAATGTAATCTAATATTGCTTAGACAAACACACCGCAACTAAATATAAACATGTTGATGAATTTAAAGAGATGATCTTAACTAGGGATGGAGTTGGGAGTAGACTATATATATGTACTGCATGTATTTATGATTATGTCAATTAAAAATATAGCACCATACTACATATCCATACTTAAGCAGTTGTACAGTATATGCATAGTATTCAAGATATCAAAGTTCAAGAGACAGAAGCTCTACTGTACATGAATAGTCAAAATCTGGATTTTTTTGTTCATAGGAGCTTATAAATAATATGTATTGCTTTGTTAGAATTAAACTGAAGTATTCTATTTTTCTGTATTTATAAAATGTGATACAGTATTTTCTACAGATGAAAGGATTTTATATCATATGGAGTTATTAAAATCAAAGAAGAAATACTATTTCTAAGCATTGACATGAACATATTGTTTATACTATTAGGGCTTTCATGAACTTAAGGTAAAATGAAACAAAGTATTACAATGAAGCATTCTTTTATTTTGGATTTCTTGATAGAAAGTACATTAGTTATTTGTTTTCTCATTCTGTAGCTGTAAACCAATTCTGCCTAATCATTCTAACTTTAGAATTATGTGTAGTTTAAAGCTGCATGATTAATATGCTTCATTTTTTGATTGTTTAAAATTGTTTTTGTTTTAAACTGTTATCAATTTGATAGAAATAAGAGGATTGGTTTTCAGTTCAGCAAAGCTTATGGTATTTAACTTCAGCAGGTGATCTTATCCATATCATATATCGATACATATGTCATTCTTTTAGCACCCATTTATACTTCATAGTGTATTATCAGCACAGTGATATTTATATATGATATATCTATACTTTTCAAATATCATTATTATTATTCAGCACAATGATATAGTCAAATTTGTTTTCATAATTTTTCTTTTTTGGGATAAAGTCTCTCATAATCTCAATCTCTGGCACTTGGTTTTTCTACTGTTTTCTCTCTTTTACATATGAAAAGTTTTAAATAATTTGGTAGAGAATATTAAGATTAGCTCTATATGATTTTAAAGGGGCATGGTCACGATTTTGGTCAAATTTTATTTTTCTATTTTTATTGTTTACAATGCTTTAGTAATGCATTTCTAATGAGCAACCAAAATTAGAGTGTCAGTCGTAGAGTTATAAGAAAGATACAGAGCTCACAATTCTTTGTTATGGAAACAATGGCTCGTGCCATGTTTTTGTTTACGTTGGTTCAATATACCAGTAAAATTTCTTTTTCAAACTGATTTTTCTATCTTCGACTTTGTTTTGAACATAAATAAACAGTACCTAGCATTTGTCACATTCATTTTAGGTCTATATAAACCTGGAATTTTCTTTTCAATATTCAAAATGTAAACAAAAGAATGTTTACATAGCAAAGACTTGTGTGTTCTGTATCTTGCTTATAACTCGACGACTGACTCTCAAATTTTGATTGACTATTAGAAATGCCTTACTAAAGTATTGTAAACATTAATAACGGAAAAATAAATTTTAACCAAACCCTTAAAATGGTCATTTGAGAACATACTACATGTATGCACAGTGAATTATAATCTTTGTTCAGTTTTTTGTTCACTATTTATATATCAGATTATTCGCAAATTACTTGTAAGTGCATACATGATTTCGTTACCTGGTGTTGAGCTGTTAAAGACGTGAAGTTAATTTGTATAAATATACTAGTATTAATATATAATGTTTTCTATTATAATAAAACTTAAACAAGAATGTATGGTACCATACCTAATTTATTTGATTTTAAAAATCTAATATTAACTGTGACCTTTATTTAGAATTTTTAATTGAAGCTATACATGTTTTACTATTTGATCTTGCCAGGGTCCCATGTATTATGAGGTGATAAATACTAAAACACCACAAGACATCATGTGGACTGTTCTCAAAGCAAATGTCAACTTTAACCTTAAAGATGAGGTAAGCTATTTAAACAAAATGTTGAAATTTTTCAGTGAAAAATGCTTTAGAGTTGCTAGCATGTACCTGCAAAATAGGTAAATTGATCATCAGATAAATATGCTCACAAAGAAATTGCAGAGCATATTTATATATAATGCATGTTTGATGAAAATCAGTTTACTCTTTATATATGCATTAAAAAAAAATTTGAACATTAAAAAGATGTTTATTGGAGCAATTCATGCTATTATGGATAAGGTATATAGAGCGAGGGATAAGTATAGGTATATATGAATCATAAAACACAAACCTTAAAACAGCATTGTCAACTTTATGTTAAAGTTTCAACTTTGTTTTTTCTTTCTCTGGGAGGAGGACATAAGTGTACTAGCTATTTTTTTTTTTCTTTCTTTTGTAAGGATAATTTTATAAAAAACATGTCCCCATATATGTTTTGTTTTGTTATATAGAGGGGGAGAAATGCCATGACATATGCTTTGGACAAGGGGAATGGATTCTTACCGACAGAAGTGTTCAAATTCATGCTGAAAAATGGAGCTTACCTTGGAGATAGAGATGATGTATGCCAACTAAATTCACATGTGTTGTTTTTCATTATATTCATTTTTTCACAAATTTTTTAAACAAAGAATTTGATGATGAATTCTGAACTAAAAAGATGCATGGTCTAAAGTGAAGCTACTTTTGTAATAGATGTGTTTCTATTATACATACAATGTCT
Organism: Magallana hongkongensis; assembly: GCA_016163765.1. Classification (NCBI taxonomy): domain Eukaryota; kingdom Metazoa; phylum Mollusca; class Bivalvia; order Ostreida; family Ostreidae; genus Magallana; species Magallana hongkongensis. The sequence goes on along the minus strand of WFKH01011581.1, from coordinate 14,635,047 downwards.
GAAGTGGTAATAGATGGCTTCTGGTCACTGTTTCAGACAGGAGTAGGTATTCGGGAGATTGCCAAGTTTGCTCGAAGGATGGATGTTGTGTCACTTATAGACAAGGTGGGAAAATAAACTGAATTTTAAAATTTTATGAATTATCTCCTCAAACAAATATGTAATAGTTGGAATTCATAATCCTATTAATCCTAGAAAAAAATTGCTGGGGATATTGTCACCACTAATGAAATGATTTCAGTCCTTATCTGGATATTACATGATACATGTAATATGTGATTGTAAGCTAATATACAGTATTGATTATTTGATGCTTTGTTGGACATGAGATATAATAATGTAACATTTTCTTGCAGTACTATATCCAAGTGATTAGGAATTCTGACATGGACATGTTGAGGAAACTTGCAGTAGATGGTTATGGTGGTCTCCTAATTAATTTCAACGTATGCAAACACAGGAAATATATCGCTCTTCTCTATTTTGAGTAAAATGTTTATTTCAGTTGTTGAATGCATATTTTAATAATTTGAATTTTCAATGTCATTTCAGTATAGAGACTCCTATGTGTATGCTGCTGGGAATGACACGGATGATGCCTTAAATTTTATAGAATGGCTGCCAACATTTCAGGTATGTGAAAATAAATAGAGAATATTTAATCAGTTTCCACTTTATCTTTGAAAATTTCAAGAATATTTAATGAAATTCCAGTTCTGATTCAATAAATTATATGTAGGAACAAGTAAGATTACTTCACCTGGCAGTGAGAGAGGAACCTCTTAGTGAATTCTCCTCTATTCTTCAAGCCTGTAAAGAACCAGAGATGTTGATAAATTCTAAAGACAAGGTATGAGTATGAAACAATAAGTAAAATAATCTCTGAACAACATGTGAGGTATTCTGTAATGACAACATCGTTCCTTTTTAGGGAATGCGAACACCACTGATTCTGGCAACATTATTTGCTAGAGATGACATCGTGAATTTTATTCTGAAACAGCCTTACAACATAGACATCAATGCCCAGGACTGTGTAAGAAAAAATATCTGTATCTGTATTCTTTTATTGCAGTTTACAAGGTTATTTTCTCCTGAAAGGCTCTTTTAATGATACATGTATGTCTCTATTTGTTCACTTTGAGCTTACAAAGAAAGAGATAGAGCTAAAACATTAATTTTGTTTTTTTGCTGATAATTGGTAAAATGTACTTTATAATTAACATATCTGCTTCAAGGTAATACATAAACACAAAGAACAGGCCAGCATGCAGTCAAAACTCAATGTTGTCAGGGTTTAAAACATTTCAGTGCTTTAATTACCACGCAGTACTACTTTCGTTGTTTAATTTCTTCAGTTTTCACAGATTTTAATATTTCATATATTAAATACTCAATACTTTTATTTGACTCCATGATTTTGTATGTTTTCTAGTGTAAGAGAACTGCCTACCACTACACATTTGTCCTGGGTCTGGATGGTGAGAGCATCAGGAAATCTCTGGTTCAAGCCGATATCAACCAGTGCCTTGTGGATGTGGTAAGTGGTTTGCTGGTTCTTAAGGTCAGTGTCAAGTCAAAAATTATTTCAAAGTTATTTGAAATTTAAACCTTGATATCTTGAATACTCAGATATCTTGAAGTTTTTCTCAATGAGGTTTGACTGTAGGTTCAAAACCAAAAAGTTGTTTACTAACTATAAAAATATTTTTGTATTACATGTACAGTCTTATATGTACTATAATTATGTGTTTTTCAATTATGCATGATATATACATTATCAACAATTTGTTTTACATTCTTTTTAAATTAAATTCCTTTTTTCGGTGATACAGAAAGGCAGATGGGGAGAGGATTATGCCGAGTTTATTCACAAGCAGGAGTGGATTGATCAGGAAATTACAGTATGAATGCTTAGTGTAAACTTGTTCAGTAACAAATGCAGAACATCAACTAATAAAACATTGTGTATGAGAAACTGTTAGTGCATGATCATTTTATTTAAGCTTCAATCAAATTTTACTGTCATAACATTTAAAAAGCTAAAGACAGCATGCTCTTATTTTACTAGTGCCATAAAGCAAAGATTTTTTGAATTTTTTAACAACTTTTGGATTAATATGCATGTGCATGTGCAATGAAAAGAATTTAAAACTTGCTAATTAATTTTTGCATGAATTTTTATTTTTTAAACCATGCAGGCTAAATATGGAATGGAATTAGAACTTATGTGTGTTGAAAAGGTTTGTATTTTAATGAAATATGATTTTCTATTCAAATTGGTATTATTTGTTTTACTCTTTACCATTATTTATGTAAAAAATAATATATTGTAGAATATACCCATCTTGTTTGAGTTTTCAGGGTATCGAGTAGTATTTTACTGTTTTCCAATTCATCACTTACATTAAACATGCAAACATACAAATGAAACCTTGTTTATTATCAAACTTTAGTCCATTTTAATAGAAATCATTTATTTTTATTCTGAATTATAATTCATTTACAAATCATATTTTATGAAAGGGCCTATATTATTGTCTATATTCTATTATAAGTATGAAGACTTAAGAAAAGTAATTCGATCAAAACGACAAGGATTAAAAGAATTTGTGGAGCTCTTGAGAGATTTTCCTGTACCAGTAGCAGCATTTCCAAAAATAGTAAGTCTCTGAAAGAGTTTTCTCCCTTAACACATTTTTCCCATTGTAATTAACAGCAATATTCTCATGGGTGCATGACCTTTTAATACATTAATCGAAATGAATCTATTTAGTTTCAGTGTTATGTTTGTTGTTGAGATTTTATATGGTTTATATTGCTTTTTGTTGTTTATATTTACGGTACATCAAATTTCTCTTCAATTGCACATTTGATTTCCTGAGAGGATGCATGTTTTGGTTTTTCAGGGACCTAGTAAACTTATTCCAAAGAATTAATTCATTGTTACCATATCTTGTCTACAGTTAGGACCTCTGATGTACTCCTATCGAGACATCATATTTCTGGCAGTGGATTATGGGAAAGAAGACATTGCAATCAGGCTTGCCAATCTTGGAGCAGATTTGTTCAGAAAAGAATGTGTAAGATTCAACTTCAATAATATTTAACATGTTTGTTGTAATACATGTACTTTTAAACAGTGGATGAGTACTTGATGACCTGCTATTACAAAGACAGACTCATTATTATTTAAAATATCTTGAAAATCAAAACATCTCCATTTTTTTTCTATGAACTTTATTGATCGAGTACACAGGAAACAATCATATTTATGGCTATGAAAAAAAATGAGCTCTAATTCTTCTTTAAATTCATTCCAATAAAAACCGAGATCTGTACATGTGTATTGTTAAAAGAAGTTATTTATTTATTGCTGGTTATATTCATGTATCTAAATTCTAAGTTTATGTTCCAGTATAATAGGAAAAGCAAGGATGGAGATGAGGTAACTGTTGCCATGGATGTGATAGAAAGGGCAGCAACTCTGAAAATGGTAAACTTGGTTAATGTTCTCGCCAAAAAGCAGATTCGTCAGAGAGAAGTGTTTACGCCTCGTGTTCCACGACGAGCGCTGGCCAAACTACAGCTGGGGCTGTCCATGAAGAGTCAGGATTTTGAACAGACATTTGTGACAAAGTTACCAATATGCAGTTATTAAATGTCACTGAAGTATGGTTCTATTTATGATTATAATTTCACTGTCAAATTTTGTTTTTGTTAATGTTATTGAATACTTGTTCAGTTTTATAACTTGTATTTTACATAGTTTGTAGGAGCAAGTGTTGTTGGGTTTTGGGAAAATGCATGAATTCTAATTAGTTTTTGTATAAATAAAACACAACTGTTGATAGTGCTTTTAAATAATTAGACTTCAAGATGCTAAGTTCTTTTTTTTTTTTTGGCTATTTATCGTTAAATATACATTTGTTTTCTTTTACATTACTTATGTGCTATGATATATAAATTGTCTGTGATATAATTGATAATAAAATCATACCTAAAGTTGCACACTTTTAAGTTCTTGATTTTTTTAAACTTAAAATCAATATTCAGTAGATATCAGCTTCTTAAATATACTAGGGAATACCAAGGAGTAAACCTTTCACGGTAACTGCGGTACTGCTCTTCTGCCGGGCAAATTGACATGGTTTTTATAAAATATGATAATGATTTACATCATTTTATTATAAAATTAAAATCATCAACAAGCTATATCAATTTGCCCTGCAAAGTGCAGTAGCAGAGTTAACGTAATGGGTTAATGTCAAAGTAGGTTCGAAAATCCAGTCACTATTTCTTCTATTTTAAGAAAATTTCCACATAATTATAATGAATATTCTTTCTGGATTTCTTTGAAATCTATTTTCCGCATGCCATCCAACTGACAGCGGCTTCGTACAATTCACTATCGGACCATGTCTGTAATGTCAACTGAAATCCAGTGCTGGATACGTTGGTTAACATTGTTGCAACCCGAAGATTTGCTTCATCGCTTGAATCGAGTGTATATAAACCGTATGTTACGGTTGGTGTTCCATCAAACGGAGAATTAAAATCTATCCTTTGGGAATAGGGCCATTTAGCTGTCGGATGAAACCCAGCGTGACCTACAGTACCTGATACACCTGTAATTAAGAATACGAGTTTTGATTTCTATTTATATATTTTTTTTATTATATATTTATGACTTTGAGTAAAAGCACATTACACTATGACCTTCAGATCATAAACATTCATTTTATTAAATGTGGATCTCTAATACTTCTAAGTAATATATCTTGATTTTGATGAAATTACTTTTGAGTTTTTTCATAACTATAGCCTGTAAAGAACTTGAGACCCATGGACCAGAAAAACATTTCCGACTTAGTTCTCTCTGATCAAAGTGTCTAAATATTATCACGATATCAAATACAATCATTTACAATTCAGACTTTATTGTTTTACCTTTCTCACCCCCTTTCTGTGTCACATTTGGAAAAAAATCAGAATTTTTCTTTTTCAGAAAATCATGCTTTCAAGAAAGTCCCGGAGAGACTGATATAAGTTAAAAAAAAAATGAGTATCAAATAATATTTCAAAATGATAGCATAAAATGCAAGTTTTATTAGTATTGGACATTTTTTGAGTAAAACAAATTATTATTTAATTTATTAACATATTTAGGCACCGACAAAAAGTAAGCGGACTAAACGGCAGATAAAGTCAACTCAATTAAAGCAACAAACTTTTGTTTGCGAGGAGAAGCAAATGAGTAATATGTGTTTACAAATGAACGAAACATTTATTAAGAAATATCGTATCTTATCGAAAGTATCGTATACTTACATCTAGTTTCTTTGCCTGGAAATAAGTTAAATTCATGATTATAAGTAATTTTACTGACAATATCATTCATTGGTGTAAATAAATAGTTTAAATGTCTATCAACTAGTATTGGAAATACCGGTATGCCTTTTACAGTTCTGAATGAACATGTATTTTGTATGTTAATGTTGAAAAATCTTTTTTTCCTCACAAAACTGTGAAGCATAATTGTCGGAATTAAAACGTTGCCTGGTCTTTGTTGGACTTTCACGCGAAAGTCCAAGTTTGAAAAAATACAAGTACAGAGATAGTCTTAAATTGCACTTCTTTTAAAATCACACCGAAACTGCTCAAACACCAAGTTTTGCACTTATATTGAATTGCCAAAGGCAATCAAATATTAATATAGCTTTATACAGATACTTACGGTTTTCTATAACTTGTATTCGCCGTTCACATGATGTAAGGGCTGACTTCATTTCATTTTCTAATTGCTGTACCTTTGATTTCATAGCGTATAATTGATCCAAAATATATATCATCGTGTTACTTTCAGTTGTTGATGATCCCGCAACTCTGGCACTTAACTGATAAGTAAATTTTTTAAAATTGTTCAGTCAATTAGACTGAAAGGTATACATACAGTATTAATCAAGACAGTATTTACAATTACACTTGAAATCAAGATTAGTGCAAAACTAGCTCATATTTATTTTATTTATAAAGTAATACTCTATACACACACACACACACACACACACACACACACACACACACATTTTTGATGATCATGATAGTTTTCATAACCGAGAACAATAAAAAATACAAATATTCTCTATCATGAACATCATGATCATTTTACACGAAATTTATTGGAAGGAAGAGAAATGAGATAGGTAAAGAGTGTGAATAGAGGGAAGGGTGCACCTGTAGTGAAAGAACAGTGTAACAGTTATACTTGAGATATAACTAAACAAGATTTGTAGTAACATGTAAATGAAGTTGTATTTACTTAATATGATATGGGTATATCCCTCTAACTATTTTTAGAATCAGTAGGACAACAAAGAAGTGCCTTTAAGCAAAATAGTTCCTTTACTTGCAGAGTGTATATACATTTATTAGGACATTTTAAATCAGAATGCTTGACATATGTCAGAAAAGAGGATTTGCAATTTTAAAAGCAAGTGCCAAAATTGAATTATCATTGAAAGGAAAGTGAAACAAATTGAACGCACCCATAAAAATGGAATAACTTGACACTCATTAGAGTGAACTGCCCCAAGGGTATATAAGTCAGCGCAGCCTGCAGCTGAGGCAGACTGGCTGAGAAGCTCAAAGGCAACACAGCAGAGAAGCCTGTACAGAGGAGAAATGAAAGAAGGTAAACGTCAGGGAAGTTAAGGCTAGGGTAGGAATAAGAAATAGTTTCACCAGCAGTATTGGTATCTGGGGAATTATTTTGGGAATCAGGACGTAGTAAATCTGTATAAGATTGAGGCACCTGGTTTCAAATATTAATAGGAACCCAGTACCTGGAAATCTGCGATAGCTTGCCCAGTCTATAGTATACCCGGTAAAGTCTCTGGTATAATCATTGTAATATTAGCGAATCATTAAAACACAGAAAGAGTAGAGGAAAATCTTTATATAATCAGGTCAATCAAAATACTCAGAGTATCTTAGGAAAATTATATATCCCTTAAATTGAACCCTTATATTTATCATTGTTAGAGAAACACGTTACAAAAGAATTGAAATGTTTGATGTACACCCTTTCCAAAACTGTAAAATTCCCTACTTTTACATTCATATTCAGAGTTTTTCAATACAGACGCATTTTGCCGGAAAACGAATCTGACTTCACACCACGAAATTTTAACAGGAGAGAGACAATTTGATGAGCTTTCATTCAAGGGGTCCCTCGTTGCTAAACGAAAATTAGGGACGGAGCTATGAACCCTAATGTTAACATTACCGCCTATGGAAATTGCATTAGTGGACTATACCCATATAATAGACTGAAGCCAAAGATGTAAAGACTGAATAATTATATTTACGAACAGAACAATACGGTATGTGTTCCTGTCTGGGGTTTCTATTAAACTTGGGAAACACTAGCTCATCTTTTGTCCAGTTTTCGTAAATACCATACGGACATAAGAGCTAAATGAACTAAACAAGAGTACTTCATTAATAAATTAATTACCTTTTTTTCTTGTTCGTTAGGGCTACATTTAACAACAATCGCCAAAAGCGTCAACAAAAGAATGCATTCAATAAAATGCATCATGGTACTCGCTGAAATTTCAACTTTATTTCAAATTTAATCTGAAAAACACAACTAAATCAAGATATACACATGTATATAAATACCCAATTGCAACCAAACCAATAGTTAGCTTTTAATTTATTTTATTAAGAGATAGAATATGTCATATAACGAGTTGAAGATACGAGATAATAGTTAACATTTCTAAAAAGAACAAATTAAAATCCAATTTCAAGTTATATAAAGGCTTAATTTTAAATATATACATACCGTTTGTGTTTCTCTTACAACAAGCTTTGTCGTATCGTTCGTGATATTGCCTAATATACGCATATATTGTCATTTAATCATCAAACGATAACACAGGGAGACAATAATTGTATCATTTATTAATAACAGCTTGTGTCACATTTCACTGTCGTTACTAATTTGTAAGTTGGACATAACTCATAAATTCGATTTGTGCGAGGTGACTTTTCAAATATGCCAACAGTGCTTTTTATTCATTGAATATAACAGTGGTCTTAGGAACACATGAGACGTGCTGTTTTGCAAAAATTGAATTGAACTTATTAAATCCATGATTAGTTCAAATGCCAAAGAGTTTCATTTTTCATAGGTGGATGGGAAATAATAATTATTTATAAAAAGAAGTTAAATGATCAAGTTGACCTACGGTCAGTCAACGTATGCAAGACTAACAGAGTTTCCAACTACATATGCATCTGATTACTGTAAAACTCGGCCAGGATAGCTACATGTATAAATTATGGTATTTTGAAAGCGATGTCTTGACTTTACTAAAGCTACATTTTATAAATTCAACAACAAAACAGGGAACAGTGCACACCAGATACCCCTTTTGAGATCGCTGAAGATGAAAGGATATTCAAGTGATGTAAAAATGTCTTTATGGCCAATATTGTTTCTTATCTATATTTGATTAATTAATGTAAACAAATTGCAAAAAATTCAATTTTTGAAAATTGCAACAAACTTTGAAAAAAAAGCAAATGTAGCAACAGATATAGTTTCAAAGCAAAAAGATCTATTCATTTTTTTTACCTATCTTTTTGGAATGAAAAAAATGCCCAGGCCTGTTGATTCCATTTATTGCCATTTTCTATTCTTGGTTTCTAGAATTTTAATTACGGAAATATTTAGTTCACTTGATATTTTGACAACACATGAATGGTGTTTCCAAAACATAGCAGTAAATACCTGATAGAATAAGAAAAAGAACTATTCATTCATTTCTTTACCTATCTTTTTGGAATGAAAAAAATGCCTAGGCCTGCTGATTCCATCTATGGCCATTTCCTATTCTTGGTTTCTAGAATTTTAATTACGAAAATATTTAGTTAACCTGATATTTTGACAACAAATGAATGGTGTTTCCAAAACGTAGCAGTAAATACCTGATAGAATAATATTAAAAACCAAAGCTTTAAGTTATTCAATATTGGTGTAAGTAGAAGAAAAGCAGTTGATAAAAAGAATGGTAAAGAATCTTATATATAGGTACCTTAATGACTCTTGTACTCTATATATACATGTACAAATGAGAAATCTTCAAGTATATGAAATTTAAAATATAAATCATTCACCTTCATGAAACCTTTCTTTGTTATGGTTAAAATCAACACCTGTTTCAGCTGAATTTTTCAGTATAGAAAAAGGTAAAAAAAAATCCTAACTATTGCTGCATCTCTTCATAAAAATTATCACCTCTAAATTACACGTTATGCCCTTAAAATAAATAGTATAAACTAACTACAGTTCACATGAAAATTTTTTAAATTCTTTTAAATGTAATATTGCCTTGGTAAAAACAGAATAATTTGGGGTTCTAGTTTTTCTATGAAACAGCACTTCGATATAATTAAATGAATGGTTAGAAAAATAAATGCAGAGGACAACCTGCATTAATGTAAACGTATTTCAATGAATGTTTGATAAATCATACACTTCTAGCAAGCAGGAAATAAAATATCCTGCACTTGTTCTCAGATGGTACCAAAATCAATGTATAAGCATCATCAAAAACATTGTACAACTCTGAACAAAATGCAAAATAAACAGTAACATACGGATGAAAAAGTCAATCACTAGGGCTAGGGATTTTCAATTACAACCTGGTTCGTACAAGATACATGTAAATATATTACGTATATATTATTATTCTCTTATAAATTCTTTATCAAATATAAGCTTTAAAACGTATTTTTGGACCTGAAATAATTCAATTTGTTTTTTTATCTGCGTTATTTTGTTAAAAATACTATCAAATACTTTCTTCACAGAACTGGAAATTGTTTTAAGTTTTCATATAGAATTCAAACCTTTTCTTCGACAGCATAACAAAAGCACAGTATTAGCATTAACTTGCCATACTTTTTACTTCCTTTTTAAGAAATAATTTTCATTGAATGACAATAAGATACCTAATATTAATTTACCTTTACAGAACACTACCCTCTTTTCTCTAAATCCTTGTACCAATAATTTTAGACTTAGGTTTGCATATTGTGCATAATTAACAATGCACCGGTAACTCTTACACATTTTTAAAGAGTTGTTCACAAAGAATGTATCCTTTAAACGTCAAATATCGCCCCCCCCCCCCTCCCCCATAATTTGCAAAAGAATCAAACTAAAGATTTTCTACATATTATTACCTCATCCTTTCCTTCAAACATTTAGGTTTTTTAATTTCAATTTCACTTTTTACTTCCTTACGCTGTAATTAGGCATTGCCTCGATCAATATAGCAGGGGTATGTTCTTTACATCGATTTATCATAGATTTTAGGCCACACCCTCATTTTTAATATATTCGATCAGTGCCTACTATATATTCAAGATATTCAAGATATATTACTAAAGTCAGGTACTCTTTACACAATTGCGCTGAAAAATATAGTTCTGTTCATGATCAGCAGATACAACATTACAATAAATGTTTAGAATATCGATGTATATGTAATACGTGGAAGAAAACAAAATTAACGTAAAATTATTTTGAAAAAATTCCCCACCCCAAGAAATGTAAACGTGAAGTATTCATATTCCTACGCTAGCTGCCTCCTCAGTCTTTTTCACGAAAATATAGGTCATTCTTCGATTGACAATTTTTTCACTAATGAATATTGCTTATATTATTACAATAATAATAATACTTTCATGATTATTGTTCGTTAGTTATCACACAATCTCTTTTAATTATTTGTTGTGTATGAGTGTGTGTTATTTCTTTTCTTTTCTTTTTAAACGACGGAATGGTTACGCAACACCTGCACCATATTTCTGATCGCACTCGTGTAGACTCTGTTTAAGCACAGATGTGTGCACTATTTGCTAATGACGGGTGGCAGTATTTAATACGGACATGAAGAACTATATATGCCAGTTTCTTAACAAGTTCAGTGATTTTAACTTAGAGATCGGCTGAGCACAGTGAAAATTCAAGTAATTTAAAAGTCGAATATCTTGGATATGGGGTAACCCATATCTATTCTTGTTAAAACCTGTTTTCTATATGAGCGCATAAATGTTTCAAGTTGTCGTACATATGGTCAATGAAATCAGTTATATTAATCATTTACATCCATGAAAGAAATTGAAACAGTCATGCATTCATATGCTTTTTATTTAAAAGTGTAAAATTTTGTTAGCTTGTCTCTATAGTAAAGGTAGGTTGTTAACGAATTTCAACCCGTCTTGACCTCCTGAATAATAAAGCCCTGAATACGTGACTCAAATTTATTTACATTCACCTACTAGTATGCGACATAGTGATCAAAAATTAAATCACGTCATGTCTCATCAAAGTCCTACTATTTGTGGGTAAAGTTTGATGCATCGGACAATGAAACCCCTATCAAATATTGGTATTGTCAGTGCAAGTCTAGAGCACGCTTGATGGGCAGCTGTGCGCATGTTGCATCAATACGCATGTTGCATCAGTACTGTGGTACATAGGACTTCTGAGACACTCAGATAAAGTACTTCAGAATCAAAATATGCCCAATAGTGTTCCGGACTGTGCAAAAGACACTGAGACAGATGTTTCCATGCAGTAGCGATGATACTGACATTTAAATATCAATTTTTAAAAAGATTTATTCCTTATACAAAGAACGTTGTTCAATTCAACCCCATATTTATCGGAACACTTGGATTTTTTTAAAAATTATAAGCTTAATAAATAAATTTTAGAAATTAACAAAGTTTATTTTTTTCTTTTACATTAACTCCAGTTGCTAAAAATTGATGGTCATCGATATAATAAGTTTGGTAAGTAAAAAAATTTAGAATTATTTTTGGCTGTCCCCTCTCCGTTTTCACCTACGGCAGATCACATTTACTAGTATTTACAAATTAATAGAATCCCTTAATTAAACAGTCCACTTATTAAGAATTAGATCCCGATTTTGTTTATTTTTATTTATTTATTTTTTTTTTTCATTGTCCATTAACCGTCTTCATGTTAAAAAATGTTGATGTGAAGATCTGACGCACATATTTTTCAAAGTGAGCTGACTTGGTCCCAAATTGAACGCACTTTGAAAAAAAAGAATTTCATAGAGCGCAGATTTTCAGAGTTCGTTGCTACATACCTTCATATATCTTATAAACCACGAAAAATTGCGTTTAATCACTCTCTCTCTCTCTCTCTCTCTCTCTCTCTCTGAGTCTCACTTCAATAACGCATTTAATTACCTATGCAGTTGTATGATTATAATTTTCATGATACATATATATATATATATATATATATATATATATATATATATATATATATATATATATATATATGTATGCATGAGCAAATCAGCTCGCATAGAAATAGATTTATAATACTTTACTATTATGGTTTTTGCATGATATAAGTTCTGGTCACAAAAATGAAAAACCTAGAATTAATTCATGTTTCCGTTTCTTAATTATTGTTGAAGCCTCTGATATACTCCTATCGAAACATTATATTTTTAACGGTGGATTTTGGGAAAGAAAACATTGTCATCAGGCTTGCCAATCTTGGTGCAGATTTGTTCAGGAAAGTATGTTTAATAGCTTAAATAATCATATAAATTTATTTTTAGTACTTTTACATGTGAAGACTACTTTAGTAATTTATGATCTGTTATTACAAAATAAGACCTGCTGTTGTGTTGAAAGTCAACACAATTTCAGTCATAATACAGTACACGCTATTAAAAGTGCTTCAATTCTTTTTTAAACTTACCGTATAGAACTTTAAAAAAACCCCAATGCATCCGTTATCAAAATGGCAATTATTTTTTTGGCTGGTACAGTATCTGAGTTTATATCTAAGTATAAAAGGAAAAGCAAAAGTGTAGAGAAAGTAACTGTTGCCATGGATGTGATAGAAAGGGCAGCAACTCTAAAAATGGTAAACTTGGTGTATGTTCTTGCCAAGAAGCAGATTCGACTGGGAGAGTTGTGTTTTCGCCCCGTGTTCCGCGACAGGCGCTGGCCAAACTACAGCTGGGGTTGTCAATGAAGAAAAGATATTTGTGACAAAGTTACCAATTTGCAGTTATTAGATTTCACTGAAGTATGGTTCTATTTATGATTACATGTATAATTTCACTGTCATTGTTTTTGCTAATGTTGTTTAATACTTGGTCAGTTTTATAACTTGTATTTTACATAGTTTTTAGGAGCAAGTGCTGTTGGGTTGGGGGAAATGTATGAATTCTAATTAGTCTTTGTATAAATAAAACAAAACTGTTTATAGTGCTCTTTAATAATTAGAATTCAAGATACCAAATCCTTTTTGACTATTTTCCTTTCAATATACATTTGTTTTCTTTTACATTACATAATGTGGTATGATATATTAAGTGTCTGTGATATGATTTATAATAAATTCATACTTTAAAATGCAGGCTTTTAGGTTTTTCCTTAAACTATACTGTACAATATACAGTCTATTTCAGTATCTTAAACAAGAATAATATAGTTTCTATTAATACTTTGGAATAAATCTCTTCTTGGTAACTGCAGTACTGCTCAGCTGCAGGGCAAATTGACATAGTTTGGTGAAATATTATGTAACCACAATTGTTTGATTAACAATATTTATTTATCTACGACCAAAACTTTTGTCAAACTATATCAATTTACGCAGCAAAAAACAGAACAGCAGCTAACATGAAAGGTTTTATGTCATTGTAAGTTTGAAGTGGAATCAACTGTTTTTTAATGTATTTTAAACTCAATTCCCCAATGACAGAAAAATATTGGCACATTTAACATTAATTTTGAAAAGCTGCAAATACTTGTGATGGATGCAATAAATCAACACGAATACTCAAAAGTCTTTAAAAAATTTTTATGAATATACTTTGTATGAGAAATCAAGTACTACGAGACACTTAATAGAAATATTATGTAAATGTTCCATGTGTGTACTGAGCCAACAAGTTTGATATACCTGTACAATAAACTTATTTTAATTCCTATAATTTACTGTGATGAAAGTTATAATGAGGCATGGATTGAATGCTTTTTAGTCAGGCTCAAGCATCGTTTTAAAAAGTTGGGGGGGGGGGGGGAAAATTTTTTAAAAAATTTACAAAAAAAAAAAAAAAAAAAAAAAAAAAAAAAAAAAACACCCTATTCGCCAAACCTTCAAAATCCTAATCCGTAAGGGGGGATACCTACTACCATTTCTATTTTCCATTTCGATTTTAATTTTGTAAATGTGGGGGCCAAATCCTTCAAAATTTAATTTTCGTAAATTTAAGAAGTATGTTTGCTGCGAAAAAAGGACCCCTGCCCTTCCCCCTTCTCCCAATGCTACGTCCCTGAAAGTATTTATTTATTTATATATTTCATAAAAATACATGCCAGTGATTGTACAGATATCAGAAAGAGCTGCAAAGCTAGCCCAGTGTTTCATAGTTCTTTCAAATACTAATTGCATGCATATTAACTTTTTCAATACCGCATATTTTTCCAATTGTGTTTATTTTTAACAAAAGACAAAATATTTCAAACAAAATTATCAGACTCCAGACGGTGCACAATTAAAAAAAAGAGAGAAGAAATATGAATAATCAATGACCACTTTTTTTTTGCATACAATCTTTACTGAATATGATCAACCTCTCAATCACTTTGAAATTTATTTTCCACATGCCATCCAACTGACATAGGCACCATACAAAACAGTGTCGGCCCATGGCTTTAATGTCAACTGAAATCCAGTTCTTGATAAATTGGTTACAGCTGTATCAACCCGAAGATTTGTTCTATAGGAAGAATCGAGAAAATATAAACCGTAGATTAAAGTTGGCGTTCCACTAAAAAGAGATATAAAATCTATCCTTCGGGAATCTGGCCATTTTCCTGCCGGATATTCATAGTGTCTTACAGTACCCGATTCACCTGCAATAAAAGATTTTAGAAATGAAATAAAATTCAGGCACGGAAAAGTAGCAGCAGTGGGTCTTTTGTCAACCGAACTTTTTCTCATGTTTACATGCATGTAGAAAATGATATTTTAAGCGGACTGGCCCTCCACTCTTTGGAGACAGTGTAAATCGTTTAAAATTTATTCAATATAAATGAAGATATAAACCGGAAACATTTTTAGTAAAATAATTTCTTATATTCAAATAAAGTAATTAAAAAATTAAAAATCATGAAGAGGCCAGATGAGTGTTTCCTCATGATCGAAATTTTTAAACAGAAATTTTAAATACTGTCTCTTGTCGAATGGATGTATATCAAATACTTACATCTAGTTTCTTTCCCTGAAATAAAATTGGATCCATGAACATAATTTTTTTACTGATATTTCATTCATTGATTTATATAACCAAACATTTACATGTTAGTCTATCACGATCATCGGATAGATATGTTTAATACAATTCTAAATTACTCTATGTATTGTCTGTTAGGGCCGAATTCTCTGATCGTTTTTTTATATAAATAACTATGTGAAGCATATATCGCACTTAGAGCAATTTCGTTAAAAGTTTGATTTTTTTTCATACAAAAGTTGATTAAAAAATAAGAGTAACTTAGACATCATAAATTGCACTTTTTGAAACATCAAACGGATACTGCAAAAGCACTTCTTGATTTTTAACTTTTTAGCTTTATACAGGAACTTACGGGTTTCTATAACTTGTATCCGCCGTTCACATGATGTAAGGGCTTTCTTCATTTCTTTCTCCTCCTTTTCCAATTGTTGTACTTTTGATTTCATGACGTATAATTGATCCAAAATATATACCATCAGGTTACTTTTAGTATTTGACGATCCAGCAACTTTAGCATTTAACTGAAAAGTGTTTAAAAGATTGTTCATGCAGCCAAAGATATGGAAAGTTTTAATTAAGCTAGTAATTAAAAATTTTGATTAGGAATCAAAACTAGATCATATTTTGTTTAGTTTACGTAAATAACCTACCAGAGAAAAGCTAATTGCATAATTGAAGAATCCAAGAGTACGTTATAAATAAATTGATTACCCCTTTTTCTTGTCCGTTAGTAGGGCTACATTTAGCAACAATTGCCAAAACCGCCAACAATGGGATGCTTTTAAACATATGCATCATGTGGTACTCGCTGAAATTTCAACCAAATACTGGTATAATGACAGACAATTTTAAATCGACCAGAACATACAACATGTATATCAAGATAAATTAATCTTCACAAAAAACAGTCAAATTAATTTAGAATCAGAAACTATATACACAATTTATTATTATAAGAAATCTAATAAATTTAATCTAAAAAGACCAAACTGAAATACAATTTTGAGTTTTAGACATATTTTTTTAAAAAAATTGTTAATAATTACAATGTTCTTACCTTTTGCTTTTCAGTTGCAGCTAGCTTGATTGTGTCGTTTGTGAACTTGCCTTATATGTTGTAGTCATTTTACCATTGGAGAGAAACTTTGTATCATTTGTATATAATAAACGACAGCTTGTGCCACTTTTTCACTACTGTTACCGTTTGGTCGGTTGGACATAAATCAAAACTGTGACTGGTGCGAATAGACTTTTTAAAATATATAAACGATCGAATATATTATTGCTCTTAGGTACACATGGCATATATATTGTTCTGCAAAAAACCGAATTTGTTTCTTATGTTTTTCTTATATAAATTTTATTATGTACACTTCGTTTTTATAGGCATAATATATATAGGATTCAAAATATTTTAAACTAAAAGTTTCTGGAGCCACCTTCAACTAGAAACTGCCGTTGATAAATCAAAGGACTGATGCTACACTGTGTACAAAGTGAATGTCAATTAAACAATAAAATGCTTGCTTTGGTGATTCATCCGGGATATGAAGGTAGCGACATTGCAGAAAAAATACATAACTCGCATTAGCGAAATAAAGATGTCTACGTTTTTTAACAACCCTTGTATTTGTTATGAATTGTTAGAAAAAAATATTGAGGACAGCCTGCATAAATATAAATGTATTTCGTGGAATGCTTGATACATCGTACACCTCTCGCAATCAGAGAAATAAAACTCCAATACACTTTAACTCAAAAGATAGCAAAAATCAATATACAGTGAAACACGCTTATAACGAAGTGCCAGGAACGGGCGATTTTGCTTCGTTTTAAGCGTAATTCGTTATTTCCGTCAAGTTAACAACATGTAATAAAGTCACAGGGAATGAAAATTACTTCGCTGTAAGCGTCAATTCATTATAAGCGTGTTCGCTATAACCGTGTTTTACTGTATAAGCACCATCCAAATCAGTGTGTAACTTTGAACAAAGTGCAAATCAACTGTAAATATCTGCATATGTGTATAAAGAAATAAATCACTAGGGCTAGGGACTTCCTTTTACAACCTTGTGTAATACTATATAAACACGGGATATATATTACATTATTACCGGGCCAAGCTACAGCTGGGGCTGTCCATGAAAAGTCAGGAGTTTGTGTCAAAATAACAGATATGTAGTTAATGAATGACTATATACTGTACATAATGTATTTGTTGCTGAAAGTGAATGGTCAGTTTAATAAATTGTATACATAGTTTTTATAAGCACGTGCTGTTTACCGTGGGTTTTGGGGGAAATTCATGAAATATATTTAGTTTTTGTGAAATAAAACGAACCTGTTTTTCAATATTTGGATTTCAAGATGTCAAGTCCTTCTTGACATTAAACTTTTAAAACACATTTGTTTCCTTTCAAATAACTTAATGAATATGTGCTATGATATATAAAATTTCTGTTACAAAATATATGATAAAATCATGCTTTAAACTGCATGTTTTTAATGTTTTTTAAAGACCTATAAGAGTATACAGTCTATTTCAGAATCTCAAACAAAGATATTATAGTATCTTAAATACCCTGGAACAAACCTTTTCATGGTAACTGAATTACTGCTCAGCTGAAGGGCAAATTGACATAGTTTGGTGAAATATGATGTAACCATAATGTTTTTTATTAACAACTGACCAAAACTTTGTCTAACTATATCAATGTCCCCAACAAAAGAAAGAAACGCAGCTAACAAGGGAAAGTTTGAAGTCCATGCCACTTTTTTCCATGTATTTCTTTTTCCGTCTCATCAAAATTGAGATAATAAATTCTGTCGTGTTGATGATAATTTATTTTACTTTACTACATAATTATATGAACAATTACCAGATTTACCCTTCTTCTCCCTTTCCTCCTTTCCTATGATATGTACCAGTAAATGATCATGTTTAAGGTTGAAAATACTTTTATTAAAATGATATTTTCAAACTGTATGTTATAGTTGCATGGATACTTTCGGATATATATCATGCCGGTGTAAAGAAGAAAAATGACCCCCGGTCATTATTCTACAGGTGGTCATTATTCTTTACATCGGCTTATATGGTAACAGAGTCTTGAAAATTACAATTTTATTTACAAATCAAATAGAAAAACCTAATACCATGTAAAAACTCTCCATAATAAATTAAAACACCGACAGAATAATATGGGCAAATTTAACATTAACTTTGAAAAAATCAAATAAAAGTCTTGTAAAATATATGTTTTCTGACCCATTGTTGGCCAATTTTTGGGTCTACAAATTTAAAGTAGGCTACTAAGTAAAATTTAAAATATAATGAACTTATGGTGGATGCATTGACTGAACCGCGAATTGAATACTCAAAAACATTTATTTACATTTATTTTATAAATGCATGTTTTTAAAATGATTATGATTATACAAATTTGGATGAGGAAGTATGTTGTGATACACACTTATAAATAGAAACATTAGGTAAATGTTCTATAGATATATGTATCGAACCTAGAAGTTTAATATACAATGTACTTATTTTACTACCTTTCATTGACTATGATGGAAGTTATGAGGCATTTTAAAATTGTTTAATATGTGTGTTGTATGCATGAACGTGAAAATACAAATATCAGAAAAAATAGTTGCAAAGCTACCTCAATGTCTCATAGAACCTAACTTCTTTGATTATAATAAATAAGGATCAGCATTTTCAATACCGCATGCTTTTCATATTGTAAACAAATCTTACAAGTCCTGCAATGAAAATCTTTTACAAAAGCCAACAAAATTATAAGACCAAAGATAAAGTATAATTTTAAAAGAGGAAGAAAGACAAAATATTTATTCATTATTTATTTCAGAACATGATTAGTCATATCTTCGAAATTTATTTTCCGCATGCCATCCAACTGGCATAGGCTCCATACAATTCAGTGTTGGCCCATGTGCGTAATGTCAACTGAAATCCAGTTCTTGATAAATTGTTTACAACTGTATCAACCCGAAGATTTGTTCTGTAGGAAGAATCCAGTGCATATAAACTGTATGTTAAGGTAGGCGTTCCATGAAACGGAGATTTAAAATTTATCCTTCGGGAATAGGGCCATTTAGCTGTCGGACGAAACCCAGAGTGTTGTACAGTACCAGATTCACCTGTAAAAATATGATTACAAGTTCACGTTGATTTTGTATAGATGTCACTTAAACAATCAAATGCTTTCTCTGGTGATTAATGCGGGATATGAAGGTAGCGACATTGCAGAAAAAATACATAACCTGCGTTAGCTGGTTATGCAATATTTTTTTTTACATCAGTATTATATAAAAGAAGTAGCGAGACGTCTTATATAGGAATTTGAGTCTGACATCATCATGATTATTTCGTGCAGTCCGTGAGCACTGTCAGAAAGTGAGCACTAGATTAATCTACAGACAGACGAGAAGATTGTTAACAGTGGACTTAATTACATCATGCAACAAACCTTTGCAAGGAAATGAGTGAAGTATAAGAATATAAAAGGAAGATGATTTATACAGGTTAATTATTATTTTTTTTTTATGGTGAAAGACCGCTTCTAATCGAATATATCGTATACTTACATCTTGTTTCTTTGCCTAAAATAAGTTAAATTTAATATGATTATAATTATTTTACTTACTATTTCATTCATTAAATATATTGATATCAATAAAACATCAATGTCTATTACGAGTATTTGATATATATGCCTCATATGCAGTTCTTAATGACGAAATATATGTATCAGACAATTTAAAGAGTTTGAGGTCCGTAAGGGCCGAAAACTGATATTTTTTCAATGAAGCATATATATTATACAGTGTATCGTAATTTAAACATTGCCCTTTAAAAGTTTGTTTCTTCGAGTTATTATAATTTTGAGGATTATAAGTACTGAGAGTCTTCAATTGTTATTTTTGATCAACCAATTGAATTTATAAAGGAAATAAATAGCAAAACAGCAATGGTTTCATTGAACTTCTATGGTAAATGCCTCTTACTATTGTTATGCAGCAATTTCTTTAAATAACCAATTCACATGTATATAAAATCCAAATTAAAGACAGTGTCTGTTTGATGTTCTGAAAACAGCCAGATCTGTGGAACATTTTAAGTGTTTTAAATATATTTGTTATACCCATAAGCAATATTCTTCTTTATAGTTCTTAAAAACAAATGATTACAAAACAAATGTTAATTCAACCCGTCCAACACGTTTTTTTTTAACGCTACGTCACCAGGCCTCAGGATCATGAAGCATTTTTATACTTAGGTTAAAATTTCAATCTTTCATAAAATTATAATCAGGTCACTTTTCGTATTTGGCGATCCCGCAACTTTGGCACTTAACTGAAAGTGTTTGAAAGATTGTTCAGCCAAAGTTATCCAAGTTTTAATTAAGGTAGTAATTAGAAATTTTGATTACACTAGAAAAACAGAATTAAACTAGATCATATATTGTTTGGTTTACAAGAATACCCTACCAGAAAAAGCTTTGTGCATTGATGAAGTATTCAAGAGTATGTTAAAAATAAATTGATTACCCCTTTCTCTTGTCCGTTAGTGTCACATTTAGCAACAATTGCCAAAACCGTCAACAGTGGAATGCTTTCGAAAATATGCATCATAAGGCACTCGCTGAAATTTCAACCAACAAGCGGTATCATTACAGACCATTTTTTTTTAATTCGACCAGAAGAAACAACTACATGTATATCAAAATAAATTAATCTTCAAACAACAGTCAAAGGCTGGATGGTTGACAACTTACACTTCAGATCTACCTTAAAATTTAAAATATGGTCATTTTTGGCCAAAAACATGAAATAAGTTTATTAATAAAGAAAAACATCCAAATATTTTAGCTTTTTAATTTTTTTCCTATACATGCATCTTCTCAAGATATACATGTAGTTTAAAAATGGCCCACACCATCAAGTCCACTTAATCATAATAAAGAATATGCGTGTTTTAGAAACGAGTTATTATAATTAGAAATCTAAATCTAATCTAATAAATAAAACAAAAAAAAAAAATTTGGATTCTTTTTTTTTTTTTTTTAATGTTAATGGTTATATTGTTCTTACTGTTTTTCTGTTGCAGCTAGCTTGGTCGAATTGTTTGTGAACTTGCCTTATATATTATGGTCATTTACCATGGGAGAAAAACTTTGTATCATTTATAAATAATAAACAACAGCTTGTGCCACTTTTTCACTACTGTTACTGTTTGGTTGGACATAAAATAATATTTTGACTGGTGCGAAGAGACTTTTTAAAGTATACGAACGATCGAAATTCAATACATTATTGCTCTTAGGTACACATGGTACATATACCGTTATGCAAAAAGTTTTAATTAACTATTAGTTTTTTTTTCATACCTTCAAGACCCAATGAGTGTCGCTTTCTCAAAGATGATTGAGAATAATAGATATTCATAAAATCAAGAAAATATCAACAAGTCGGTCCGATGGTCAGTAAGCGTAACTATACCAGACAGGCAGAGTAACAGCACAAGCATGCAATGTGCTCAATTCGGCTAGGTTAGTTATGTGGTATTTTGTAAGCAATGTATATACTTTCTTTTAACCGTTTATAATCAATTCGGTCATTTTATTTATGTTAGAATACTTTCGACAAATTGAAAAGTAAACCGACCACTGAATACTTGGTAGCTATAAACATGTAATCAAATTACCGTTTAGTAAATATTTGTTTCACATCTTGGTAGGATGCTGGAAAGTTATAGCTTAAATCAGTTAAAATATTGATGGTGTAAGTGCATTCAAGTATCTAATGATGCATAATTAACATAAACAGGACCAGATTGTGTCAGCCACCCTCTTCCTTTTCCTTTCAACCCTGAAACACAGGAGCCAAAAAATAAATAAAAAAATAATTTTAAAAAAAGGGAGCGTATAAGGCTTTAGATACCACTCTTTGGCCTGATTAAGATGAAAGAAATTAAATTGTTGTAAAACTTGTATTGTTCTTTTTGGCTGACTTTATTTCTTATATGTAAACCCTCTTTTATATGGGCATATAAAAAACATATAAAGAATTCTAAACAATCAACACAACATTTTAAAATATAAATCTACATCTTCAACTGAAAACTGTCGTTAATAAATCAAAGAACTGATAGTACACTGTGTACAAAGTTAATGCCGATAACTCATGAGCAATATTAATACTTATGTACATACTTATACAGGCACTTTGTAGAACTTAGCCATGTTGATTTGTAACGCATTTCAGCGTTCAAACATTGTATTTTGTTTTAGCCCCGATTGTAGAGAATTTCGTAGTTTGTTTTTTTTGTTTTTTTTGTTTGTTTGTTTGTTTGTTTTTTTTTTTGTTTTTTGCTTTATATTATTATTGCACCGTGACCACATTTTCGCAGTGTTTAATTTCAGATAATATGACGTAAAAAGAACCTTATATATTATGTATATGTATTTTTAAAGATCAACATACAATGTATGTGGATTAATTTTATCGTTTGATAACGTCAACTGCGGTTATAATAATTTATGACGTCAAGTAAAGGAAAATGTCTACTTTTATAACCTTGTTTATGATAAATAGAAACAGCTTGCACTAAAATAAATGTATTTCATGAAATGCTTGATAAAGCATACCCATCTAGCAAGCACAGAGGCTAAAACATCTCAACACTCTTGAACTCAGGAGGTACCAAAACTCAATGTAGAAGCACCATCAAAATCATTGTGCAACTCTAAACAAAGTGCAAAATAAACAGAAAACATCTGTCTATGTATACAAAGAAATAAATCATTAAGGTTAGGGACTTCGATTTACAACCTGGTTTATATAAACATTGGATATATTATTACTTATTAGGTTTGTTACTGACTACAGAAATATATCGGGTTAATCTATCTCATAGACTATGAGATTGATCAACCCGATATATTTCCGTAGTCAATCAGTAACAAGTCTATTAAGTTTTTTGTTTTCATGAGGACTAAGTGAAACATTTATTTTACAAGAAGCGATGATCTTCAAAAGTTCATGTAAAAGTGATATGAATGATATGCATGTTTTATAAATGTATGTGATGAATTACAAATATCAGGAAAAAAATTAGTTGCAAACCTAGCTCAGTGTTTCAAAGAACTTAACTAGTTTAATTATAATAAAAATCATGTATTAGCATTTTTAATACCGCATTCTTTTCACAATTGTAAATCTTTTACAAAAGACAAACAAAAATATAAAGATATGATATAATTTTAAAGGAAAAAAGAGATTAACAAAATATTTATCCATTATTTGTTTCAAAACATGATAAGTCTTTCTTTCTTTGAAATTCATTTTCCACAAGCCATCCAACTGACAGAGGCACCGTACAAAGCAGTGTCGGCCCATGCCTTTAGTTTTAAATGAAATCCAGTTCTTGATAAACCGGCTACATCTGCATGAACCCGAAGATTCGCTCTATTGGAAGAATCGAGTAAGTATAAACCGTATGTTATGGATGGTGTTTCATCAAACAGGGATTTAAAATTTATCCTTCGGGAATGGGGCCATTGAGTTGTCGGATTATACCCATATTTTCCTACAGTACCCGATTCACCTGCAGTTATAAAAACGAGATTTGTTAATTAAAGTTGAGCAAAGCAAAGTTCATGGTCATATCATAAGACAGGTTAAACAAAGTTAATAACCAACAAGACGAGAGCAGAACCAGGCTGAAGCTAGCAGCCACTAACAGCAGCCACTAAGCCCGTAG
>WFKH01011581.1:14597650-14610773 GCA_016163765.1 Magallana hongkongensis | reverse complement strand
CAATTTTTTCAATGGGTGGCCCTGTAGCTCCCAGGTCGTCCATCCGAATTTTTTCAGACCAGGAGCTACAGAACTGCAGCTAGATACAGGCCAGCCAGGATATTCATGTCATCTTTAAGATGATTTGATTTTAGATTTATTATCTGAACTATATTATTAAATCTTTGAAAAACTACAGTCACATAGTTTTCATGGCTTACGAATTACCCTATTATTGTATATGTCCATATCAGAAGTCAAGATTGCTAATACATGATTTCAATTAATGAAATTAATCTGCACCTTGTAAATACATGCTTTGTGCATATTTATTAATTTTTTATTAATATCAAAAAAGCAAATATTGTCCGTAATGTAATATTGAGCACTTTTTATATCTTAAACTTAAAAACAGAAGAAACTTTTTTCTACATACAGATTACATGGACACAATCATTTAATTTCCTTTGTATGAGGCATATATACTGTAGATCCCTAACTGATGGCTTAAAATCACGAAAAGCACATCTCGCAAATTTTTAAATCTCACTCTTTTTTACAGACAAGTATAAAAAAAAAAAAAATGGAACTATAATAAAGATTTCTGCGTTCGTGATTTTATACTCTCACGATAATTACAGTCATATCACGGAATTAAGTACTCTGGTAAAATAAGGAATTTAAAGTAGAGTATTAGGAACACCTTAATATAATATCATTTTTTTATTTACAGAATTAGTGCTACCTTTGGAAGATGGGGAGCCAATTGATTCAGTTGAAGATGAAGATGACATTCTTGATGCTGAGCTTTGTGGTAAGTTTGAATTTATAATTATATTAGTCACTGACATTGTAACACAATGCAGTAACTGCATGTGCATGGAGCAGCAACAGCAAATCCAAGATTACCTATATTTGAACATCAAAGCAGAAATAACAAATTTTCATTTCAGTTCTTGATTAATGTTTAGTGATATTTGTCAATTTCAAGGGCCCATCTCCAATCCTAAGACACAGAAAGTAAGCAATGGTGCACATCAAGTAGAGGACAACGATGCTTGTCTTTCATACCAGTAAGTTGCTTATTTTATGTTCTTCCCATTTGTTTTTTTTTACTTCTTTCTTTCAAAAGTTATCATTTTTTGAGGTAAGTACACATGTATTTTAAAATCAAGGTTAGTAGCATTGAACTTGGAATGCAAAATATTCTGATTAAAGTTACATTTTAGACATTATGTCTAATATTTGACACAGTGAGTTAGAAATAATCACTCAGTCGAAATATTATTAGGAAGTCAAACTCTCAAGGTAAAGGTAAGCAAATCAAATAGTTTGTACCAAAGATGAGGTCTTTTCAAAAGAAATATCCATGTGTAGTATGAAAACCCTGTCACTAACTGTTTATAAGTTATGGCAAAGGTGAAAATATTTGTTATATTTGTTAAGCGAGTCAAACTCCAAGGTCAAGAGGTCAAGCATATTTGTATTCCGCACAAACATACTTGTATTCTAAGAAAGGACTAATTACAAGATATTCACATGTATATAAAATACTATATAATATAAAATATTATATAAATATATAATAACAGAAAGTAAACCTAGAGTAAACCCAAAGTAAACCCAGAGTGGACACAGAGAGTAAGTATACCCCTGAAAGCAGAGGCTAACTGTGTATTCAGAATATACAAGGGGCAGGAATTACAGTCAGTAGGATAGTAAGATAAAAGACGGGTCTGCTCACACTTCAGTGCGTGCAGTTGACCTCAAAAGCAATTTCCAAGTAAACCCACAGTAAATCTCGAGTGGACCACAATTTTCAAAAAGTAAACCCCAAGTAAACCCCAAAAGTAAACCCTGGGTTTAATTTGGGTTTACTCTAGTGTTAGGTTAGGTCTCTTGGTACTGTATATACTTGCTTTGAGGACGATACCAAGTTTATTGTGCCCGGAGACAGCATCTATTTCACAAGACAAAGCTAAAGGAAATAGTTGCTGTTGAGCACTAGCACTAATCATGTAAAAGATATGGCCAATGTTAAGTGTGGTAATTAAAATTTTGCAAAAGCAGATCAAACTTAAACGTGAAGAGGTCAAATATATTAATACCCAATGTCACAAGGAATACACTGAAAAAATATGAAAGTCAGTCAAAAGTAATGGCTAAAGTATATATATGCAAACAGGTAGACAGATGCCTGAGCAAAAACTGTAGGTCCAAGAATCTTTAACTACTGACACATAATTTTGTTTTCATTTTGAAGAAATTTGCATGTCATTGAGATGCTTGATTTTCTGAAAAAAAGGTTCATTAAATATATTTTCTTTGAATTTGATTTACATGAGCAGATATGCTTTTAGTTTTGATATATTTTAAAAAATGATACTTTTTAAGCTCACCTGAAGTTAGCTAATCTGATCTCTTTTTTTGTAGACAAATTGATAATGATGATTTGTCTGCACAGATTTGTGTGTTATAGGATTAACAACATCTCAAAATAATCATTCAATGCTTATATTTATATATTCGTACTGATGACTATTTGTAAGAAATATTTGTGTATCGTCGCTTTAAAGCCATTATATATCACTCTTAGTCAGGGATATGAAACTCTAAGTCAGGGATATGAAACGTATATGGAACAGCCATATTAAGATGTTATTTAGTTTGCTTCTGCAACTGAAAATATAATGGCAGAAACAGTACTTTGTAAAAAAAAATTTTTATTGATGAATAGGTATGATTTTACGATTATTTTCCATAAGTACATATCAAATTGATTATGTAAGTTTGAGCCTTTCATTTAATCTTACAAAAATAAATATACTCAAAACAAGTGGTGGCGTTTGTGCTCAAGGGGCATGAATTAGCTAAGTGTATTCAGTGGAAATTGAACATCGCATATTTCCAATGCAACATAAGAGGAAATCTACACTGAATGTTATTATATATGAATATCTTGGAGAAATATTTGAAAATCTTTTAATTCAGGATCTTTACTACTACATTGGGCAGATAATTTGTATATGACTTCATATAGCTGATTCTTTGTTTTATTGATATATCAGTATTGAAATCATATTAGTGAAAAAAGGACTTGTATAGTGTAAATTCATCATTATTTTATATATGAAAGGAATATCTCCTGAGAAAATATTTCTTTTTTTTTTAAGAAACCAACATGTAAACAGGAAACGAAAATCTGTCCTTTTCAATGAAGAAATAGATCAAGGTATGAATGAAAGTGTTTTTGATTAAGTTTTGAAATATTTTATTCAAGGGGATAAATTTTATGTTTGGGAAATTTCAAGGCAATTAATACTTTCAATTTATCCCATTCATATGCTTTTCAATAAAACTGCTCTTGGAGGATATATGCTTATGCACAGATTTTTTTTAACTTACAAATGTAGCATTTTATTCACTGAACTCCATTTATATTTGATTCACAGATTCTTGTGAGGAAGACAAAGATTTCATTCCAAGTGATATCTCAAGTGATGAAGAATCGTTGGAAGAAATGTGCACCAAATTACCACCAAAAAGAAAAAGATGGACAAAGGATGAGGAGAAAGTCCTCAAATTTGAATTTAACAAGAACTTTAAAGAAAATAGTATACCAAGAAATGCAGAAACTCTTAAAGTAAAAAACAAATACAAATTTCTTTCCGACAGAAACATTCATCAGATAAAGAGTAAAGTGCAGCACATGCTGAAACGTAAATAAGTTAAAAATTTAGAACTTCTGTCTTGCAGTTGAACATTATTCTGTGGTAAACTCTTAAAAGCTGCTTTGTCCGATTTTGTATCAAATTTTGTGTATGCTTTAAAACGATAGTTTTGCTAAGTATGTGTAGTGAAATAGTAGTTTTCTTGGTCAATTAAACCATATTTCAATGGGAAAGTGTCATTTTGCCCTTATTAAGATTATTTAGATTAGAGACAAATGTACCATTAGAATGCCATTTTTAGCTCACTGAGAGGAAGTCGGCTTATGCTATACCAAGTTTTTTGAGCAGGTCCTGTATCTAAGTTATTACTTGTTCTACCTTCACCAAACTTGCATGGTTGGTGCATCTGGACCTACTTATGAACCTTTATAGACCTGGATGCTGAATCTGGGCTATGAATTTCAATTGCTGGATGAGGTTAAGTTTTTTGGGGCAGGTTAAACATTTTGGAGCAGTGGCCATATTTGATGGGCATATCTAAGTTATTACTGGTCCTATCTTTACCAAACTTGCATGGATTGTGCGTTTAATGTTTAATAATATTTATGCACCTAACAGGCTTACATGCTGAATATAAGCCAAAGGTTTTGGATGCTGGAAGAGGTTAAGGTTTTCAGAGCTGGTGCCCTTTAATGGCAATATCTTACTATATCTTACTAACTACTAGTCTTAACTTCACCAGACTTGCGTGGATGGTGCATCTAATGACACTTATGTACTTGCATGAATGCTGAAACTGAGCCAAAGGTTTCGGATGCTGGATGAGGTTAATGTTTTTGGAGCGGGTTAAAAATTTTTGGAGCAGGTGCCCTTTTATGACTATATCTCACTAACTAGCGGTCTTAACTTCACAAAACTTGTATGGATGGTGTGTCTAATGATACTTGTTAACTTGACAGACTTAAATGCTGAATCTGAGCCGCAATTTCGTATGCTGGATGATGTTAATGTTTTCCAAGCTGGTTAAAATTTTAGAGCAGGTGCACTCTGATGACTATATATTGCTTATAATAGTTTCTAACTTACCAAACTTGCATGGATGGCGTGTCTTATGATACATTTGCTTTCCACAGGCTTAAATGCTGAATCTGAGCCTCAAGTTTCAGACCTTGGGTGCTGACTGAAGTTTTTGAGCAAGTGTCTTTTGATGGCCATAGATAAATTATTACTTTTCTGAACCTCAACTAACTTGCGTGGATGGTGCATCTTATATACTGATGCACTTGACTGGCTTTGATGCTGAATCTGAGCCATAGGTTTCAGATGCAGTAAGAGGTTTTTAGAGCAGGTTATATGTTTATGTAAATAATACTATTTATTCAAACTTGATTGAACTATGTAAATGAATCACAGGTAACTTCAGATACTGAGAGTGTTCTTCATACCAAGTCAGACTTATACAGTTAATATCACTATGGTTGTGTAAATAGAGGTAGCTTCAGATACAGAACTTGATCTCTGTTATCGTAATACTGGAGCTAGTGTAAGCTATTTTTAAGTAGTTTAATGCAGGTTTGAGTGTTGGAAAAAATGCTGTCCTGACCAACTTTCATGATTCAAGTAACTTTAATTTTGATTTGAAACATAGGACTACCTTCAGATACAGTGCCTGATCTCCAATATCAATGATGCTAAGAAAACTTTATCTTGATAGATATGATTGTTGATATATAAATGTTATGATTCCTACATGTCTTTGTATGATATTGAATCATAATTATGATTATTATAATATCATATCATGACATTGTATTGCATCATATGATAATGTATTATACTCTCATGACCAGAAGAGCTTATGCAATGTTAAGGTGTCTTTTGTTTGTCTGCCTCTGTAGCTCTCTGTCAATGAACATTTTGTCAAATATTACTACCAATACAGTTATCATGAATGTTCATATTTATATATTTTGTGTATGAAATCATGCATTAAACATCTTTCCAACTTTGAGAAATAAAATATAATAAAGGATTGGCCTTGTCTATCTCTTAATCTGTGTGTCTAGATGACAAGTTTTGAGGAGGGATTGCAATGCCATTGTAATTTTTGGGGGAGAATACATTAGCTGCTGCTTATATTTGACATAGAAATAGATAAGACCAGGGGTTTGTCTTGACCTTGTGGTATTACTTGGACAAGGTCACCAGGTGAAAAATCATTTTAGGTTATGATCTTTATCAGGTGCTACGACAAGATCACAAGGATAAAATGTATGGAATTTTTTTGTGGCCTAAGCTGTAACAGAGCATAAATGCTTTCTAAGGTGAATGCTTTTGACTCTGCATTTGACCTGCGCAACAGGCGTAAATGAATTAAAGAAAATGCCTTGATCTTTTAAAAGATTTTCTTCGGAGGAATACAAATGAAAGATATTCAGTGTATTTAAATATGGTTTCAAGATTTTTGCCACTGGTCAAGGAAAATGATTGGTCTGTTTAAGCTTATCAAAAGGGTCACACAAACCAAACGTTCTCCTGAGGTGCATCTATATATAATTGACCATTTCAATGCGTGCTTTGCATGCTGCTTCTGACACAATTCATTCTTCCTTGATTCATTAAGCACATTATTTAATTTTGTCAAAACTCGTCAGTGCATCTTTGGGTGTTCTGTTTAATGTAGTACAAAATGAATCTACCTTCTATTTGAGTATGCCCCAATGCCCCATAGCGTTCATTATTTCTCTTGGAAGAAAGCTCTAGTTCTTAATTGCTTTGATGAAAATTTACAACAAAGCCCATACACATGCACTAGTCTTTAAAAATGATATCTGTTTTTTTAGCTCCTAAACATATCAAATGTTCATTTGTATGCTATATATATTTGTTTCTGCATCAACACATGGTTTGTGGGATACAACCCACAAAGAATATATATATATATTTATATATTGCTATGATATGGTTTGTGGGTTCCTACCCACAAGTATGTTATATGTATTATCTACTATATATCGCTGTGGGACATATACCCACAATGTGGTGACCCACAACGTTATCTATAGCTTTGAAATTAACTACGAGAAAACTTTATAATTTCCTTATATTTGATATCTACATCAAAAACTATTCTTAAAAATGCCTTTCCTTTTGTAATAAGCCTGTCACAAATGCAGGGTCCCATAACCCATGTTTATGGATCACGACCCGCAAACCATGTCAAGTACCTATATATATATATATATATATATATGTAACTATACGTTACTGAAAACGAATTTCTGAAGAAAAAGGTGATATATTTGTATATTAGCGAGCGCAGCGAGCGGCGCGAAGCGCCGCTCGCGTAGCGAGCTCTAAGAACCAGTGTGCGCGGGAAAAAGAACGAGCTAAACCTACAGATTCATCAAACAAAATTTTTTGTCTCGGTCCCATAATGCTCTCTAATATTTTCACCCGTGGTGCTATGCCAAAAATGGCTGACATTTAACTCGTAATTTACGGTGCCTTGAGGTTTGAAGACACGTTTTGAATACCACACAAGCTTTGGTGAGACCCAAGAGATTTTTTACATGCTTCCATTCCATCGTATTGAGTTGAGATACGTAAACAAATGATTATGGAATTTAACGTATGACGTCACAGTGATCTCGCGCTATATTTCCCGCGATAAATTTAGAGGTGGATCAAACATATGTAACGCTTGCACTAGCTATTTCAGTATAGACTGCGATACCTGCCTCATTGACATATGATTTGTTTTTAATTTTTTTTTTTGATAGAGAGATTATATATATACTAGCAAGAGCCACACTTTACTGTCATTTAGATCCAATTTTAAGCTAATTTTGGATGCATGTACAGTAAGTATGAGTAGGGAGGAAATAAAAAAATAGGACATTTTAAACTAAATAAAAAAAAAAAATAAAGAGAAAAAATAAACAGTTAAAAAAATTATGCAGATATTGCATATAGTCAAACCATTAAATTAGAAAATGGGAAATTACACACCTACAAACAGGGACCGGGGGCACGGATAACGTATGTAATTAGAATGCAAAAATAAACGAATTTTTAAAAAAAATTATGAACAGGGGAAAAAAAAAGGAACAAAAAAAAAAATACTGTATTTATCGTTAACACTTTTGACCAAATTAAACAAAAATTATATTTTACAGACGGATCAATTCTCTCCAAAAGTAAAGAACGGTTTTAGGGAAGCAAGTCTATGTATTTTGTAAGAATTTATTTAAACTTAGAAATATTATATAATAATCTCTCTCTCTCACTCTTTTTTTCTCTCTCTCAAAAAATTATTTAACGCTCGTTGATTACTAAATAACACTAAGACGACAATGATGCAAGGTATGTGTAATTCTTGCTGCGCTCGCCACAACGGTAGCACCGTAAAACATATTAATTTCCAACCCGTATTTCTATAGGCATTTTATCCGCCTATAATTCACCCATCCAATTATCATAACGGACAATTTTAAATACAACCAGTAAATAAATAGAGAATAATACATGGCAAAATCTGTACCACATCCCATATCAACCCGAGACTCCAATATCAGCCCGAGGCAGAGGGCTGATGTTGGTCGAGGGTTCTCAATTCGGATTGTTATAAAATTGGATGTCGTGAGTAAAATTTGTTCTAAACACAAAAAATATTAATGAAATGAATAATTATTGACATAATATTCGATATCTTTACTATATTATGCAATTAGGCTTAAACAAAATTGGACTTTTAGCAAAACAGAGGAAATTCGGACTAAAATTTTCGGATTTTGTTTTTCAATGGAATATTTTTGGTAGTACTATAATATTTAAAGTTAAGATTTTATTTGTTAGTCAACATAGTTTTGCATATTTTCTGTTGGTTTTATCTTACTCTTTCATTTAGATAATCGTATGGCACACACTACAAAAATATTGAAAAATGCTTAAAAACGATAAAAGACGCCATATCTCAAAATTGTGATCATTGACCTCATATAAATTTTATGCCAGCAGAGTAAGGTCAATATACTTAGTTTAATACTATAAATGTTTTAGCATTATCATCATTCAATTTTTTGTTAAATTGAATCTAAATTGGATAGGGATTTGAAAACTGATAGAGGAAACTCGGACTGGAATTTTTATAAAAATTGGGAATGAAAACTTAATGCTTTGTATCTATTTAGTGTCACTTTCATTCTTAAACTGTAATTCATTTTTAAAATGGTTAAGCAATTTGTATTATTTTCACAATTAAGAAAATCTCAATCATAGGGTAAAATTTTTAGGGATTTTTTTTAAATTTTCAAAAAAATATTCAATGGCCATTAACTTAAAAAGTAGATCATTGCTCTTTAAGAAAGAAAGAAAAGAAAGAAAACGGAAATTTTTGTCGGAATCATGTAACTCTCTTCGGCTATTTCCGAAGACAAAACTTGTACGTTTTACGTACGAGACATGACGTCATAATGTAGACTGAGCACGCGACGTTTAGTTTAACTTTGGCTAATGATTTGAGTAGGCGGATCCTACTGTGTGCGTTTCAAATAAAATCAAACTGCACTGTGTTAAATCTGCGCTCGGTCCAACGGTCACACCGTTTACATATTACCCCTGATTCAACTCTCACTTTTCACTGATTTTCTTATATATACGTGTTACCATTAATCCTCGCTTCGCGAGGCGGGCGCCCGCCTCTCGCTGCGCTCGGTATAATGAGTTTTAAAGAATTTGAGAAACGAAATGATAAAATTAAGATTTTTGAAAAGAGCAAACTATAAAAATCTAATTTAAGTTTTATAAAGGCCCAATTTAAAAAATGTAAATGATTGTAATGTTCTTACTATTTGTGTTTCTGTTGACTCTAGCTTCGTCGTATCGTTCGTGTAATTACCTAATATATACTGTCATTTAATCATCACATGATATCGCAGGGAGACAAAATTAGTATCATATATAACGACAGCTTGTGCCACTACTGTTACTTCTTGGTCAATTGGACATCCAGCATGAACTGGTGCTAGCTGACTTTTTTAATGTGTATATTCGAATGGCGCACAGTATATATTGTTCATATATTTCTGGTCTTAGTCTAGCATTTGGCGGAGAAATAAATGAACTACAATTCATGGTTAGTTCGGTTCGTTTTATACCATCAAGCACAAAAGAGTTTCGCTTTCTCCTATCAATGGATTGAGACTATATGAATATTCATGAAAACAAGAGCTAACTGTAAACGGCACATACCCCCCCCCCCCCCCCCAAATGTGCTGTGCTTTATTCGGCCAGGTTAGCTATACGATATGTAAGCGAGGTTTTTATTTTCCTATGATAACTTCAGTCATTTTACAGTTTGGAGAATATTTTTTAAATTACATACGTGAAAACCCAAACATTATCGTTTTACTAACAGCGTGACAGTTTGCTTGTCGATGCGTGCTAAAATTTAATTTTGTATGCTGATTATCATATTACTCATCGATTGGCTGTTCGATTTCATTGATGTGAATGCTTATTTGCATATCAAACACAGAACCAGGAACGCACTGACCAATGACATTCCATGATTTTTTGTAGTGAATATCGAATATCAACACGTGGACAGTCCAAAGCTTGTTGTTTGTTAAATCTACTGAAATGTACATGCCTTAAAATACACAAACCGGAGTTCAGACTGACCACGTGTTGATATTTACAACAAAAATGTGTAGTAAAAAACCATGGAATGTCATTGGTCAGTGCGTTCCTGGGTCCTGTGTTTGATGTGCAAATTAGCACTTCATCATGAAATCGAACAGCCAATCGATGAGTAATATGATAATCAGCATACAAAATTTTAGCACGCCCCGACAAGCAAACTGTCACGCTGTTAGTAAAACGATAATACATGTACTTAACTTAAAAGGTGTGGTCATTCGAATATAAAGCCAACAGTATTCAGTAGTCGGTTCACCATTTAACATTTTGGAGGATTCAGATTCTATATAATTTAACACATAAAGGACTTTTTCATATTTTAAGTTCAAAATACAGTGTATTTGGGTTAATTTTATTGTTAGATTACGTCTACTAAGGTTATAACATGACGTAAAGAAAAGGAAATAAGTCTTCATATCTTTTAACAACCCTTGTACATCTATATATGTATTACAAAACCCCTGTGGTACCCATGTTTGTATATACTACAAACTGAGCGACACCTGTGGTGCATCAGAAGTGTAAGGTTGTACTGTTCTATGATCATAATAGTAGATGGTTTCAGGTAGGAAATGATCAATGCCGAGACTCAAAGTCTGCTTCACTTGTATGTACATGTAGCACTTTAAAGTAACACGTAAAGTTTCTGGATTTAATTTTAATAATCTCTGCAATAGCATACATTTAGGTACAATCTAAAACAAATTATAACATGCAAAAAAGAAAAAAAAACACAATAAATAAAATATACATTTGTAGAGGACTCATGATTACACAGAACTCAATGGTCACACATTTAACTAGGCCACATGCATGGGTTTATATCACCACTGTTTATGTAAAAAAAAATAAAATAAATTTGGATACAAAAAATACAGTAGAAATCCATTGTCCTGGATAAATACCGGTACAACCTATTATTTTTTTAACCTTGTTTACACTTTGTTTTATAACCATGCATTTAGCATGAAATAAAGAGTAATATTTCATATACATGTGTATAAATAAGTATGGATACAAGTGCTTTGAGATCACTCAGCCATTTGAAGGACGGACCGAGTTTCATAATATCATAGCTTTAGAAAAATAATAGTCTACAGTAAAAAAACCAAAAAAACAATTTATATGAAAACTACAACAACCTTCGGTGAAAAAAAAATGCAAATGTACCATCAAATACAGTTTTAAAAGCAAACTATTCATTTCTAGCTTCATAGGGATGAAAAAAAAAGTTGACTATAGATTCTATTTGTTGCCATTTCCTGTTTTGGGGTACTTGATCAATTTAGTTAACCATACTGTTTTATGAAAGCTCACACATAAATGGGGTTTCCCAGATAGAGCTGTTTACATTTTTTTTCCTTCTCTCTACAAAAAGTTGCATGTTCCTTTTAACTGTGTTTAATTTCACAAACAACATATAAATCTAATGTATGTAAAAATAGAACTTCTGGGAAAATTTACCCTTATTTTCAATAAATGAAAAAAAAATCATGTTAATCAATACTAATTTATAGACGTTTGTTATTCTATTTCCACTACAAGTTATGCCTGATAGAATAATGTTGAACAGCAAGGCTTACTAAATGTTGGTGTTAGTAGTTTCCAGTTCAAACATCCATATGTATCGAGGGAATGGTACAGTATCTATATAGGTAGCCCAACAACTCTTGTACCCTAAATACATGTACAAATATGAAATCTTGTAGCATATTAAAAGCAACACCTGTTTCAGCTGAATTTTTTCAGTATAAAAAATGGTAAATACTCCATATTATTGCATCACCTCTACATAGAAATTGAAACTTCTAGATGAATTACACATGTTATACCCTGTAAAGTAAATTTATTACATTTACAACCAACTACAGTTCAGTTTTTCAAATTCTCTAAATGTAACATTGCCTAGGAAAAAAAAAATAATTTTAGGCTTTGGTTTTTCATCAAATCATAGCACTTATAATTAAATGAATGGTTAGAAAAATAAATGCAGCGGACAGCCTGCATAAATATGTATTTCATGGAATGCTTGATATATCATAAACTTCTAGCAAGCACAGAAATAAAACATCTCAGTACACTTGAACTCAGAAGGTACCAAAAACTCAATGTATAAGCACCAGCAAAATCATTGTGCAACTCTAACAAAGTGAAAAATAAACAGTAAACACCTGTCTATGTATACAAATAAATAGATCATTAGGGTAAGGGACTTCATTTTACAACCATGTATATAGAACAAGTATGAGTTGCGATATCATACAAAATCTTCATCAAATCTAAACTCTCAGTAGTACTGTATTCATGGACCTCAAATGGTCATTTCTTCATCTGCATTCATTGGTAAATTTTAAGATTTCATATTAAATTGAAAATCATTTCTTCAACAGCACAACAAAAGCACACATATAGCATAAATTGACCATATTTTCAACTCCTTAACTTGCTGAAGCATTGATTTTCATCAACCAGTATGTAACCTAATATTGACTCTTTTCCCTACAACTTTTTTACTTTTGACATAGATATTATCATTAATTTGCACAGTGTGCATAATTAACAGACCTACTCTTACATATTCATAATGATATGTTCACAAATTTTGTAAAATAAATGAAGCAAGGCTAATGTTTGGAAAGCAAAAATCAATACAACCATTATTACGACACATAGTAGAGAGGTACTTATGTAAGGCAATAAGAAATGAAGCAGCCATTTTGTCATGTTTTGTAAACAAAAACACATTTTTACAAGTAACTTGAGAAATAAAA
>WFKH01011581.1:14552854-14590264 GCA_016163765.1 Magallana hongkongensis | reverse complement strand
GTTTTGTAAACAAAAACACATTTTTACAAGTAACTTGAGAAATAAAATTTGTTGACAATGGACTTTCATTTCATCAGAAAATTATGTCAGAGAGAATGCACTCGAATCATGTAATTTGGAAACTGAAAGACATTTCAATACAATGGTACACAGAAACAGAAACTGAACATAAAATCCAATCACTCTTATGTGGAGCAAAAAATAAATCAAATCTATTGCACACAGTATATAGGGCAAGTCACACATTAATTTCATCACAGTATACATAATATATAACTCCATAGTCCATGTATACATATGAGTGTTAAAATATATATTGCACGAAACAGTAAATCCATCATATTTGGGATGTTGTAGGAACAATGAATAAACATCTTGCACACTTTGCAAACAAAGCATATCCATACAGTTATCCTTGATGAAGTAGGCAGGGATTATTGATATAAATCCCCTTTGATATTTGATTGTATCCACACTTTCTGATTTTTCTCTGTCAGTAAGTTAATCTGACACTTGAGAAGTGGTGAAGCTTTAGTGAGAGGAAGGATCTAGGTTTGAGCCTGAGGGTTGTCGGTCTAGGCTTGTGTTGCTGGCCGAGAACTGTTTATTGGAGCAAGAGCTCTTGTTCAGTCCGTCGGACATAGAACTACTGTACATAGACTCGTTATCACTGCTGGCCGTGGATCGCGCCTCACCTGAACTTCTCCACCGTCGACTTGATCCGGGAGATTTTCGATAGTCTATGTTGTACTGTAGTTAGAATGAAAGGTTTGTAAAAATCATAAATATTATGAAAATTAAAAAATATAATTTTTTCCCCTTAACTACTTCTAATTGAATATCATTATTATAGAACAGAAAAAGAACAATGTTAAAATAATTTCTAAAAGACTAATATCAAATTAAAAGTACACGTATGCAGGTATTTTC
The DNA here is from genome assembly GCA_016163765.1 of Magallana hongkongensis. NCBI lineage: Eukaryota > Metazoa > Mollusca > Bivalvia > Ostreida > Ostreidae > Magallana > Magallana hongkongensis. Next base: position 14,589,334 of record WFKH01011581.1, on the reverse strand, counting down.
TTTGATGTAAAGAAATTCTGAAAATGTCATTTAATAAAACAGGCATTATGGTCACTACAAAATAAAAGTCTACCTTGGTTGCACAGACAAATGAGGTTGTCACAACTTTTGCAATAATGTTCATCAAGTTCTTGGTTTCTTGGATTGCATTGTCAACCTATCCATAAACATACAAAAAACCATAATCTAATATACTGACTGCAAGATAAAAATAAATAATTAGTTTTTAGTTAATACAAGGTGATCTACTCAATAAGCCCCACCTACTCTACATGCCAATTGAAAAATAAAAGGTCTACTTATGAAATATAAAACATTTTAAAACTAATCTTTCAAGCAGATACATGTACTATCTGTAGTTCTCCTTTTATATTTTCATTCAAATAAACACATGTAATCATAAAAAATATTATTCTCCTAGAGAATTCTAAAACTGATGCTAATTCTATCCTCACATCCTTAAGCTAATTGAAATATTCCAATAATGCTTAAGAGAGCTGAATTGTCATCGCCATTATTTGACTAATATAAATCTCCTTAAGAAGAAGAGCTCTGTATAAAGATATAAGAAAGCATTCAAATTTTCAGGTAAAAAAATATTGATTTTTTCTTTACCAAATACATGTAATAGTTTGTAGCCATACAAATCAGTTTTGAAAATTTAATTTGATCTGATGGGTAATTTGTTGATGACCCAGCCTTCTTAAACATAAACAGTTAGTATGGTGTCTAATCAATGACTGCTTTATGATTAGTCTTGCCTTGTTGAAGGTGGCTGTTTTCCCACTGGTCTGAGTCCGCAGTATGGAGTGGAGCTGCTGACAGCAGGCTGGGATCCGCTCCAAGTTTGTCATCAACTCCTCCCGATGGACACACAGAGGCACCTGTCCAATGAAACAGATCCAATAATATTGTGTACTAGCTACCATATCTTGGAGATGCAGGTAGTACATGTACAGTAAAACGTGTTATTTGCAAAGCAAAAGAGAGAAGTAATTTTGATTCATTTTTAACGTAACTCAATATAACTGATCAGTTTGTTAAATATTTATAAGATTAGGGGAATGAAACTGACTTCATTGTAAGTGAATTTGTTATAGTAAAAGGTGTTTGCTGTCACCATGTTTTACTGTTACAGTATATGGAGATTGATATAAATGACAAATTCATGTACAATATGTACATTTCTATGTGGATTTTCTGTACATAATACTGCCCATATCATCAGTGGTTGACAAATGATAATCACAAGTATCAATCAAGACAATTAGAAATCTAATGAACATCTTTCAACAAAATCAATTGGAAAATAGTGGTACATTCCTGTTATTAGCAATATTATCATCAATCAAATACTGAAGCACTAGCATCAAATACTGACGCACTAGCATCCAATTCACCATTACCTTATCACTGAAGTCCCTGACAGTTTTGTACAGTTTAGTGCCTTCCTCGGAGAAGTACTCGGCCTGGATGAAGAGATCCTGGGTGGTCTTGAGTGGCCCCTCCCCCCGGGTAAACAGGTACATGGAGAAGGCCATACTGGACATGTTCTTGGCCCTCTTGACAATATCATTATCCGGTTCCTCCCACTTGTCAGTTTCTGCATCCATTTCTGATGTAATCAATTTCATTTCCAGACCAAGTTTAGCTATTTTTGCTTGTTCCTGAAATAAATCAAAAAGTAAGAGCTCCCTTGAGAAATTCTGCATAGTTTTATGAACATGAATGTGGTATTTAAGATAAGAGAGCAGTAATGCTGTACAAGTAATAATCTCTGGGAACTGTAAGCTAAAAATATAAGAGATTATTTTTTTTACCTGCAAAGGTATATCGTTTTAATTAAAAAATATACATGACCATTAACATGGCGCATACCAAATTTGAAATAGGTCAGATAGTTTTGGACTGGAATAACAGGTCTAAAAACTAATTTGCACATACAAAGGATAAAGATTTTGATACAAACATTTAATTAATGCAAGGTTTTAATCATGATAAAAACCTCTGTATTATTAGCCATTTATGAAATCATTTCAAAACATATAAAAAATGTCATATGACTCTTAAATCTTTTTGATTACACTTCTCATTCTTAATCATTTCCTTTGAAGTGCAAAGCTTAAACAAATTTAAACTACCATTATTTGTTTATGATGGAAAAAAAAATTAACTTGCAAAAATAAAATACAAATACATTACAAATTCCATCACATAAAGTACAAAAATCACAATGAAAACAAGAACAGCCCACCTCTCTGGATATACAGATAGAGGTTATTTTTTCAATTAATCCTAATACTCCATGACAACTTCACTGATTCAGAAACACTCGCCAGAATTTAGAAGATTGCTTACGCCTCTTGAATTAGATAAGTGATCCCATCACTTGACAACTTAATATCCCCCTACATTCACACAAGACACTTCTCCCAAGACATATACATTGCACAAAAATCGTAACACCGCTATACGGCTCTCAGCACCGGCGAAATCACTGTCAATTGCTCCTATAGAGTGAATGTCTTCCCTGACTCCCATGTCTTGTGTATTGATCTGCAGTGTTACTTGGTAAGCAACCATTTTTGTATCTACAGGACTATAATACGTTAATTGATAATGACATATAACTGCTGCATTTTCTTATTCTGCCCCACCAACTCATATTTATCTCATTCTGACCAGATAATTACTCCTTTATGCTTTAAAAATTTTATTGCATATTATCTCCCTCATTTTGTGCCTGGTCTTTTGTATTATTTCTATTTCTTTTGCATTTACCCCCCCCCCCCATTTCCTAACTCTAACTTATGGGTAAATGTCAATTAGATTTTAGGATTTCTTGGATCTAAATCTTTAATGAAATAATTACATTTCCATTTGATGTTTTGCAAATGAACATAAAGTTATTGGAGAATTAAGCAGAAACACATCAATTTGAATTAGCCAGTAATGTGATTAATTGATTTACACCAGCAGTACATTACAAATATATCACTGCTATCAGCCCAAACAAATAGGCAGTCTTCTGATTACAGCTGTTTTGTTGTAAATTTCAGGACTCTTAATTAATTGATTGATTACCATACATATTTTCCCAACATTGATACTTCTACCTTCCAATACCGGTATCCCTTCTCTGATTAAAAAGAACCATTCCCTGGAATTTTTCCCTGCACGTTAATTATTTCCTGAGGAATCAAATTTAAATGTAATATATGTCACACTGAAAAATTCCTAATAATTCAAAGCACATGGATTCAAAAGTATTTACAGCGTCAAAATGGGTTACAGAAGTTTAACACAATCCTCCAATCAAAGACTATCATCGTACACCGCTATATTATCCTATATATTCTCACAGACCTTGAGATAAATAAGGCAATAAAATGAAATCAGGAAGCTCTCTAACTTCATCTGCCCACAACTTGACTGCAGATGACATTTTACAACTCGGTGTTAAACTAGATGTCAGATTTGATAATGCAAATTTACCCCAAGTATGACAAAGTTTGCTATTACCATCGGGAGAATTTTTCCAAGACAAATCAGATTTGCCTATAACAGTTTGCTGTCCATAGAATGCCAGAACTCGAGATCAATGAGATTTGAACGTAAGTGAATTTGAGAAAATTAAGCCTTCATGAATTATTTATCATAATCCGATAAAATCTTGAAAATAATACGGAATAAGAATTTTTAGGATTCCATTTCCTTTTTCCTAAACAGCATCATTAGCTGTTTGGCTTTTAAAAACCCCTCTGATCCACCGTCTGTCCATGTAATAAGAGAGGAGATTTTGTTTTGGTCAGAATATATAATCAAGTACCCTCAATTACATTATGTACTAGTCAGGTGCTCCATCATTCCTCTGAATTACACAGGTTTATAATATACATATATAAGCCTAATAACTGCTCTTTATTCTCCTTTCTTTTATTATTTTCTTTTTTTTTTTTTTACATCAATACCATTATCCTTCCTCCTGTCATTTTCTTTATATTAGTACTTAATACCATTACACTGCATTTCTTCCTCCTTTCATCTTCTCTATACAAGTACTTTATACCATATTATACCGCATTCCATCCTAATCTTTTTATTTTCTTCATCCTCTATGACAATTTAACACAAGATTGGTTCAATGGTCAAAGTTAAATACTATCAAGATGAACAACTAGCTGTCATTCTTGGTATCTGCGCTTTTCACTTATTATACAAATTAACTCCTTCTTTGAAGTATCAAAACTGGGGACATAAAAAAGCATATTAATTACTTCAAGATTAAAGGAAATACGGTGGCAATTTAAATACCGGTAACAAAATTATGAAGAACGTTATCCACCAAAAACTGAATTTCTCAGTAACTAATAATTTCCACGAACATAGATATGAATACGGTATTTATTCAAAAAACTTTCAAAGGGATTCTACATTAGCAATCATACTTAATTGATTTCTCTCCAAACAAACAATCTCTGAGTAGATCTTCAATACACTTTAGCAAGTAAAAACTATAAGGGCTACTTCTCCCCAGAGAGCGACTATCATAAAAACGGGGCACCAACCACATCTGCACTCCTCCGTTTGTCCATCTTGAGGATGTCAAATGTACATTTGGCACAATAAAAATTATTGATTTCTTTACCAAAGAAAAAAAAAGTGATTACTCTGTGATAGCACAGACTTCTACGAGTCAACACGAAACCCCAGTACAATTTCATCAGTACTTTCCCCAGAAAATTATCCCCACCGCACACTGCTAGGAAATCAATAGTCCTCCCCGCCTCTCATACTCTTCTCTAATTGTAGGGAGTCTGGGGTCTTCTACAGCATAATTACAATTTACAGTGGGATTCATCAATAGAGATAAGTTTCATAATCACATTTTGCCTACAAAGCTTTCAATTTATTGCTGTTTTACTTTTTTTGAAGAACTTTTTCACAGTCTGTTTTTTTCCTCATTTAAATAATAGATCTTAATTCTTGCTACCAAAAATGTCAGAAATGTTGAAAAGATATGAACCATTAAATGTTTGGTTTAAAAAGTCATTACCAGTACATTTCAACACACTTTTGTGTCTCTTTGGTATATCGCAATAAACTATTTAAAGAGGACATCATTTTCTTAGTACTTTTAATAGAGGTGTTGGGGCATTTGATAGTGTCGACTGATTTGGACACGGTAGCCCCGGGTTCGAGTCTGGTCTGTCGCTATCGAGGTATTGGGCAAGTGGCACATGAGACGACCTGGCTATGTGAATGAAAAAGCATTAGCGCCGTAATTTTGGCAACTCTGCTTGTATGCTACCCTGGGAGTTGAGGATGCTATGGATTGTACAGGTCTTGCCAGAGGGTAATATGTAGAAGTTGTGTGAGGCAATTTACTTTGTGAGCAAGACTATAAACCCCTACCTTTTTTTTTTTAACTTCACACCATCCACAAAATATACATTCTATCAGTGTTATGGAATTGTTCTTATATAGGTCAATTTTTCAATCAGCAATTCCTGACATTTTGCTTTGGAAATAAATGTTATTCAATATTTACCCAAAAAGAATATTTCACAAAATACCTTTAGAAGTGAACTACAGCTATAACATATCCAGACAAATTATGTCTCAATCAATCACAGAGAAGGAAGTCATGCCCTAAATAAGGACACAGGCTCCTTCAATTTTCAAGGTTCACTATATACATGCAAGAAACCAATACATGTACAAAGAAACTGTGAAACTTACAGAATACTGAAGAAATGAAATTAACTCATTTGCCAATAAGCTTTATACATGTAATGGAGGATATGAGAAACCCTACAATTTTTCGGTCATAATATGATACATGTACATGTTGTATTACCATGTATGCTGCCACTGAAATCCATGAAATGCATAAATTGTAATGCTCATGCAGAGACACTGCTGGAATGTTCTGTCATGATACAAAAGACATGAATCACAAAAACCCTAAATATACACAATGTGTGTACAACTACACCATTACACCACTAATCTGTTACAACAAACACTAAACTTACCTCAGCATCCAGCTTTACAGGACGTAATCCTCGGGAATTTGTCCCATGTTTCTGTTAAAAAACAAGAAATCATATCAGAATGCATTTAAAGATTTTATTCAAATTAAGCTTTAAAAGATTGCAAAGCTAGAAACGGAAGCTACTCTTGGCAGATTCTTAAAATCAGAAAACTTGTTTGTGAGTCTTGAGATCTCCTGATGCTAGTGAAATCCTAGCTGTCAATTATAGGGTCTGTGTCCTAAGTACTAACTGCTTGAGTATTATGCATTCCAGCTAATGAACACACACTTACTGTGGTATAGAATTAATAAAGTCAATATCATATTCCAGAGTTCCTGTGTTAATCAATAAAACTGAAAAAATACACTGACACAACACAACAGTCAAACGTGCATCAATCAGGCAATAAAAAATATTGCTTCAATGATGCACCCATACAAGGCATTTAAAATGTGACCACATAGATAATTCTTATATGTGAAACAACTATTGAATACATATACTGAGTATACCTTACTTTGAAAAAAGAAATGATTCAGAACATCTAGTTTCAATCAATTAAGAATAACAGTACAATAAATATTGGCTTTTCTTCAAATTAAAATCAACAAACATTTGTTCATTTATTGGTCAGGGGATTTTTCATTAGCCTCAAAAACTTTCATTATTCAGTTTCACACAAAGGTACCAAATTATCAATTTGTTCATTATATTCCAAAATCAATACGTTTTTGTAACTAAATAATACCACTTTTAAATGAGCTTTTTACAATATGAATTTCAGGAATTTTTTTTTTTTAAACAATTTGATTATTGGCATAAGAAGAATAATGATATGGTGCACTGGGTCTAATTTGCAAGATCTTACATTTTGTGAATATACACACTTCTAAAGTGTTCACTAGATGTCTAGTGAATGTACTTGGACGAAATGGACACAAAATTACCATTTCTCAATAATCCATCTTTTTATACAATAAATTTTGCTTTATTTGACAAATCAAGTCTCTAAACCTAAAGCAAGAAGTCCATCGTAGTTCAAACAAGGAGTAAAAAAAAATCAGCAAAGTGGAACAAACTGCTGAACAGACTGACAGCTACTAGATGTCAAAAATTGTTTGGATTTTTTTTTTGTGGTTAGACCGTACAGTACAATATACCTGACACTAGTTAGGGGTTATGTAAGATAGGTTTCACTGTACAATATTATTGATAACATTGCTCTGACATATTGGATTTTACTTTCCTAATAAACAGATTGTCATGTGATACTGAGAAGCGCTGCTAAAGATGGTAGTTCCATTGACAGTACATCATAAATCTTAGGAGCTTTATAAAACTTTCACTCAGTAAGATTGAGGTCAGTATGTTAGCTGAAAATGTTTTTGTATAGCACAATATGTCATAATGATAAGAAGATACACAAGTCAGGTTGTACTGTTTCATATTACATGTACTGTGGTGTTAGACCCTAGTTCAGAAAACTCTTCAGAGAATTAACTCAATACGTACCCAAGCATTTACTGTTAATTATACTCAGATATTTTTACTAACAACTGGGAACAGTACCAACACTAATACCAATTTCAATGAGAAAAACAGCACTGGATCCAAATTAGAACAAATTGAAAATTTTTCTACCAAATCAAAAATTTGATTTATTTTATAGTTAACATCTATGAATTATATTTTATTATTTATTTTCATATTTTAGCATTGGTGTATCCATAGTTTTACAAATCAACTTCTTACATTCTGAAGATTATCAATTATGTCAGAGCAAATAACGTTATGGTGGTTTGATTCTTGGCAGTTTGAATTGGGAATTTTTAAATGGGGAAAATTGGAGTTATTGGAGAATTATATTGGATATAGTAAAATTTATAGGTACCAGTCATATAAGGAAATCTGATATATCAGTTATAAGGTAGAGCTCAATCGACATGTATACATGATTCAGCTGGTATGATATATATAGACTGTCAGAATGAAACATACAGTGACCGTCTTTATAATTAGACCTGACACAACAAGAGCAGCTGTTTTGTGTCTGGGTAATTACACACACATTACTTCACATGGTTTGAGGTTTTGAATAACATAAAAAAGAGTTTACATATATACATGTATCTAAATAACTTTTACAGTCATGCAAATAACAGCAACAGTACAGAGTGGTTGCTATCACAATACAGAAAATGAAAAAAAAATGTGAGATGGACTTAATTTACATTGAATTTGAGAGAAGAATAATTTAGTTATATTCAAACAGGAACTAACTTACTTATCCTATTTCTTAGAGAAACATAATAATATCATAGAAATAATATGTATGAATATACTGGGTGCATGTAGTTTTCACCATGAATTTGTACATGTATAAAAACAACACAAAGAAAAATGTCTCTATACTAAAAGTAATTTACACTTAGTCCAATACTTACACATACTTTGGCACCGTAAAAACATTCTGACATATATAATACAGTTAATAAAAAAAAAAGTGGATGTAAGTTATTATACTTTCTAGTATTATGGTGAAATCTTTTGAATGTTCGAACAAGATCTAGACAAGTCCAGAATCACACATAGAGACATATCTCTTGCTTTTTCTACCAAAGATTCCTTCTTTTTTTTTTATCTTTTTTTTCTCTCTGTATTTTATGACTACATCACAATATGACTCATGTGCAAAACATTAATATCCATCTGCTTGATGTTACATTTAAATTTTAAACAAATTAGTGTTGTTTTTTAAAGATAGAGTATTTAATTTTTTGAAACAGTATTATAAAATTCATTATAATGAATATTAAAGGGACTTGGACACGATTTTAGAGCAAAATTTTATTTTTTTATTTTTATGTGATGTATAAAATGGTTTACTTGCGCATTTTGAATGATTGACCAAAATATAAATGTTAAAAGTCAAGTTATAAGAGAAATACCGAGGTAAGAAATCATTGTTATGTAAACAAAGCTCGAGTCTTATATATGTTTACAAATAATGTAAAGTATTGAATTACAATTTCTTTGACAAAATGACTCATGGCAAACAAGGTAAACTGATTCAATGTGTTCATAAATAATATTATCAACAGAAGAAAGCAACATTTATTGGAAACTTACACCAACAAACCACATATGTAAACAATAACAAGGCTCGAGCTTTGTTTACAAAACAAAGAGTGTCAAACTCTGTATCTTGCTTATAACTCAATATTTGACTTTCAAATTTTGACAAAGCATTAAAACTACCTATATTAACTATTCCAAACATTAAAAATGGAAAAATAAAATTTAAAATTTTGAGCTCAAATCGTGTCTAAGTCCCTTTACATGCTTCACAGTTTATATAGTGTAAACTGTCCCAAAGTTATATGATGTCCTATAACATAGGTAAAAATTCAAATCATTCCTTAAATGAATTTGGTTTGAAGTGAAACATATAAACCTAAAAATAACTACGAGAACACAGTTCCTGAAATGAGACAGAACAAACTACAAATCAAATGACAATACTGTTGTCTTGGCTACTAAATATACTTCCAGAAAAGTTGAAAAAAAAAAGAAAGAATTTGCAATCATAACACATGAACTAAAATAAACAAGTCAGTGCACCACGATCATCTCACTGTGATACTGTGACAGACAGTGAAGAGACAGTTGAGAGACAGACAGACAGTGGAGAGACAGGACAGAGAGTGAGACAATGAGTTGTCTTATATTACACAGAGAACTCACAGGAGGCATAGCTGGACATATCTGTCATCCAGGGAGGCAAAAAGAAAGAAAACCATTGCAAAGCCCAGCTTAAATTTGAGAAAATGAATCTATTTCTGTTTTTGTTTAATTCTTCTTACAAAGCTAATTTTTTATTTCATTGCCATATGGTAAAAAAACATATTACCGGTATGTGTTGTTTTAAATATTGGGTTTTATTTTGGTACTTTTCCAGGAGATTTGACAATCTTTATCAAAAAATAGAATAGAGAACTGAACAAGTTATCTTCCTTGATCACAAATTATTAATGAATATTAGTCCATCTAAATCTGAAGATGAAAAGGTCAAGTCATTAATGTAAAAGGGGGTTCATCAATTAATTTCACTGCAGAACTTCCACCACATTCTGTTAAGATATATACTATAAGCGTATACATCATAAAGCTAGGCCTCTATGTTTAAATCTTACCCCAGGTCTTGGCAAGGACAGGTACACAGGCTTCTCTCCCCTGCCCTGACATACGTCGTTGATCTCTTTGACCATGATTGACAGGTCATTGATCTGGCTCTCCCAGGAGTCAGCGAACATGTCCAGGTTCTCCTGGGTGATCTTACTGCTGGGGTACTGGGAGAGGGTCTGGGCCGACAACAGAGTCTGAAAATATTTAATAAAATATTCAAAGGACTATAAAAATTATATGATATGGGCCTAAAATGGCCCCCTAAAATGAACATCATCATTTTACTGTGATTCTTTGTTTTCTTTGTACAGATATATACGTGATGTTTTATCATAATTTTCATTTTGATTCAAGTGCCCACAATTTAGAAAAAGGACATCGTAAAGATAACCTTTTCCCGCCATTTTTGCATTTTTAGCATAAAACGGCTTGTTTCCAAGCAGTTTTTCTTTCAGAAAACAAAGAGCGCATGCTTGAACAAACAAAATATTTTAATCAGAGATGTATCTAGCCAAGGCTAATAAGTGACCAAAAAATTTCCTTGTTCAAAGCATCGCTCTATATTTCCCATTCGTAAAAAGATTAGAAAAATGTCAATTTTTGACTGATTTTAATTGAATTGTAAAAATGGCGTCACTTCTGACATCATATACTGCCAATGAGTGCAAAAAAATCAAATAGATAGGTGAAAAATATATTTTATAACAACTCTTCTAAAAAATAACATAACAATTTATTGTACCCGAAACACTTTAAAAAATGGCGAATTATGGGGGCCAAATTTGACTCATATAATATATAGTTCTTTAAATCAAGTTTAATTTTATAAAGTTTCATTTGGATGTAATTCTAAGTATTTAGTTTTTAAAAGTATAATGAATAAAGACTGTGATTCATATTTTGTCGGAGATGTTTATTCCTGGGTGAGGGGTACCCACAAAATTCACAAAAAAAAAGCCCCCATGAATTTTAATGATTCCACAGTATCACAATTGAAAACTTTATATTTACTAAATAAAATAAAGGTATCTAAAAGTTGTGTTCACTTACCAGTGGTCCCAAGTTCTTTAACACAAATTCATTGTGTTCCGCTGCGATAACCAACTGTTCATTTGTAGCAATGTGTCGAAATAATTTGCACACCTGTCAAACAATAACAATAATTGAATCAACATATAATATGACAAAAATCTGCAAAAATTTTAACTAAAATTCCATGTCATCTCACATTTACAGCATAAAATTTTCTCAGAATAAGCTAAATGCAAAACTATAACCAATTACCAGATCTGTTGCAACATAATACATATATACAAGTACAAACCTCCTCAAGCTGTTGCATGTGCTCTTCAAATTTGACGGTCATCTCTGCCACTCTCTGCTGATCACCGATACCCCCTGCAGCCTTCAAGTGTTTCAGAATCTCGTGATCCTCGTTGGCTTTAAACAGTTCTGAGGCTTGGTCCATCGCAGTATCTTGGAGCTGTAACATTTAAACAGAAAATTCCTTCCTTGGTTGTTTTAAAGGAAATATAGGAGTTGCAACATAGCATAATGCATTTACAGTTGAAGGCAATTGGATTTTCATACAAAATATTAGTAGAATACTCAAAGGATGATTCAACGCTGCTTTTACATCTACTATGTACATGTACATTGCATGTTTTACTTTTAAAATGAGTTTTTGCATCCGCTGTGGGTCTTTATTTACACATAACACAAATGGGAGAAGTCATCATCAATAGCCTAATATGTCAAGACATGTAATGCTTTAAAACCTTTGTTAGGTCAATACAGACATGTTAATCACATTTTCAACCCAATAACAGCTGTGTTTATACTCCTTGTCATCTTCAGTTCTATTGAAAATCTCACACCAAAATTATCAACCACTTTTTCTAATTTTTGGTATTTCAACTTATAGTATGGTCATCATTAAAATTTCACAGCCACAAAAAAGTGAATGAGATTTTTTTTAAATCACACACTTTACTGGCCTGAGACCAGTGCATTGTTACGTCATTCAATTCTCGCCAAATAACATTTCTCCCCAGTGCATTGTTACATCATTTTTCGTATATAATTTTATGCTTCTATAAAATGATGTAACAATGCACCAGCAAGAAATGGTACTTGGCGAGAATTGGTCGTACGCTAGTATATAATATAAAGTATTTCTGGTTTTTGTTTGTTAGTCCTAGAAATAGGATTACCTGTTTGTTGAGAGATTTAGCAGCAGTTAGGGTTCTTAAGATGGCCTTCTCCATCTCAGGACTGGGATTGTTGGAATTTCTCTGATTCTGTAATAAAGGAATAGAAGTTCTACACAATCAACGTAAAAAAGTTGTAAATCAAGGTTGTCTCTAATTAATTACATGCACATCAGTCATACTACATGTACAAATACAGGTCACCTAATTTCCGAGTAGAGAACTCGTTTTACTACATATAGACCTTAAAAAGTCAGAGTAAAAAAAATATTTTTGACTTGAATTAACTTCATACCTAATTCTGAGCAGAATACTTACCAGTACTTGTGACTTAAGTTGCAGTTTGTACCTTACTTATACTTATCTGGACACTAATTTCTGACTTGATTTTGCACAACACATCTACATGAGCTTGAAATTCATTTCTGACTTGAATTGCACTACACACCTAGCTCTGAGTTTGACATTCATTTCTGACTCGAGTTGCCCTACACACCTTACTAATTCTGAGCAGGACACTCATTTCAGACTTGAGCCTGTCACAGGTCTGTAGAATGGACTCACGGTGCTGATGGGAGGTGTAGGCGGAGTCTGTGAAGTCCTGAGTGGTCTCCACTAGGATATCTAAGGCACCAGTCAGTTTCTCCTTACAGCTTGCTGTTACACCTGTCATCCGAATCATCTCAACCTGATCCTGTTATAATAATGTTAATTCATTATAATCCAGAAATAGTATTGATTAACATTGAAAATTTTCACCTATAATTTTTATGCTTATCTGCAGATAACAAAATTTTTATTTAAGAAGAAGGTACAGTTTCTTTCAATATTTGCCCTAAAATTCAAAAGTTGTTTAAATCTAATAAAAATACACATATACCATCTTGAACACGTGTGTATATAAAGTACCAAGTTATACACTTTTATCTTGTTTCAAAAAATAATTATGACTTCAACATTTTGACATATTTCTAAGATTTGGTCAAAAATGATGAAAAATGGCACATTTTCTCATAGTTTTTTGAAGAGGAAAATGTGTCCGCAGCCGTCGCCCACAACGAAATTAATATATTTTATGTGATATCACATGATAAAATGCATTGTTTGTGACATCACAATTAACCTTGTGAAAGTCTAATCAGGTAACTATTTATAGATTCTTAATTTATGGGTATTCTTGTGTAAATAAACGTTACATTTCAATTTTTTGCGTTATTTTTAAAAGTCACTCTAAAACAGGGCAAAATATGACTGAAACTGTACCTAGTTCTTTCTAATGTTTTATAGTACAGAGGGTTCCGCTTAAACTGATAGTCAATTTGTCAGAGAAAAATTATCAGATTAACCGATTATTAGATTAACCGGCTAAGTGTTTATGTGTCTTTGATTTTGGTATGGAATAAAATATAACTTGTTGTAAGACATAATTTATCAATGAAAAGAAATAAACTGTATCTCAATTGTTTGAAACGAAATTATTTACCTTGTATTAGCAATGAAATTGCATTTAAGCCTTTATTTTGTTTGTAAATGCTCAAAAGAAAATAATTCTCATATACGATGGTTTCAAAGTGGCCACCATTTTGACAGGAAGTAATTAGAGGAAATTAATGGCTAATTGTCTGAACAGTCCCTCTTTTCACCTGGACAATTTGTTTTAATTCTTTTTCTGTTATATAAAATGCTTTTATATAATTAATTATACATGATAAAAATCTACTTGAATTTTTTTTTCTAAGTTTTCTACCCCGATGTAAAATTGAAAGTAATCAGAATTTCCTCGATGTCACATGTTCCAAAGCCAGTCACTTTTGATTCAGAAATTACATGTTTAAATAATTCTTTATGGTGCAAGCCCTGCATGAAATTAACACATGCAATTGGTAAATAAACAATAAAAATGTGTACACAGGTAAGGTCAGTCCAGAACAACTATCGATGTCGGTAGCTTTCATCTACTGAAAGAGGGAAACACCCGTGTCTGTTAAAGTGTTACTAATGCCGTAGAGATTAACTGTGTACACAAAAGAGGTGTCAACCAATTAAACAAAGGAATTAACAGGTGTAAGAGGGTGGGAAATCATTATAACACCGTCACAATCCTATCAGATTAACTGAAAATGACATTTTTTCTTATCAGATTATCAGGAAAAAATATAAAGGGATATATAAGAAATGGTTTGGTGTTTTGATATTATATCAGATTAACCGAATTATTCGATTAACCACTATCAGATTAAGTGGAACCCTCTGTAAAGAAATATGACATGCTATTTAACCAATCATGTATCATAATAATTAATATTTTATAGTTTCTATTTCTAAATAAGAATGTCAGAATAACCTCAAACTCTTTGAAAGCTTTACAAGCAGAGTGGGCATTGTCCAGCCCTATCCCAGAATCCCCATTATGGACTGGTGACACATGGCCATTGGCCTGGCCCGCCCCCTCGTCCATGACAATGTGGTGAATCATCCTGAGGGCTCCTCTCATCAATTTAAACACTCCTTCCCTGTTCTGCTTGGCTGTCTCACAGTCGGGGTGCCTTAGGCAGACCTAGCAAAGTGTTATACAGCTGTCACTTTTTGTCATACAATTTTTTATTCCAACAGATCTGAAGCAATATTTCATTTTTTGAAATAACAATACATTAAAGTATAGCTTACTAGGAAAATTGTTGTTATTTAAATACATTGTGTACAATTCTAAATACAACACATACATGTATATCAAGATTTTAAAAATTGCTTTACATGACTGACATGTCATGGTCCTCAGGGGTTTGACCAAATTCTTACATTCACCACAATACATCAAGGTTATACATTACATAACAAAACCACAATGGTTCATAGATAAACATCTTTGTTGTTTCACTAGATCCCATTATCACCTACTGACGGATGAATTATCGTACCTTACAGGATGGCAGCAACATCATGGTGGATTTCTCCAGTACAGCCCGGGCCGCTCCCATCTGTGCCCTGTGTTTATCACTCTTCAAATCCTACAAACAAAAGTTAACAGAAAATGTACTGAAGAAGTTTATAAATATGAATTTATATAAAGCCAGTAAGGAAAAGGTTCTGGTGAACTTATACTTTCAAAAATAGTATACTATTAATATTTTCTTAAATCTCTTTTACTAAGACTTTTATAAATACTCTTTTCAAAATTATAATAAAATTGTTGAAATTGCTTGCATTGTATGATTCATAAAATATCAACATACTAAGTGATCATCATCTGTAATACACAATTCAACAATTCATATAATATGTTGCGTCTGTAAATTATTTCATCGCATGTGTATGTAGTACTATGTACATGTATGACTACATCTTCATTTTGATGAAGGAATCACTGGATGAAAATATATAGAAAGTGTACATTTTACACGTACATGTATTACAGTTTACCTTTTTTCCAATAATAAATAAACGTACTCAAAACCTCATTTGTATTGAATTAGTCAGTAAGAGTTATTCCCCTTTAATTGTTCTTACATTTTGCCTATCTCCAGTGAGATGGGCCAGTTCCACCATCTCGTTCCCAAACTGTGAGAAGCAGTTGACAAAGTCTGTGAATGTGGTGACAGAATACAGCTCGTTCAGGGTATTAGATACCTACAGCAAAGAGTTAAGATGGACTTCAAAGAAAATTAAAATTGTGCAACAGTCACAATCATCTTAATTCAAATTTCATATCTCTAAGGTCACTGTTTTGGTTAAGAATATAATTTCCACAAGTACATGTACCTTGTTTTTAGATTTAAGTAACATCTTAACATTGACTTACCAACTGAATTGGTTAAGTGTGGAACGTAAACTAGTACCTTGTTCTTAGATATAAGTAACTGCTTGACAATGACTTTATCAGCAAGGAGCAAGACTTTGGTGACCGCTGACAGCAACTGGCGAGCTGCCCTGACCATGGCTGTCTTCTCCGCAAACTGTTGGCTATTAGTGTGTGATGTCACATCTACTGATGTCAAATGCTGGATGCTGGTGCCTGGCAAATAACAGATAGGTATCGCATGATACAGTGACACAATTTACAAGTATTTTTATATCTTTTGATAATGATTCAAACTGAAGTTCAAGTGCAATTTCTCGACACAAGCCAAGTGAGTATTCCCGAAACCAAGAGTTGTATATACAGAGTGACATAATTAGGAGACCGTTGGACATTGCAGAACATGTACATATTCAATAATTCAACATGTACATTATTGAAATACATTAAGACGAGGAATGATGCCCTCCTCCCAGTATTAATAGAGCGTTGTATAGATATATATACACTGTATTATCGTTGACAGCTTTATTGTTAAAGCCAAGTGAAATTGTTGTTAACCTTTGAACAAAGACATCACACGAGTGTTTGCTTTCTATGTTTAAATGCATTAAAACAGCTTTTTTTCTTCTCAACTATATCATACCTTTTAACTGAGCAAGTTGATGCCTAAGGAAAAGAGCCAAGTTGTATAAAAAGATTTGTTAACATACAAAAATAAGCATATGTAATAATGATATCATATGCATGTATATGTAACTATTGCATATATGAGAACTTTAAATGCATATATAATAAATATATGATATATATGTCTTCCCAGTTCAAATTATAGTATATGCATATGACCCTGATAAGACAGTCTATGTGTGATTTAGGATTGAATATATACAGGTATTCATCCACTGAATCTCAGACAGAGACAACATAAAATTGCCCTGACCTGCATTTCTGGCCTCTGCACAGGCCTGGCACATGTCTGCACTGATTTCTGGGTTCTCTGTGGCAATGGTCTGCCCCACTGACACGAACCTCTCCACCGCCAGACACACTGCCTGCCCCACCCTGACCAGGGCTTGTGTGGTTTTCTCTGTGACTCTGGGTCTCTCCTTGTGGTTTACCAGCGTTGTTATCTGTTAATACAAGAGACCAATGTTTGTAAATGAGACTGTCACCTTTGAAATATGAACATGTATTATATGAACTTCATGTTTTCCTACATTTCCAAATTTAAAAAAACCCTGTTATTTTCACAAATCTTTAAGAAAATATTATGTACATTTATGTGTACACTGTTACTGCATGTACTGATAGTATATTCAGTGACTTATTTACTGACAAAAACAAACATCACTTACAGTCCCTAGGACAATTTGTACATGTAGAGCTACTCGAGAGAGACAGGAATTTAACTCTGACAAAGAGATCAATAACAAGATAAAGATTCACCAATATAAAACTCAACATAAGTTTACGACACCCAAGAAAGATTTATAACTATACATGTATATTGGTTTCTAATTCACTACCTTCTGTCTATGAAAAATGCTTTAAAATGGTCACTCTATATTTCTCTGTTACTAGTATGTTTGCGTTTCAGCATCAAGATGGAGAATTTGTTTGCACTAGAACATTTAACATAAGGATCTTGTCTTCAGCTTGCCATTTACAAGCTTGGTTCATGCCTGTAATATCAACAAGCCAGAATTATCTCAGGAGTTTGAGTTCTCCAGTCTGCAGTTTTCCTCTATATCAAGGCCTGGATTAGCTGCACAGCTCCCTTGTGCATGCAAGCAATATCAATATTTTACTGCAGTTCACCTGGAAATTTATTGGCAAATACATTGCTTGACAGTTTCTAAGAGAAATGATTTTATTTATGTGTGTCATTAGATTAAACATATCATTATAGGATTGATATGTAAATAAATTCTTAGAACTTAGAAATTCTATCACATATAATTTTTTTGTGAAAACATCTTTCAATAATAGAGAATCATTATTCTAAATCATTAAATGAGTTTAGTTAAGCTGTTTAGCATCTTGCAAATATTTCACCAATGATGAGTTAATTTGATTGTTATTTCCAACAACAGAACAAAGCTGTACATGTACTAGAATAAATTCTGCATTAATCAATGAATAGTTATTCTGTTTGATCAAAATTAATCATGGATGTTTTGAAAGTTCACGATGAAAATCATAAAATAAAGAATTGAGACCTATCAAAAACCAAGCAATACATAATCATGCTATTATTTCCAATGAAAAATATTATGGTATCTTTATTTTCCAAATAGAGTTTATACAGACCTGTACATAATTGAATTTGATAACTATGTAAGTCATGACTCATTTATACATGGTCCAAATTAGGGATAAGCATTTTAAATCCTAGCTGCAGGTTTGTAGCTCCCGGTCTGAAAAAATTCAAATGGACGACCTGGGAGCTTCAATGCCTCCCATAGAAAAAAACTGCAATTCATGGTGCATAAAACAATGCACTAGTTTTGGACTGATTAATCTTATTTCCTAACACATGCTGTACATATATTTGATTCCAAAAAATTCCTCGGACATTTTACTACAGATATTGTCAATTAACTTGCCTCTGATATTCTTTTAAACACCATCACCAGCCCCGTAAAGTGAAGTGGTGCAAATTGTTTACATGTACAAATGGCGACTCTCAATCTCGACAAAAATTTAACATACTTCATTTTCCGAGGTCGGTTAGCGTATTTGGGAGAAAGTCTGAGGCAAGTAATGAGACGATATCAAAAGTAAATTACCTGAAGAATTTTATGGTACAATTTTTTTCCACAGGATTTGTGTGTAAATAAGGTTAATCAGTCCAAAACTAGCGCATTTTTTTATGCGCCGTAAATTGCAGTTTTTTACTATGGGAGGCAGTGTAGCTCCCTGGTCGTCCATCCAAATTTCTTCAGACCGGGAGCTACAGACCTGCAGCTATTTAATCTTTGTACATTATTATCATGATCACATTGAACTAAACATTATCATATTGAGCTATAAATTGATAAATACTCAATAACCCAATCATAATCTTCTTGGAAATTAATGAAAATTTGATGCACAAAAAATAAAATGCATGCTTTTTGATTAGAACTTTTTCAGTTTTATAAGTTGTATGATGTCCTGTAACATTGGTTTTTTATGATTATTTTAATATCTTGCTCTGAAAGAAAAACAAACATACAAATTTATGTTTTGGAAGTTTTTGTTGGCAACATTTCTCAGACCCCACTTAACTCACGTATGTACACATCTGGTTACAAAAATACAAGTAGGATTTTTTATGAATGATGCATGAAATTATTGGATATTGTTCTCTTTTGTTTGTTACACTGTATGGTATGCATGCAAATCCATACAATATCATTGACAAAAATATATGTCAATTAGCTGAGCTCTGCCTCTTTATAATGCTTAAGAGTATAAGCATTAATCAAAAATTGCTTCAAAATGTGAGGAAAAAACACGAGTAAAACAACAAAAGGGACCCCCATCTTTCATGTCGCCTCTGACCAAGATGATTAAATTTAACAACAAAATGCCCTACCTGGGTAACTAGGGGAATCAAGGTTTGCTCCACGGACTTTGTGCGTATTTCCAAAGACAACCGAGCATCATTTACTTGAGGTCCAGCCATTCTTCGGCAGCTGAAGAAAGTGACGTATTGTTGGGTGAAAGGTTAACCGCATCACATCGCTTATATCAATGTAAATATACCGGAATATTGTTCTTCTAATGTTTTAGCACTGCTTTGTGACACCCAGTTTTCCTTTATTTACAGAATAATTATGGCGTGTTTATTTTGTATGCTCGATGAGGTATGCTTCAACTCAGGAAAAGATTATTTGCATGCACTTAAGCGATTAAACATTAGGTCAAAGGTCAGAAATGTTGACACCTTACACGCCGGCGCGCTCTGATCACAATCGGTCATTACGAGGAGTTGACACAGTGTAGACATGAAAGGTATAGCACATATGATTTCAAAATGAAGATGCAATGGATTTGAAAACTTTGGAAATACAACCAGCTGTGAAGAAAAAGGTAGGTTTCCCTTATTTATCGAGAAAATTTTTTTTACAGCGTTAAAGTATTTTTCTCCAATTAATATCTTTATGCAATTTTAAAGTGTTTTTTTTTTCGGAAAATATGTTTGATAAAATATTTTGAGTGCTTTTTAGATTTAAAAAGAAATTCATGTTCAGTTTCACTTATTTACAACAATAGTGTACCACTGTCATCTGATACCCACTGGCAAGGGGGCGTATATCACATATATAAGAAGGTCTATGCATTATGTTTGTGTATCGAGAGTAATACACATATCTTTTACCTTGACACTGTACGGTACAGGGATTTTACAGTAGTGTACTGATGTACACATCTGGAGAAGTTATTCTCGAATTTTATAAGAAAAAACAAAAATCATTCTTTCATTCTTGATAATATATATATGCATATGGTGGATCAATGCAAACATTGTCCTGAACATGCTGAATAGAAATTTTTATTATTTAATTGTGCATTTTTAAATCAAAGATATGATTAAAAAATACCACAGCCCTTAATAATATAAATTTGCAAGATACAAATAATTGAAAATTGAGGTACTGGTATAACCTGACTCAGCCCACACAAGCTTATATCTACTGTATACTAGAACAGTCACTCTACTTGGTTATCAGTCTTTCAGTCACTTTGCATGGTTGTCAGTCTTTCAGTCAGTCCGGTTCCTCCCCTGTTGTGGGGTTCATGAATAATTAATTTTCTGAGATTTATCTCTGTCCGGTGCTATATGTATATTTGTCATTATTTTATCTTATTTATTATTATCTGAAGTAAGGAGAGAGAGAGAGAGAGAGAGAGAGAGAGATAAGTGGAGGAGAAGAGAGAGGGGGTGGGGAGGGAGTAGAATCTTGGTTCAAGGAAAGGAGTAATCAAATGCAGTAATTGTTTATGGGAATAAAAGAGAATATTTGGTATTAATTAACTGTAATTATTTTATAAATTCAATTAGCCAATGATTTAGAAATCAAAACCAGTTCTATACATACATGTGCAGTAGTATTAGGGTTCATTTGATTTTCTATAAGATACAATTACCAGTAGACATACGTATATAAAAGCTTTAAAAATGTTGATCATTTTCTTTCAGTATAGTTTACATCCTGTAAGTATAGGTTCCTGATTTTAAATAGTCTTATGATTAAATGCTGTAAGCCGGTAGATTATATCTTCCTGTCGATGAATGGTAATTTTTTACTTTCTTGGGGGGAACAAGCAAAATGATGGCTTTGAACCGTGGTGTTAACTTCTAATGCCTCAATGGTTAACTTTTAGTTTAATACGATCAAGGAGAGAGAGATAAGTGTTTACAATGCTTTTTGTGAAAGCATACCAATTTGAAGTATATTTTTGATGTTTGACAACTGGTAACATTTCTTTTTTACTTTGCAGAAGAATGACCCTTCTATTTATATAGAGAGCTGTGTAAATGTGTGTTACTTCAAACATTGATATTGAAGTCTATGACATGATATTTACTCTAGATTTATATTATACTTGTATTATCTAATCTGAATTGTGAAATTTTTCCCCTTTTCAAATTAAAACTTCCTTTCTTGGTAAACAGAAATTCAGTAGGCTAAATAATATAAGCCAAGGAGTAGATTTATTTGAATGAAGATGGTCAATGGTTTTGTAGTGCACTGTCAGCAAACCTCAGCATTTAAATTTGATAATTATAAAATCAAATATATCAGCATGATACATGGAAAGTGTTCTGGTTTTGGCATGTTTCCAGTATCGGCACACTTGGAACCCCTGCCAGGCCCTTAATCAATATATACTCTCCAATCAATCCACAGGTCATTCAAGGTCACTTATCCCAGTAGTCACTCAAGGTACTGATTTTTGTCAGACTTAACATATATAAACATGTATATATAGATACAGACATTTAAATGGAGCTGACCTAGTATATGCCCCTGGAATAAGATGTTTGAACTCAGTAATTGCAGCTAGCTGGTTTATATACCGGTATATGTATTATAAATGACCAAAAGCCGAGATTGACACTTAATACCATACTGTACAGGTTTAAGACTTGTGGAGATAACCGCATAATCTGTTCACTGACTTTAGGGACTACAATGATTTAGTAATATACTAATATATTAATGATATGCGGAGCCAAAATGAATTTGACTGTTTACATATGGAAATACATGCTATATGTAGTGCTAGGAACCGAGAAGGTCAGACAGTGGGTGGTTTGATCCAGAACTGTGGGGTGGGTATGTGGACAGTCTGAGACAGGTTTACGCAAGCAATGATAACCCTGTACATTATTGAAAAAGACACCAAGACCCCCCTCCCCCAAAATGGAATCAAATTTAAAGTAATCATTATAATTGCAAATGCTATTGATAAAATAACTTACTAGATATATCTTGGGCCTTACAGATCTATAGAGATATAAAGATTTAAAAAGGAAAAAAATTACACTATCAACAGTCAATAAGCATGATAAGATTGCCAATTAACTGATACTGTGTACACAACTCAAGGGAGGTAAATTGGGATTTTTAAAGTTCTTAAAAAAGCATTAAATCTGGTATCATATGATATAGGGCATTTAAAAAATGTGATCCTTCCAAGTAAACCATTAATATTCTTCATCTATATACATGTAGAATATAGAATGGAATCCTTTGCAGTTTCACTCTAAAGATATCCATCTTGTTTAAGTTAATTATTGATCATTAGGGAAGTAAATTGACAATCATATATTCATGTTAATTAGGCCCAAGCTGTGCATTCGAAACATTATACATTGTAATATATTATTACATGTATATAGTGTACATTCTCTCTGCACTCATCTAGCTAAAAGTAAAAGAGCATAACAAGAATTGTGCTCATGATTTTTTCCTTATTTTGAGATGCAAATATTAGTATATCAGTATATTAATATGATGATATGATATCAATGATATTGTTTGCAAGTAAAGAATATGTA
This sequence comes from Magallana hongkongensis, assembly GCA_016163765.1. Lineage (NCBI taxonomy): Eukaryota > Metazoa > Mollusca > Bivalvia > Ostreida > Ostreidae > Magallana > Magallana hongkongensis. Next base: position 14,566,048 of record WFKH01011581.1, on the reverse strand, counting down.
ATATATTTGTATGTGATTTATCAAATCGACCAAAAATTCATAATAATGTTTTAAAAACTTACTCAAGACACATCTTTTTAAATCAGCGTTTTATAATTGACCCTTTCATCAGTTTAGTTAGATCTTCAGTCTTTAATCTGTGCTGAAAATGTTTTATGAATATTTTAAAAACTGTTTAGCCTATTTTCTATATGTAAACCTCTTTTTATAGATTTATATGCCTATAATAACTCAATCAATTTTATGTGTGTATGCTCATCGTGTAGTTTTAACTTATAATGTAAAGCGCTTTAGAGTAATTTTATTATATTTAGCGCTATATAAATGTTATAATAATAATAATAATGTCCATAATTAAGATCACACAATTTAATTACTGCATTCATTTCCTTTTCTATTGTTTATTCTATATCATTATGTATATTATGGTGACTCAATATGATTTACAAATTCATAGGTATATGTAAAACTATTGTTGTCGTTTTATATGCTCCTGGCCCTTTCTGACAAATTAGAGAGATAATCGGTGTAATTGCTGACCTGTTGATGCATAACGTAGCAAGGACAAGCCACAAGTATCGTCAATTTCTTTGTAAATGACGAACATTTTCTGATGTACGTGGTATATAATTAGAGTCAATCGGTCTACTGGAGACGGGTTTTATGTTTCTGACATTTCCAGAAAACTCGTACGCACTCTTATGGTGGTTAATCAATTAATATTTGTTTATGTCAATTTTATTTCCGTTATATTAATTAGCCATGATCTCCATGGAAAATAATCCGAGCTATGTGTTTTTCCTGATCAGGCTTTATGCAAAAAGATTTGAGTAGCATATACTCTTTAGAAATTAAGATTAAACTGTGATTTGTTTACCTTCTCTATCTATAGCTATGAATCTTTGCTGTCTATGGACTTTTAATTAAGGACAAAGACCTGCTTTTCTCTCCCCTCCTCAGAAATCATTAATTGCTAGCAAAGATGCTTCTAAATAGTGTTTTAAACATTTTTTTCGTCACTCAATGTAGGGGTGAGAAGGGGGAGCAGAAGAAGCTTCTGAATCATATGATTACACTATGAAATGACCCATATTTTAAAATTTTACACACAGAATAGCTTTATGGAGATTAAAGTGAGGATAAGCTATATTGTACTTGTTCTGTCAATGTCATTTCATTATGTACCATGACATTGCACCTTCAAATTGTCAGCTCCCTGTAGATGGGTATGTGTAATGTATATTTTAATCTCAAGATTTCTCGGAATACACATGAGACAAAAATTTAAAAATTTGAATTTGCAACAGTCCATAAACATGCATAATTTTTGTTACCCTTCCCTTTTGTAATATTTTTTCAAAATATTAGTATAAATACACAGATATTTATTCTATACTGTAAAAATTTCTTCACACTATTTGATGATAGATAATGTCTGTTGTATAAAAAGACATAACATAGAAGATTGATCAATAAGCCTTGAAAACATTGGCTCTAGCTGATTTTTTTTTCAGTGAAAACTTGTTGAATTGCATTTTTTTTTTAATAATTGTGCGAAAGGAGGATGATGTAGAATGAAACCTTATATTTAAATCTATAGAAAATAATCTTGTTTTTTGTATTGTAAAGTACATGTAGCTGCTTTGACAAAACACTCCCACTAGATAACCTTATTTCAAGAAGAAGAAAAAAGTATTTCAAAAAATAGAAGTCCACACTGGATACAAAAGAAAAATATTTAATTTCTCTTTTTCTATTTTAATTTTGATAAGAACATACTGAGAACAAAAAATAGTCTCTGGCAGTGTCATCCACATGATCCAGCTGTTACCATATAGCATGCTGGGATTGTAAAAATGTATCTTTTTTTTTCTATTTTTACTTAGAAATAAGCCTTTTCTTAAAAATAGCCATACATTTTGAAAATACAATGTAAGCCCCTTTTTCGTAATCAGATATCAGATTAAGCTGTTTAACTTGAGGATGTTGACATTTTTTAGCTTGAAGGCACGCATTTTGACATATGTCTGAGATGTAAATATCACTGTTGTTAAAATGTATGTCCTATAGAAATTTGAACTTGATTGGCCTCAACTTAAGGCAGAAGGGTTTTTTTCACTAAATGGTGAGTTAAATGACCGTAGTCTTTAATATATGCATGCATGTAGGACTTATTATCTTGGTTTTGTCACAGGGAGATTAAAATCTTTCCTGTAGCAGTGTGTATGCATGTTATAATGTGTCAATATTGCTTGTCTGACCAATCATGACAACTGAGCTAGGTTTCCAATTCTTTTCAATGTGATATCAAAGCTTGCTGACAGGATCCATTTCTTCTGCTAAAATCTCTTTAGCTGTCTGTAAATGTCTCCTTAATCCTAAACTGTAACACATTGGCCATTTATGAATTATCAGTAGCATACATGTAACTAGCATTCTAACCTACAGAAATTAATTTGAGATTGTAAAATTAAAGATTTTGGAATAAATTAGTTCATTGGTAAATTGTGCCAGAAGTATACATGCATCAGATATATGCATTATATACATGTTCTAGATTTGTCGATGCAATTATTAAGGGTTTTCATAACTGCTACTACAGCAGAGTTAAGATTGTGTCTTCAAGTACAAGTACTAAGCTCCAAGCATCTGTTTTTGCTCTGACTGCCTTGAACAGTTCCATGACGTAGATGAATAATTAAACAATGACCACTTCAGCCACAAACAGCAATTACAGACGTAAATATTGACTCGTGTATCTCCATTAAGGCAGCCACTTCTTGCTTCATTCTCGGCTTAAAGTCCACTTACAGTAATCCCATTTTCAGTTGATAAAGTGTCAAAACTGTTACTGGTCCCCTTAGGGTAGGCCCAGTCTGCTTGCAACAGAAGTACTTAAAATAGTGTCAAGGGTACTCAGTGGCTCAAACTGAAACCAAATCTTTCCTTGTCATGTAAGTCATTAACAACAAGTTCCTGGCCCCAGATACTTTGTCAATATACCAACTGTACTGTAAATTTATCAGTTGCTCCGATTGTTTGCAGTGTTTAAGTTTTGATAAAACTTAAACATATATATATATATACCTACCTGCAAGTGGTGTAACATGGGTGAATTATGTTTGGATAGCAAGGTAAGACATTTGATTTAAGAGATGTACACACTCGGTATCACTGGGTACCGGCTAGTGGATGTACATTGCAAAGAATACAACTGAAGAGTTTTTATTAATTTACCTTTAGTTGGTAATAAAGAATACCTTGATCAATCTGTTCTTGTAAAAAGCACTCAAATACCTTCTTTCTGGTATAGAGTGCAGTATTTAGATTATTCCATAAGATTATAAAAAGAAGGTGTACCCAATATATATTAATAATTTAAGATTTCATAACATTTTCAGAAGGCGCTGCAAATGCTTAAACCTGTGTCCTCTATCGGGCCAGAGTTGGACCATTTGGAGGCAGATCGAAACATTCCGTCGGACCCTCTGGATTATCGAAAAAGACGAACCATCCGCCTGATAAAGAAAAATGAATCCTGGGGATTCACCATTCAGGTTAGGTTTAGTTGTATATAGTACTCTGTAGGAAAGGCTCAGAATGAGAAGAATATCAACAGATCATCAGTATTGGGAAGGGGGGGGGAGCATTTGAGATATATTTGTGTAAATATATTTTAGCAATAACATTGCAACAGAGAATATACCACCATGATCGTATATTGTAAACATGTAAAGAAAGATTAAGACTTAATTTTCCCTTTTTAAAGTTTTTTTTTCCTCGAAGGGTTTAAGATGACAGATCTCTATATAGTTCAATGCATCACTTGCTGCATATTTTCTGTACATTATGTGCTCATGCATATATACACAAGGAACAAAAACAAAACATCTGGACTGTGTTGTTAGATATATAATTGTCATATTTATGATTTTTACTGGTGATTTAGACATTGTGCATGGTAGGAAGCTGCACTGACAATAAATTTCATTGATAGCAGAAATAGATGCAGCTTTCACCATTCATACAATGTGATTGATGTAATGGTGAACTTGTAGATTCAAATTAAGAGAAAATGTTTAAAAAAGCCATGTTAACTTTCAGCAAGGTTACACTTGCTGTTCATCTTTTGAATGAACTTAAATTTCATCCGTTTATGCAAAGAATGACATCTTGCAAACATAAAAAGGCAATTAACGACAATTAAGACTTGTTAACTCCAATATGAACATCAAGAAAAACAGTGCAGATACGTGTTGAACATCACATTATAATGCTTGAAAAAAGACAGCACTCCAAAATAGTGTGCAAAGCAGTCTGTATCCTGCCAAAATGTTAACAACTTACCTGCAAGAGAAGTCTATTGTTATCAAACCTGCTAATTTTTGACAATTTTCCCAAAATTTACAATTGCACTACCAAGAGCAAAACTATTAAAATGGGAAATGTTGTAACCTGATTTTTAAAAAAAAACACAGAAAACTTTATATTGCAGTCCCTTTAGAAATGTTACATTTAAAGGGGTTACAATGATTGGGTGTCGTAAACTCTGACCTCATATTTGTTATTGTTATTTACCGGTAATGTTATTTTGTTACTTTATGAAATGTTAAAAGAAAGTATCATTCCATACTGTATTATAATAATTAATTTTTTTAGGGGTTTTTAATTTTAGCTTATTGTAGTGGTGAATACATTAAGAAAAATTGCTAAAATTACATCTTCAAAAATTATATATACAATTGTATAATTTAAAATTGTGAAATTGCTAAAAATATGGTGAGCCCCAAAATAAATGGTATACAATCAATTTCTAGAAATCGTCTTTGACTGCAATCTTAGACTGGTTTGATCTTTCTTGTGATAATATCTGTTTACATGCTATATGTACATTACACATGCTATATTGAATTGAAGTTTAAGTCTTTAAAAGTCATAATATTTTAATTCTGCATATCACTACCCAAAACAACTTATAGACATAATAATAAAGATAAATTTTATTTTCAAATCAGGTGAGCATAGCTCTCCATTGACGACAGTAACAGCTGTTCTATAAGTTATAATTGTGTACCTTAGCTGACTTTCACTGGAACATGTGCTGTTAAACAGTTAACATATCTGCATTGCAGCAAGTTTGGTTTATGGATATTGCAAAACAGCCACATAAGATTTGATAATAATTGTTCCATTTTGCAGACATATGGATTTAAAAACAAGAAAACAGGAGAAATAGAGGTCTATACGTACGTAGATTATGTTGATTTAAATGGACCGGCAAGCATTGCAGGCATGAGAAGAGGTAATTAAATTTTGATCCTTTTTGAACTGTAGATCACAAAAGAAATTTCTCCATCAAATATTAAATTTTATTGATAGCTGTGTTGCAATCACAATTTAATTAAAAAGGAATTTCATTCCTAAGTACTCAAAATTTTTGATTACCTGAATGGAACAATGTGAGAATACTGGTACATTTGTAACTGCATAGTTATCTGGCTTGCTCGCTTGCTCTCTCTCTCTCTCCCTTTGTCTCTCTCTCTCATTCTCTTTCTCTCTCTCTCTCTCTCTCTCTCTGAGATCGAGTCTCCATCCTTTACATCAGCATCTCTGTTGGGTTTTTTCCAGGGGACATAATTCTGTCAGTGAATGGGAAGAGTGTTGAATTTGCCACCCATCAGGAGTTGGTGTCTGTTATCCAGTCTTGTAAAGATGAGTCAAGGTAAACGACCACATTCAACACCTAGTACTGATATTTCAGTGATTTATGAAATTTTAAAAATATCATACATTTATTTTATTTCCTGCCTATTTTTTATCTTCTCTGTATCTTGTGGGTCTTTGTAACAAAATTGAAGGAAGAGATACTTTCCATGTACTGTAGTATGTTCCTTGTCTAGTTATTAATATCAAGGAAAAGTAATTTTTCCGATAGTATTCAACACAGAACTGTAAAAATACAACACAATACATAAAAAACAAGCTACAATACAGTCCATTTCCCTACTCATTACAACCATACTATGTGTCCCTAAGTTTATCATTTCATTGATTTTGATAGCTAGTGTTGAATCTGACTACGTGCATGTATATCTTCTCTCTCAAGATTATTACTTTAGACAATCCTCAGTGTAGTACAGATATACTGTTCAGTAATTTGGTGAGAAAATACATTTTGTGTCAATAGGCCATGACCTACAGATCAATTAAAGCAGTGCAATGACTTTCTCAGGCATTAGAACATTTATAAACCAGGTTTATGGGCTTATTGGAAGTAGATTGTTGTTCTTATAGTAAATAATATCAAGACCATGCATGATTTTAAGAGATCAAATTATTACTGTGATTTCATCAATATTCGTAGGCATCAGTTTTTGTGGATTTTGTGAAAATCACAGTTTCAAGGACAGTAAATTTGTGACCAATAATCCTATCAATACAACTTATCCTATGTTGTTAGAAATTGCACTGAAATAAAAATTTTGTGGTTAAGTCAAAATGCAATTCACAAAAATTGGTATTCGATCAACAAAAATTGATAAAACAACAATAGATTACTTCAGTTATAACTTATATTCACATTCTCTTTCTGTAGAATGGTTGTGTTATTTGTGGACTGTTGTAAAAAAGTGGAACTTCATGACAGACTGATCAAATTAAAGGTAAACAGCTAAAGTTCAGTGTCTTGATTGATTACTATTAATAAAAAGCGAATAAAGACATTATGTCTTTCAATTCTTGTAACTACAAGCCTGTGATTTTTGTTTGACAGAAACTGCTCAGTGACAAGATAAAAGAACTCAGGAATGTAGAGATGAAGGAGAGAGAACTCTTAGATGGTACATGTATGCTGTTTTGTTTTATTATAAATTAGACGTCACATTGCAATGTTAATCAATTAAATTCAGTGGTTTTATGATATTAGCACCTCAATATTTTTAAAAGATAATTTTAGAAGCATAAAGTGAAGCATAAATAGATAAAAAGTATTTAAATTGCTTAGTCCTATGTAACTGAATTTAGTATGTTGCATGGGTTTTGTTTTCCAGGGTTTTGCACGATGCGGGGCCTGGAGAGATTTGATCACTCCAGACAGAGTATTTACAGCACAAGGTCTAGCGATTCAAGTCTGGACAGAATCAGCATCCTAACGCTCAACAGCAGTACCATTTATAACCTTCCAAACACTGTCACTCTTCACCTCAACACCTCCAATTCTTCCTCCCCAACATCGAAGAGCTTCAGTGATGATCAGAGTGACTGTACCGACGACGGTGACATGTTTGCTGACGTGAGTTTTGCCGATGATTCTGATGGAGACTCAGGGTATTCTTACGACGAGGTTCCTCACTTAGAGAGGAAAAATACTGTAATTGAGCGAGAGAAACCGTTTGTTGAAGTGAGAGAGAGACGGGGAACGTTAGTGGCACCTGTCTGTGAGTGTATAAAGGACAGCATTTGTCAGTTTTGTAAAGTAAGGGAGATTTCGGAATCCAGTATGACTTTAGCTGATGATTCAGACATTTCTACTCCAGTTCAGGATACTATGAGTTGTATTGATTTGACATGTATCCAGAATAATAACTCTTCTTCAGAGTCTGATCCGGATAAAATATGTGGAGCTTATGAAGTAGAGGAGTGTTCACAGGAATCAGATGAAAGGGAGGAAATGACTCCAACTAATCCAGATCAGATCTGTGCATCTGACAGACTAGAACAGTGCTCAGCAAAACCTGACCTCGATAGTGAAAATCTTTCTCTTTCAAATCCAGATGAATTGGAGAGCTCATGTAATACTAGTACTAATGAAAATTTGACTTCACTCAATCCAGATCAGATCCACGGACCTGATGGTCTTGAACAGTCAAATGTCAGTGAACATGTAGATGAGACTGATGATGCTTGTAGTCTACCTGCTGGTCAGGTAGAACAACAGGAATCGCCCAACACCGAGTCAGAAGAAACCCCTGATGATGCAAATTGGGATTTCCCTTTCTGGACAGAGGGAGCAGTGGTTATCAATCTGGATGATGAGAAAACTAAACTTTGATTTTATAATTTGAAAATACATGTATACTGATGCATAAAAATGTTTAAACATATTTATGAAATTTAGCTTATTGAGATATGAACTTTATAAAATGATTTCATTACTATCCTTATTTATGACGTATTATCTTTTTATAGCTTTAAGCTTCGATTCCCCCACCATTAAACTACCACCCCACCCCCCAGATACCTTGAAATCAAAGTTCAGATAAATTGGTGCTCAGCATTCATCAACATTGTTTTCTATTTTGTAAATTGGTTTGTTATTGTGTTAAAGGTTGTTCACATGAGTCATTTTTCAACAACAACAAATTTTTCTAACTACCTGGTAAAGAATGGCAGAGTATCCAATAAGGATATGATTTCTTGTGTACTGTAAAGAATGTTATAGAATTATGATGATATATTTCCCTATAGTGCTGGTCACTGTCAGAGGAGTTTTTATTGCATTTCTAATTATTTTTTTTTTTGTAACATGTAGATATAAATGTGTCATTTTTATTAAATGTTATTTATTTATTTGGTGTTTATCAGAGAAGGTAATAAGGAAACCTAGTATTGAATTTATTGTTAAACAGTCAATTCACAGGAAGTAATACATATTGAGTCCCTCAATTGTCAAGTATTCACAGAGGAAGTGTTATAAAGTGACTCGTGGTATTGAAAACAACAACAAACATTTCAAACTAACCCACATTTCTTACATGTACATCATTTATCTTCTTGGTTTAAAGAGACAAAAAGTCACATGTCCTTGCATCTTTAGCACTTTGAAATACACAATTTAGATGTAATTCTGTAAATTATTTCAAAATGGTGTGATAATACAGTGAATTGGAGACATATTAAGAGAGATAATCTTTATTTATCCATAAATCATAAAATAGACAATGCCCAAGATCATGTGGATGTCAGTTAATTTCCAAAAGTTGAACAAGTCTGATTTATGTTGTGTCACAGGATGCTTTGATGTGAATACATTTATTTATCATCCCACATTTCCCCCCACATTTAGTGCTATTTATTTATATTGCTTCCTGTAATTAATTTTTTAAACATTTACAGTGCTTTAAGGATGTTTACTGCTCTCGTTTTTTTGTTTATTAATGTGAGTGAATGAATTCAAATAAAAGTATAAAGTAAAAGTTTGAAATGATCATTGATGTTATGGTGCTGTTAGCGAGAGCTCTCTAAAATTGTTTTTTCATCTTTTGTTACAAAACTCTTTGATGTATCAATTAGAATGACCATTTTATCCATTTGTATTAGTGCTAATATACAATGTGATTCACTTTATTTTGTACTCTTTTAAAAATGAATTTGTTTGGTATGTCATTTACTGTAGATTTGTTCAGAAATGCTCACCGCATTGTGATTGTAAGGATGAGTTTTGTGTTGTGAATGAAAGTTGTTACGTGATTTGAAACTGTTGTTGATGCAGAGTTTCAGTTCTTTGATTCTCGTTTTCTGTTTGAGAATAACTCAATTTGGGTTTTTTCCCCACAATACAGGATTGAATATCCTTTAATGTTTATCTTTACAACAATTTCTAAGTTTACTATATTTATCCGCGGATCTTAACGGGAATGGTAGAGTATCGACCAGTTTTGTACTTAAGCAGAGTTTCCACCACCCCCCAAAAACCGGTGTTGTATAGTACCTTTTCTCAATAACCATCCAAATAATGTTATTAATTAGTAGGCATGGAATCAAAAAAAAAAATATTTATTTCCTGTGTAAATGTTTAATTTTTACTTGGACCAGCGGACACCATACGTGCTTTCATAGTTCATCCTGTTTCAAATTTTGATAAAAAGGAATAATGAAAAGGAACAATTTTTAAAATTAACAAATGCATTAGAGTCATTATCAAGCGTCGTGCGTTAAAAGGTCATAGCTAGGTTATTTCAGTGGATGTTGAATTTTATTGGATTTTTTTAAGGACCAAAGTATGGGCGGCGGGAAGGGTAAAAAAGACGTTAATTCAACACAAACAACTAATTTTTAAAAACATGCTAAAATACGAAACAGACCAGCTTAAAACAAAACCAACAGCCTTTTTTGTAAAATCAACAGACACCGATGCAAAGTCATGCACTGAATTATCGCTAGATGGCGTGCAAAGAGGTATCAGGAGAAATCGGTCCGGAGAAACCGTGTAACCCGGAGAAAACGCATCCATAAATTAGATAGAGAAATCGGAGAGATCGTAACAAGAATTGAAATAGTTATAAAAACTGTACTAAAGTGACAAAAAGACTTATTCAATAAACATTTGTACATTTTTGCTTGTATCATTGTTTACATATGTATTTCGCATCGTTTTTGAAAGGGGGCGGGCCAAAAAAGGGGAATTTACAACTTCTCAAAGTCGTGAAAATCCTAATTCCGTACTTTACACCTGTACCTATAATTTTAATTTCACTGTTAATTTCAATCCTTTCACTTCAATTTCTTATTGTGGACGGGCCCACTTAATGTCCATTAACTTTTTTATATGTAAATTTAAGAAAAATGGTTGCTACAAGAAAAGTTGGGGGGGGGGGGGGCACCCCGATGGTACGTGCTTATACATAATCACGTACTTTAAATAATTACATAATACGGGCACGTAGCATCGTTTTTGACATTGACAGATGAATCCAAAAAATAAAACATCGCAAATCATAAAAACCCTAATCCGGGGGGGGGGGGGGGCAGGATTATGCGTTTATCTATAATTTCATTTTCAGTTTTTACATGCTCCAAAAAAAGGTGGGGACAAAATTCTTGATAATTCGGTTTTTAATGTTAGTTTAAGAACAAAATTTTTCGAGAAAAAGTGGGAGGAGCAGGCCTCCCAGGCTCCCCTGATGCTAGTGTCTGCAATAAATTAATTGAGTACACTGTCACACAAAAAAGCGTCGCCTGAGCAGTTAAACCAGTCGGTAATTAATCAATCGATACAGTATATCTAAAATTGTTTAAAACAATGTAATAGTTTTGATTACATTATAATTTTGAAAATTAAAAGATGAATATAATGATAAGAATAATGTGATAGGTGTATAGTACCCGGGCGGGATTTAGTATTGTTTATATACATGTATGATATGCGCATTTGTTTAATCAGCAACAATTGGCAATATTATTAATTATCGATTAGACGCATTACGGGGATTGGGGCGTAAATCTCTATCTACAATACTAATAATTATAACATTCTTGATTTTTATATGATATTGTTTCATATATTTTACGTTTATTTTGTATGATTGTTATTTACACAAAATAAAATCTTATGTAACTCTTTTAACCCTGAAATTCCTGTTATTCTTTTTTCCTTCCGAACTCGGATTATCTACGGGACAATCCCTTAGATAGGTCCGTTACAATAAGAAGACGATGGCGCGTTTTTAGTTCTTGTTTCGGGGTACCAGTATTTTAATGTCTCGAGAATTTACCATAAATATTTAACAACCTGTGTAAATGACAGCAGATAAGAAAAAATTCCGTTGCATATATAATATCAGCACCAATTTTTTAAAGTGACTTAAAATAAAATTAAACAAGTGTTGAGCCCCCAAATAAAATATTATTTTTCCAATTTTTATGTCTAGAATGGTAAATAGATGCTTTATATTATTGACCAAACTTTAAAAGTCAAGTTTCAAACGAAATACAGAGCTTAAAAGACTTTGTTCTGTAGATAAGCTGAAGTCCGCCCCCCCCCCCCCACCCAAATCCTGAAAAACTCAAATTTCTTAAATTTACATGGTAAAAGTACCGAATATATGGTTCGGGCCCCCACCACCAACTCACCCCTGGCAAACCTAAATATCCTTTTTCCCTGGACAAATCCTGGATCCACGCATAAAACGTTTCCTGTATTTCAAGGGTACGGTTTCTCCATGTTACGATTTCTTCAGCGTACGATTTCTCCTGATACCTCTTTGGACGCCATCTAGCGTTTATTCAGTGGATGACTGTTGGTTTTGCATCGGTGATCGTTTGTTTTGCATCGGTGTCTGTTCAGTGTTGATTTTGTAAAAGAGGCTGTTGGTTTTGTTTTAAGTTGGTTACCGTTTGTTTCGTATTTTAGCATGTTTTTAAAAATAAGTTGTTTGTTTTGCATTAACGTATTTTTTGTTTACCCTTTCCGCCGCCGATAGCACCTCCAACTGAACAAGGGACAAGAACTATTATGTTAGTTTAACTTTGATAGACAGCTTCATTTTCTCCTCCTAATGTGTATTCATCTTTCATTCAATTTCAACACCAGAACAAAATATGCTTAACTTTTTAAACATTATATTCCATGTGACCATCTCCCTAGTGTTACATAACACGATGAGTGTGTAGCCGAGAATACTACATAACATGTATAGTCTGTCCCAAGTATAAATACCTCTTGATTCAGACGATGTTCATTCAATAGTATGAAAAAATCCCAAGATTTCCATTTTGAAACGGGGTACCTGTAAAGTGCGAAACGAAATAGAAACGAAACGAAATGAAACGAAACGAAATCTACCGAAACGAAACGAAATATACCGAAACGAAACGAAACCTACCGAAACGAAACAAAACGAAACGAAATCAAAACGAAACGAAACGAAACTATCAGAATATTTTTGAAATTATTAAAGGTATATAATTATATATATAACGTGTAAGGATTATTTTTGTACTTCATATAAAATTTACATAGTTCAAGAAATTGTTATATAAAGGCTTCCTTCTCTAGTGAGGTATTATATATATATATATATATATATATATATATATATATATATATATATACACACACACACATATATATAGTAAATCAGCTGCCAGCTGCAAATATGCTCGAGCATACTATTAAATTTCAAAATACTTATTTCAAAATAAGCGAAGTATTCTCTTTTATTATGTCTTACTCTTATTTTTAGCCCTTAATCATCTAAATACAACAATTTGAGAACGTTATCGCTTTGTTACTTCTTTTTGGTAAAATGATTATGAATTTAAGAAAAAGGGATCAATAGCTATTTTTCTTTACATTGAAATCAAAATAATTAGTAGTCAAGAATGAAGCAGAGAGAGAGAGAGAGAGAGAGAGAGAGAGATGGATGTGAAATTATGCAATAGATCGGTCATCTGAAAGTCTTATCACTGATAAAA
>WFKH01011581.1:14511665-14529243 GCA_016163765.1 Magallana hongkongensis | reverse complement strand
GAGTTTATAGAGTAAATCTTTAAAAATTTTCTTCTCAAGAACCATTTTGCCAGAAAAGCTGAACCTTAAGTGAAAGCATTCTCAGGTAGTGAAGATTCAAAGTTGTGGAAATCATGACCCTCGGGGGTAGGGTGGGGCCACAATGGTGTCGACTTTTTACATAGGAATATATAGAGTTTATCTTTAAAATCTTCTTCACAAGAACCATTTGGCCAGGAAAGCTGAAACTTATGTGGAAGCAGTCTCAGATAGTGTAGATTCAAAGTTGTGAAAATCATGACCCCCGGGGGTAGGGTGGGACCACAATGGGGGTCGACTTTTTACTTAGGAATATATAGAGTAAAGCTTAAAAAATCTTCTTCCCAGAAACCATTAGGCCAGGAAAGCTTAAACTTGTGTTGAAGCATCCTCAGGTAGTGTAGATTCAAAATTGTGAAAATCATGACCCCTGTGGTTAGGGTGGGGCCACAATGGGGGGTTGAATTTTATCATAGGAATATATAGAGTAAATCTTTAAAAATCTTCTTCTCAGAAACTGTTAGGCCGGGAAAGCTGAAACTTATGTTGAAGCATCCTCAGGTAGTGTAGACTCAAAGTTGTGAAAATCATGACCCCTGGGGTTAGGGTGGGGCCACAATGGGGGTTGAATTTTAACATAGGAATATATAGACTAAATCTTTAAAAATCCTCTTTTCAAGAACCATTTGGGCAGGAAAGCTGAACCTTATGTGAAAGCATTCTCAGGTAGTGAAGATTCAAAGTTGTGAAAATCATGACCCCCGGGGGTAGGGTGCGGCCACAATGGGGGTCGACTTTTAACATAGGAATATATAGAGTAAATCTTTAAAATCCTTTAATTTTTTCAAAAAAACCATTTGCCTAGAAAAGCTGTAACTTTAGTGAAAGCAACTTCAGATAGTGTAGATTTAAATTTGTTCAAAACAAAATCTTTAGGAGTAGAGTGGGGCCACATTGGGGATCCAGTTGTACAAAGGAAAACATTTTAATTATTCACAAAAAACTGAAATGTTATTATACATGCTTTTACTTATATGCAAGAATTTTTACATATTGCTGATTCTTTAAAATTGTTTAAACTTTTGCCCCTGGACGATTATTGGGCCTCACAAGGGGTTCAGAGTTTGATGTAGGTTTATATCCCGTATATAAACAATTGGTTAGGGTCTTTTTGAGAACTGCAATGCTGAATGTGATATGACTATAAAATCATCAGGTTAGAAAAGGGACTTGATTATAAATATAAGAATATTCAGGAAGAAACTGATTTTTTTAATACAGGATCAACATGTATTATACCACATTGTCCAGATATTTTGTATTATGACTCCATGAAGCTGATTTTATCATGCCTATTGTTGCTCAGGTGAGCGATGTGGCCCATGGGCCTCTTGTTTGTCATGGTTTTTTTTGTGTGTTATTGATATTTGTTGAATAAAATTGTTCAGTTTGAATATCAATGAATTTATAAATTGGACTTGATTCGGTATAATAAACAATTTATCGCATGAATGTTCGGGAGACATGAAGATATATTCACCCTTGAAAAATCATATTCCCCTTGGGCGTTGCCCTCGGGGAGTATGATTTTTCACGGGTGAATAAATCTTCATGTCTCCCTCACCATCATGCAATAAATGTATAATGACTGTACTATTCTGGTCAATCATGTTTTTGTTATAGAAGAGGCAAGGGTATCACATCATCCAATACTTTAACGTGGCAAGTCACAACTCTGTTTGATTATTTGAAGAGCCTTTGCAAAAATTGAGAGAACGTCCATTCAATCTGTCCAGCAAAGTTTTCTCTAGGGACATGTTCCACTTCCACCAAAGTTTCCATTGTTCTGCTTTTAACAATCATACATATTAAATAATGTCTACCATTTCACACTATCTCTGGATATTTTTCCTGATCTGGCAAGTGCTCAGACACATCGAAGGACCAATCGCTTGTCCCACGTTTTTATCAAATATCAAATTCGAAGACACACCCGGGATTACGAAATGCATGTTTCAACTACTTATTTACTATGCAACGGATATTTGTAAGTGATATCAGTTTTACTTATTTCACATAAAAAATTATTTCACCATGGGATAAATTTTATCGTAGAAATACTAGTAAGTGCCTGTGATATAGTTTACATACAATGTAGCGAGAAAGTTATAAACTTTGCTGGAAAAGAACTGTGCATACTGGACGTCTGATAAAACAAACATCAAAAAGAAATATTGCCACAGTAATATAAAACATCCATCATTTATAAAATTAAATCACAATGATTTATTATTGATATGAAATACTCATTATAGAGAGATCTTCATCATCAACATCTAGGGGTTTTGACTCCTGGACAACGTCGTATAGCCAAAAAGTACACAATATATATGTATTTAATTAGCTAAAAAGAGTGTCTTTTCTTAAAAGCTTGTTGATATTTGAATACTTTGGCTTTCAATGCCGAGCAAATGCAAAATCTCCCATCTGTTAGCAAATCACTGCTGAGCGCAGTTCTCGTGTTCTTAACTATGTAAGCTTTACATGAGATTAAAATACAAAGTAACAAATAGCGGTTGTATCACATTTCAACCAATAAAAAAGTAAATAAATATAAATATATATACAGACAAACTAACCATTTTACGTAATAATATTGATGAGGACATTGTAATGTTTTAACAATGTGCTACGGTGGTTGTAAATATTTACGAAAACTTGGAACAGCTCTCTTTTGATTTATTACAGTCACTAAATTTTCATTGCTACATTATTGCTACATTGTATCTATTTGAATATATTTCTCTCCACTCAAATGACAAACAATTGTGTTCTTTTAACTTCATAAAATAGTGCAATATTTTTTAGGACAACGAAACACTTAAACTGACTTTTTTAGGACCAACATCTATCTATCTATCTATCTATCTATCTATCTATCATCACTTTCTAATCTGATGTTAAGGGAGATGTGCGGCCATCTTGTACATATGAGGATCAACATGTAAACATTTCTTGAATTTTAGTTTTCTTTATCATCATATCATTCTTTTTTATATTCTTTTTAATACTTTCTCTAGAATACCTTTTCCTGCATACCTTTATATTTATACATATAACAGTATATAAATAGTGCATGTTTGGAAGGGTAACAGTTGAAATTGACACCCCGAGAAAACCATTGCCAACCGACGCAAAGCGAATCGTACGCGCATAATTTACGCGCATGTAACAATTCGTTTTATTATACCTTCATGTTAAATACTGAAATCTGATTGGTTTAGACGCAGTTGATAATCTGTTCTATTACCCTCAGCGTTAGCAACACACTTGGCAACGGGTAACACAACGAATTGTTACACGCGCGTAAATTATGCGCGTACGGTTGGCCGTAGAATTCACGTCATTTCTATATAAAAGCATTAATTTTTTCTCTAAAATTAGACATTCAGTATAATAAAATAAATAGTGCCTGTTTGGGAGAGTAACAGTTGAAATTGACACCCCTCGAAAACCATTGTCAACCTCCGCGAAGCGGAGGTTGACAATGGTTTTCGAGGGGTGTCAATTTCGCGGAGGTTGACAATGGTTTTCGAGGGGTGTCAATTTCAACTGTTACCCTCCTAAACAGGCACTATTTGTATAGTGTTAACCGTTGCCAAGTGTGTTGCTAACGGTGAGGGTAATGAAACAGATTACCAACTGCGTCTAAATCAATTAGATTTCAGAATTTAACATGAAAAAAGTATAATAATATGGTTAATACATCTTTTATCCATTATTTGGTTTAGGAGGAGATTGTGGAACAGTTCAAACTTCAGCATCACTCAAAGCTACAATAGGATCATCAGTGGACTTAACTTGTAAATATACTTTAGAAAGTGGTGATTCAGTGTTCAGTGGTCTTATTGCCTGGCAAGCAAAGAAATCAGGGACATTGACCTATGAGAATATTGCTTTGTTTTCACCTCCCGGAGGAGGTAACAATTCTTTTACTACCACAGAATCCGCAGTAAATTTAAAAGATAGAGCAGAGTTACTGGATGTGTTTTTTGATTTGAATACTTTCGGTGTCGTGGTTAGAGTAAGGGAAGTGGAGTGTTTGGATGAGAAAGAATACCAATGTTCAGTTACATTTATCAGTACAAATACTGGTCCCGTGACAAAAACTGTAGTAACTTCTCTTACAGTTCAAGGTAGTGTGAATTAATGTATTTCTTGCATTATTCTTATTCAATATTCTTGCATTATTCACTAACAAATGCTATTTATCAATTTCCAGTTTTTAAAAACAATGTTCAGTTTATTTAAAACTACGTGTTGTGTCACAAATTCAAAATTAGTTTATGTAACAATTGCCTGTTTAGTTTAATTAAAAGATTGTAATAAGATTATACAGCACAGCAACTGTAGAATCAAATTAATAATATAACATATAAAGTATTATGAAAAATTATATTTCATGGTCAAGTACTGTAGTTTTTGTTGCTTTAAAGCCCCTGCAAAACAACCCTATGATATCCCGGCTCCCGATCGTAGTAATATAGAGGAAAATACAAAATTCATCCTCTCCTGCAAGGCTAATGTTGGTAAGCCTCCAGGAAAGATGAAGTGGTGGCGCTACAGAGATCAGGTCAATGCACCGTTTTTAGTAGCGGAGTCCTCGGAAATCCCCGCGGTACAGCCCGGAGTGTGTGTGTACAACGTGACCTTCTCCATACAACCTCTGGTCACCATTGACGACGACCAATCCGTTTGGAGATGTTCTGTAGACAATGAACTGTTGACCAGCTATGAGTATGACAACCCAAACCAAGAGACAGCCAGAATCAATGTATACTGTAAGTTACTTATGGGTTTAAAATCGATGTCCACTGAAGGGTTAACATGTCCACAAAAACCGCAATTTAATGTAAGGAAGAAATTGACTAACTTTAAGCTAGAAATAGTCTTATAAGTTGTTCAGATATTGTCTATCACGTCAATGTCTTCTTTTATCTAAAATAACATCGAAAGTATCTCTTTGCGGTTTATTAAAAAAATATCCCTTCAAGTCTATTTACTTGTTTAGTCAATGCCTACTATTGATTACAAAAAAAATCCAAAACTAATCAATGCTACGAGTGAAATTAAAAACCAATGAACCAAATAAATTGGTTATAAATATCTAAGATTTAACATCATATTATTTAAATATAAGTATGGTATGTGTCCCAAAATTTTTGTAATAATCTATATGTAGCATTGCACAACGATTGCCAATAAATGGTACTCTTCATTAAGAACAATAGCAGACATAAGGTATTGTCCATAAGAAAATAAGAAATGCATTTTCTGTCTACCCTTCACTACATTGTGTATTATAGAATTCATCTTGTGTTGAGTATTACATTACACAAATCCGACGTTGTTGGGGTTTTTTTTCATCAATAGATAAGGTTAGAGTTCCAAGAGTAACAAAAAATCCAGACATTCCAAACTCACAGTATTCTGTTGGCTCTTCTGTAACATTAACCTGCACTGCTAATGGTAACCCAAGTCCTTCCACCAATATGAACATCAACAAATATATATGGACATTCAAGGGCAATCCAGGAGACAATGCAACAGAATTACCATCAAACAATGGAATCCTCAGACTTTGTAATCTTGAAGAGACAGACACAGGGATATACACATGCACGGCCTTTAATGGATTTAATGGAAAACTATTCAACAGCTCTTATGAACTGGAACTTCAAATAGGTAAATATAAATTTTTTTTTATAACTTTAGTCAAGATTAGGAGCTTTAAATAAGTAAAATAAAATTTTAGTGTTACGACAACCGATTTCTGATCAGTCAAAACCAGAAAGATTTTTTTTGGGGGGGGGGAAGGGGGGGCGGGAGCGTTATACAATAATACTATTTACATAAACAAAATACAAAACAATCATACATAATTTTCATTGATTAAATAAATATCGTCCAACAGTTGCGGACCCAACTCCACCACGTCATCACATCATAGCGGCACTTCGTTTCCGCGTCACTGCGCAGGCATCACAACGTTTCCACGTCATTGTCTCACCACGTATTCACGGCAATACGTCTCCGCGCATTCACGCTCCTACATCATTGCATCACCATGTGTCCATGTCGCTGGGTCACCACTTCCTGTGACTAACTCGTCCGTATCTGACCCTTGTCCATTCCAATCTTGTCCAGCTCTGGTGCAAGATAATGTTTAGACACTCGTCCTCACATTAGTTGAAAGCCCACACCCCAAACCTCTCACACCGTACGAACGGCTAAAGATACTAACAATTAATGTTTTACATTGTATAATTCAAGAACAAAACGTGGCTATATCTATAATAAACCGGCCTAGCACAGAGTAAAATAACGTGAGAACGACATGATGCATGTATACGTGGTTACATTCGTCCGCTAAAATACATGTAACATTACAGTTAAAACTAACTAGTAAGTATTTTACTTATGAAAAATGATACGATATAAAAACAAACTTACCCTGTCTGGAGATTTTTTATACTTTAAGAATAAAAAATCAAAGTACTTTACATCGGTTAGCAAGCTTGTTTTCATGTTGTTGGGAATACATGCGTTAAATTTCTTTTTGGGGCACTATGGAGTTCCAGTACAAGTTTCACCATTAAAGTTTTAGCTTGGAGTTTTTATCGTGAAGTTGTGGTTAACCCGGTAGGATGCACATCGGCTTTCTACTAAAATACTACTTATCATTTTCTAATGTATCTTGTATTTGATTTATATTGTTAATTGTAATGTAAATGTTCTTAAAATTTATATGCCGATTTCAGAGGAAAGCACAATTTGTTATATTCGCTCAAGTAAACGCTGAATAATACTCCAAAACGAATCAAAAAAATCATCAAGTTGTATTTTAGAAACGGGGCATGGTATTCCAATGTAAACCGAGTCTCGGAGATCCGATACAACTTGATAACGTGCGGAGGTTCCAGCACGGACAGTATGATGTAATTAATATTGTTCACAAAATCGAAATTAAAGTGCAGAAATCCATCACAGTTGGACCGACATCACACACTCCACTATTATGCGGGGTTCCAGCACAGTTAGCACCGCAATTAGCCCAACCGTACTCTCTCTGGTCTTAAACTATTCCCCTATTGTTTTTTAGACAGGCATTGCTTTTTCGATAACAAAAAGATGCCACGTAATGACACGTCAGAAAAATAAATATTCACAACCACACATAGCTGTTAAGATAAGTTTTAAAAATCTATTTTATAGCAATTATTTATTTTGCCGGGAGATTAAGTTAAACTGATACTTGGGTCGGTAGGGTTAACATTTTTGACTCATAAAAACGTCTGGGGTTTTTTTAATATAAACTTATACGCGCGTTTATCTAACTATGGTCTCATAGCAGCTGGTACATTTTAAATCTAAAATCTAGTTAAATTAAGAAATACCTTTAATTTAATGTAACACAAGCGCAGAAAAAAATAACATTTACATGTATGTGTAAGACAAGTCAATATCCTATCTTGAAATACCAATGCGTTTTATCTTTAAATTTCTCTCTATAAAATGATCTGAAATAATAACAATTTAAAACATTAATTTTTCTAATGTCTACTTATTGTTACGATGTGCATTTATTATTTATAAAAAGAAGTGTTTGAACTCAAATTGTGTCCAGTATAGGAATACAAATCATCTTTCAAGTCGGGTTACAGATAAGATAGCGGGAATCCAATCACCCCGCAAGTAAAAGAATATCGTTATGCTTAATAAAAAAAGTCACATGTAAATACCCACCAATAATCGCAATGAAATTCATTCTGGATCCGCGCATGTTAAATGTTCCCTATAAGTCAATGGTACGTTTTCTCCGGGTTAGGTTTTTTCCAGGGTACGATTTCTCCTGATACCTCTTTGCACGCAATCTAGCGTAAATTCAGTGCATTATTCAGTTTCCAGAACTTTTGTTACTGCTTCACTATTTAATTTGTTGTACAAGTTGTTAATAAATGTTATACCAGTATATTGAATATTTGTTACATTTTTGTACCTTCAATAATAAAGAAGAAGACGGGGGGGGGGGGGGGGGGGGGGGGGGGGGGGGGGGGGGGGGGTAATACATGTAAGGATGTAACAAGTTTTGCCGATGTTACTTCTATTTAACTGCACGTGACGTCATTTGCACCCCTCACCGTCCCGTCATACTGTGTTACATGTACATGCCTGGTACATGCAATGTGAATAGAAGACGGATTACTCATACCCATCTCTACCCACTATTAATACAAAAAATTATAATTGAATGACGTCAACTTGTGTACAGATCCAAAGTACTGTCTATCGAAATGATTTCCATATCATTACGAAAAAGGGGAAAACTCACTTCAAATACAGTTGATGCATCAAAAAGGGGGGGGGGGCTTGATGATGAGACGGTGTCCGGTGTCCGGTGCAGCCTGACTAAGTTCCGGGCAGTCAGACGCGAAACAATGTTATATGTAGGAGAACTCGGCGTGTAGTGTCTGCCACAGCATGGACAGAGTAGGGCGTCTTCTGCTCCTGATGGTGATGGTCACCGCTACATGTATTACGCCAGGTAAGTATAACCATTTTCCAGGTGCACCTTATGAGGTGCCTTAAAGGGACCTAGACACGATTTTAGATCAAAATTTTATTTTCTATTTTTTATGTATAAGACGGTTTACTTGCTCATTTTGAATGATTGACCAAAATTTGAATGTTAGTAGTCAAGTTATAAGAGAGATACAGAGGTAAGAATTCATTGTTATGTAAACAAAGCTCGAGTCTTATATATTTGTTTACAAATAATGTAAAGTACGGAATTACCATTTCTTTGACAAAATGACTCATGGCCAACAAGGTAAACTGATTCAATGTGTTCATAAATAATATTATCAACAGAAGAAAGCAACATTTGATTGAAACTTATACCAATAAAACACATATGTAAACAATAACAAGGCTCGAGCTTTGTTTACAAAATAAATAATTTCAAACTCTCTATCTTGCTTATAACTCAATATCTGACTTTCAAATTTTGACAAAGCATTAAAAATACCCATATTAACCATGCATTCTAAACATTAAAATTGGAAAACCAAAATTTTAAAATTTTGACCTCAAATCGTGTCTAAGTCCCTTTAATTTCTGGTGCCTTTCCAGTGTCTTTTATTTGTTGGGTATTTTGTATTGCCATGTGTATTTATACTGTTGTTTCTACAACCTACACGTTGAGTACATATCTTAATGGTACCACTTGTGATGGATTAATCGACAGAATGACGTACTTAAGCGTGTTTATTCTCTGTATTCTAACCCCAACCATTGATGTCAATATTATCTCTTTTATAACATTTACGTTTTTTATTATAACCCAAATAACAGTGTAATACATGATGACTTGAATTTAATGTTAGAGGCTTAATTCTGATTCCAATTTGAGGTGTGGTCAATGGAGTAACTAACGAATCTTGCACCCCATAAACAAGTCTATTTTGCCTTTATTACTTGCACATGCTTTTCAGTATCATTACTACAGCTTTAATATGCCAGTAGGTGATAACAGAGAGGCGGAGGGGGGGGGGGGGGGGTTTGGGGGCCCTCCCGGGGAGCGAGTTTATGGGAAAAGAGTACCAATTCATTTCCTATTGAACTCAATTTTAACCTAAACACCCCTGGCTAGTTTGCTATTATACTTACAGACATATTCTTGGTAACATCTAAAAGTTCAATCCAAGCGCTAACAGAAAATCAATAGAAATATATAGGGTCTCATTGCGTTTATAGGTCAAAACTGAGCTTGTTTTCAACTTACAGTGATCCGCAGCAAATGAATCCAAGACTAAAAAATGACACCCACCCCCTATTTCAACCCCTCTTATTTATTTACTTTCTGCAGTACTTCTTCATTTCATCATTGAATTTAAACAGTGATAATTTTACTTTAAAATGATCATTATTTCAGAAATTAATTCAGCCAATCACCTAAGCCTTACCTTTTTCTGCTCGGCTCAATCATGTAACACTTCTCTGATGTCAACATCCGGTGCATTGGTACTTTCATTCCTTATTTCTTTCAGGTGTGTGAGAGCAAAGAATCTCACGTTAGTCATTTGGGATACTGGTATGGTGCAAACAATGAGTTTCATTAGAAGTAATAAAACAATTGAAGTTTTAATCATGCAATTTGACATAAACGGATTTGTAGAGAATTTAATTAAATGTCTCTGTTTTCAATGCAACTATAAAAGTATTGGATTCTAAAACTTAATTTCGATTCTCCATCATTTACTGCATTGTAAGCATATAGATGATATTACCAGAAAACGCCATATTCTTTCAAACTTGGTCTGCTTGATAGTCTTCAAATTACATTTACAGCACAAAATATAGTACTGTCAATACTACGATCATTTACTATTGCATTCTGTTTCGTGAATAAAGTTTAAAAAGATGCAAGTAGATCGATGGCCTTTTGATTGTACCTGAACATGGAGATACATTTCAATGCATATATATGTACAAATTAATTGTGCTTTGATCATATACAGTACTAGTATATGAATGTCGAATGTAATTTGTGTGTACGTTAGTCAAAGTCTATTATCTGTTATGTCAAACTCGAATGGTTTTTGAGCAAATAAATTATCACATTCTTGCAAATATACCGTATACATGTATTTAACCTATAGTTTCCATTGATAGGTTCTTCGCAAAGCCTGTCTGTTTCCTTCAATGTCCCTCGGAGAATTGCAATGGGGCACGTTCTGGTGCTCGACTGTCGACCCAGAGTTAGAGACAATGAGTTCGGGAGCACCTCGCGGCCTACGTTTTCTCTATTCAAACGGTCAACGACGAATGGGCAAGGCCGTTGTTGGGAATCACGCTAAACAGAAACGGTGGACAACTTTTAACATGGGGCAACAAGTCACTACGAATGCGATCGGAGGTTGAATCTCATCTTGGTCTTGCAAATGTATCCTTTGCGCGGGTCCGGATTTCTGAGGCAAATTGTGTAGATAGCGTGAAATATACCTGCGTTATGGAATTCGACAAAACAACGTTAGGAACCTCTAGAAAAGTCACCGTATTCCGTAAGTGACAAATGTAGTTTAGTTTTCAAGAAGATGGAGTGTTTACGTACCAAAATCTTCAAATAACTTCATGATTTGAGTAATTCATAACAGGAAAGGAACCATGCAATTTATTTAACATAAGCTTGAGGAATAACCAATTATACTTCTATTTTATAATATTTTAGTTTAAACAATATTTCAATCTGGTTGAACTATATTTATCTAAAAATTAGATCATACATGTCTAATATAGCAACATTGCATACATGTGAAAGATTGAGAAATAAACCAAAAGGCTTGTGTTAATCTCGCTCTCGTCATTTTACAAATGAGAGGTGAATGAAATTTTCAAGTATAATAACATTACACATAAACAATGATAAAGAAAAATGAAGATAAAAATATATTATATCAATTTATTGTATTATTATTATTATATTAGTATTTTATAGTGGCAGATTAATTTAATGTTTCAACAAAATTATAGAGATTCATACACTTGAGAACAAAGAGATAAACATGAGTGTATAGCATTTATTTATCCTCAAATGTACATGTAACAAGACTAGAGGTGCGGCGTAAATCGCTCAGTGATATCAGGGGCATAAGATAAATTGGTTTTTTTTCTTAGTCCAGGGTCCGATACCATCAGAAATTTGAACATTTAACACTGTGCCGGATAATTATGCCAATGCCAAAGTGGCATTTTTGTACCCGCTTAAGATGCAGTTTCGTAAGATTCCATATATACCAAATGATAGACTATTGTTTAGAGAGTATATAACCACTTTTGTTTTTAGTGTGTCTCACCTGGCAGGTGAGATATTTACCTTAAAAAAATATTATCCCTTAGAAAAACATTAATTCCCATAGGAAAAATAACTTTCCTACAGGAAATATTGAAAATCCTATTGGATTTTCTAAACATCCGATAGGAATTAAATTTCCTATAGGAGAAAAGTATTTCCTGCAGGAATTTGATTCAGACAGGTTGTTTTCCTACAGGAAATTAATATTTCCCATCGGATTTTAAAATCCTCTGGGAGTTTTGTTCAAATCCTATCGGAATATAAATTACTATAGGAAGTTCTTTTATTCCGGTAGGAAATTCTGAATATCCAATAGGAAAATTGTTTTCCTGTAGGAAAAAATATTTTCCTGTAGGAATTGATTTTTTAAAGGTAAATATCTCACCTGTCAGGTGAGATACATAAAAAACAAAGGTAGTTATAAACTCCTTAAGCAATGGTCTATCATATGGCATATTTGAATTTTTCGATACAAGCAGCTTAGACGGGTGCAAAAATGCCACCTTGGCACTGGCATAATTATCCGGCACAGTGTTATTTATTGTTTGGATTTCTTCGTTTTTGTAAGAATAATCCAACCGATTTAAGTTAGAAAAAATACGTCTGCATTTTCCAATATTTTATGAAGCGCGGTAAATTCGATAAAAATATTCAAGATTTAAAATAGTATTTTACGATTTAATCAATAGGCCATCATATCAATTCATATTCTTTGCGAAATAAACAAAAGGCATATGATTTAAAAAATAACTAGCATAGATATTCCAGTGTCATATTCTGTACTATACATGTTGATTATACTTTTGACAGGGAATCCTTCTGGAGTGTTTCCTATAACAGCGACATCGGTCCAATGAGAGGAAATGACAAATGACAACCTAGGAATCATTTCAGCCGCCTACCGAAATGCTGGATCCTCCTATAATTCAGTTCTGCGAGTCGGGTCTGTTGCAATATTCAACTGTACGGCAAAAGAATCGTTGCCTCCTCCAGCAATTCGTTGGTGCATGCGTGGACCATCAGAGGACACTTTCAGAAACTTTGCCTTTGCGTCTGTTCAGCGCCTGGAAATGGTCAACTCGTCGTTCCCCGAAGAGTCCTGTTTCCTCGTGACGACAGCCCTACTTCCGTTTGTGATATCGTCTGCTGACAATGGTACAGAGCTATCTTGTTCAACAGACACGTCGGACTGCGAATAACAAAGCGCTTCATCCAGATCCAACATGGAATCTACCTTCACTATTGTTGTTTCTGGTAAACTATGTTGAAGGAACTAGCAAAGCTTACAGCATAATGCTCATAAAGAATGGCTTTGAGCACTATCTTTTAAAAATTTGAAGAAATTTAATGTTCACAAAATAAAACAATTCTTTCTTGAAAACTTTTCACGTTAATTTATTTGTATTTTAACAATTAATTGTCCACAACTAATTGCTCTCGAGCGCTAGCAACTACGTTAGTCTTTTGACTGGAGTACGCATGCTTGACTTTATGGTAGGGATTCTGGGAATACTGTATTACTGTAGATAAACTGTACCATGTAAATTTCGTTTTATCATCTACACATGATCTGAAGTTTTGTGTTTTATTGTAAATGTCAAAAAGTATTAGTAGCTTAGGTCTTATAATGCCAAGTTATTTCTAAAATTATATCACATTATAAAAAATAGCTAGTTCCGTCTTCATTGCCTTCAAGCTCGAAAAACAACCTCGGATATGTTTTCCGAGCTTGCCGGAAAGGCTCGAGAAGATACGATTGCTTCAAAACAGTACTAATGATCCTAAAAATGTTTACCGTGGCTCGAGATTGAAATTTCAGTAGAGACAAAAAATGATTTAAGCATGCCATTGCCTATGTGAAGCCCACTCTAGATTTGCAATTCTAAATTGAGACCCCCACCCCAACACAATTCCAGTACACAACTCATCTTCGCTAGCCAAGAGTTTTCGGTCCACTCCGCTCCCCATAAACCCTTGGCAGATCTCATAACAAAAACTCGGTGACAAGCTCTGTTTTATGATTGGCTGCAGCTGCGAGTAGCTGATCCAATCGCAGCGTATAAAACAGACGATTGTAAATAAACTTTAAAAGAAACACACGTGTGATATTTGGTGAAACATTCGGTGCTTTTAACAAGTTGAGGCACAAGTGCTCGAGTACAGTGCCTCCCCAACGATGGTCTAACCAGATCACTTTAAAAAACGATATATTTTACAGTATGGGATTGAACAGAGATTTACCAGTCTAAAACTTGTCAAGGCTCGCGTGTTCGTATGGGAAGTAAACATGGCGAATGTAGAAGTTGCCTATCCCGTTAGTATATAACGTCTCTGCTTATGGTTATTGCTTTTAAAGGTTCAATAAGCCGTATTTTATTTAATTTCGTTTGTCCGCAATATTCACGACGACGATACCTGGTTTTATGGCATGAATGCTTTCATATGTTTAAGCGACTTTTTCACTCCCGGTACAGGCCGACCTATTTGATAGCATCGTTAATTATGTTCCGATTCTTATTTTCAAGTTGTATTTATGCCGCATGCATTGTTTCATTTGATCTTGCGAGATAGCGCCACCGCATCACCCAGTTTTCCTAATAAGATCTGCCAGGGGGAGCAGAGTGGACCGAAAACCCATGGCTAGCGAAGATGTACACAACTGTGCCCTCCTATTAAAAAGCAATCGTTTAAGAAAATTTAACCAATGGTTTAGAAATTTATTTTGTGTTTTATGATGGCTACTGCGCTAGTTGTTAGTACATGTGGAAATATTTTATAGTTTTTATGCATGTCTTTAAGATGCGGATGATTCAGATTGTAAACCTATCACCGGTGAACCTATCAATGAGGATGAGATAAAAGTGATACAGACTGATTTACAGTCGTCAACAGCGGGTATTTGCATCATTTCTTTCAATTACTAGTACACGTGTTACAGTTAAATGTTTTGCATGATACCATCACGTCAAATAGAATGAATGTTTTCATGGAACGTTATGCATGTTAAATGTTCAACTCATATTTATTTTCCTAACATGCCGTATACCATTGAAAGTCAGAGCCACCAAGTCAAGTTATAACTAAAAATGTTCAAGCAATAAAATGCTTCTCTGATGGTTCATGTGGTTATGAAGTTAGCAATCTTTGAGAAGAATTCAACACCCGCGTTAGCAATCATTTTCGCAAAAATTGTAACAAGCGAAAAAACACAAAGCAGTTTCAATAATCTCTTCTGGATTGCCATGCATGTGGGCTTTTTCCTTTAAATAGAAGGAAGAAAAGATATATAATAACAAATAAATGAAAAACTAAATGTAGCTCTTTCTTTGAACTCTAGGTACAACAGCACTGGTGACTTCCGGGGTAGTGCTTCTTGTCATTGGTGTCAGCGCCATGGCGTTAGCTAGCATGACCTACATCAAAGCAAGGAAAATCAAAAAGGGTAAACGAGAAAGTGTTACTAAATGCTCAAATTGAATAGGCATTTTTATAGAAAAAAAATAATATTCGTATTATACTTTTGGAAATGCCTAAAAATATACACGTACAATAAGTAACCCAAATGTTGATGTCTTAAACCACGTACGGACAATATGTATGAGCCTCTCCCCTTTAGCGTTTAGTGAGAAGGAGAGGACTGTGGGGCCCCGGGCTTGACGCCCAAATGATAAATATTCATTTAGGCGTTCAAAATAATTGTTGGTAGCACAGTCGACAAGGATATATTTACTGCATTTGTTTACAACGTGCGTCTCTTGCTGGTGAGATGCCCATAATCAAAAATCTACTTAAATCTCAAATATTATTAATGTAAAAACACTCGTAGAGTAGGTAATATGTTTACAAGCTGTGTATGTCGCATGTAATTAATTTAATTTGATTGATTTAAACTCCAAGTCAATTCTTTTTCAATAGTCACTAAACTCAGAAATTATAAAATATTGAATGAATGAACAGCAAACTGATTTAGTAATATACATATTTTTTCTTTATTTCTTTTTTTTAATGTGTTAGTATATTTAAAAAGTTAGAATAATACATAGATATAGGAGATAAACAATAACTTTTAGTTTAAGGAGGTTCGGTTGTCAACAAATTACTCAGATCTGCCTTAAATTTTCAAAAATGGTTTGTTTATTAAAGAAAAATTCCGAAAATCTTATCGTTAAAATTTGAACATTTTTCTATGTATCTATACAGAGCTATTCTTTTTCAAGGCGATTAATATCGTCTAAAAATGGCCACAACCACCCAGCCCTCCTAAATCTTCTGTATACATAGCTTGATATCAACTTAACGCTTCCTCCTATCAAAATTTTAATTTCTTCTTTAGTATGAAATTGCTTCGTTTTACAGTTACATGTGCTTTGCAATTTTAAAATCAATTTTAATCAGATATGAAGATTGACAAAAATTTGTTTTGGGCTTTTTTTCTTCTTCCAGAATACGAAACGTTAAAGGAAAGGTAAAGTTCATTTTCTTCTTCAGTAAAATTATTAAGTTTTTACGTATTCTGAATTGGTCGTGAAAAATAACTAAAATTAAAACTCGACCACAACATTTGCTTATAGTTTAATAACGTTATATAATATTCTTTTTAACAAACATATAGCCGTCTTTAGATATCCCCAATATCCGACCTTGTCATAATATTACTTTTATTCGCGACGACTTTAATTATTCATCGATTATCTAGTGCTTAAAAGTTGAATTTTTGCGACAAAGCCTATGTAGATGATTTTAAACACATTGGAAATACATTCAAAGACTGTTTTACGGCGAGAAATATTCGCGACGGCAATGTTGCCGTTAATTTTCTTAAACGTCAATAAAAATTTGTTTACAGTACATGCATGTGAGACATGTTTTAACATCTTGGCTTTGTTGCAGGGAGCGCTATCAGACTCTGAGTGACGTGTCGGTAGGCTCAGTTCCGGTCAGTTACGAGGTTCTGGATCGCCAGCCCTCCTACGGTAAGTGAAGGATCAAATGTGCAAGAAAGATAATTCTCGTTCATTTTTAGCTCACCTGAGCTGAAAGCTCAAGTGAGCTTTTCTGATCACTTTTTGTCCGGCGTCCGTCTGTCTGTCTGTCTGTCCGTAAACTTTTTACATTTTTGACTTCGTCTCCAGAACCACTGAGCCGATTTCAACCAAAGTAGGGACGAAGCATGACAGCATCCTTAGGTGAAGGGTATTCAAGTTTGTTAAAATGAAGGGCCACCCCCTCTTTCAAGGGTAGATGATTAAAAAATCATTGAAAATTTGTTGGTATTTTCAAAAATCTTCTTCTCAAAAACCATTTGGCCAGAAAAGCTGAAACTTGTGTGGAAGCATCATCAGGTAGTGTAGATTCAAGTTTGTTCAAATCATGATCTCCAGGGGTAGGGTGGGGCCACAATGGGGGTTGAATTTTTACATAGGAATATATAGAGTAAATCTTTAAAAATCTTCTCTGAAGCTTATCAGCCAGAAAAGCTGAACCTTATGTGGAAGCATCATCAGGTAGTGTAGATTCAAGTTTGTTCAAATCATGATCTCCAGGGGTAGGGTGGGGTGGGGTCAAATTTTCACTTGGAATATGTAGAGAAAAATCTTTAAATTACATGATTCCGGGGGGTAGGGTAGGGCCAAAATGGGGGGGGGG
>WFKH01011581.1:14478770-14509065 GCA_016163765.1 Magallana hongkongensis | reverse complement strand
ACAAAGGAAAACATTTAAATTATCCACAAAAACTCAAATGTTATTATATATGGTTTTACTGCAATCATTTTGAATTATTGTTGATTTTTTGAATTTGTTTAGACTCTGGCCCCCGGACAATTCTTTGGCCTCACAAGCACAGGTGCTTAAGGACAGGACCGACCCCCCCCCCCCCCTCCATCCCCCACCCCCAAGTATCTAGACACTCGGGACTTTACTCATTTTTTCTTTAAATTATCCTTTTATGACATATTCATAATCTAATGTATACATTCATTGCACAAAATTACTTGAAATAAACATTTTGAAAAAAATCATATCCCCTTTATATATAATACAACAAGGTTGCTAACTTTGTCTGCCACCCGAAGGTACTGCCGATGAATATTTGTTGAAATGTGCTATCAAACTACATCTGCCGGTAAAAATTGTTGTAATTTTATGCAATTTTTTCAAAATGTTTGTTTTAAGTAATTTTATGCAAAGATTGTAAACATAAGATTATAAATATGTCATATAAGGATAATTTTTAAAGAATGAGTAAAGTCCCGAAGGTCTAGATACTGGGGGTGGGGTGGGGGAATGAAGGATGGGGGGGGGGGGGGGGGCGGTCCTGTCCTCAAGCACCTGTGCTCACAAGGGGTTCAAAATTTGATGTAGGTTTACATGTATAATCCATATATAAATAGTTGTTAAGTCTGATCATTTTCTCGAGAACTGCAATGCTCAATATGTAATATGACTGTAAAATTATCCTTTTACAACATGAACAAAGGGGGTCAATGATGAACATTAGAATATGCAGGGGAATTTTTTATATACAGGATCTATTGTACGACATTGTTGATATTTTGTATATGACTCCATAATGCTGATTTTATAATGTATATCATTGCTCAGGTAAGCGATGTGGCCCATGGGCCTCTTGTTTTTATTACGGATCGTCAAAAACGCAGAATACTAGAATAGGGACGTAATATATGAACTTGAAATATAACCTTTGCAAGATCAATGACTATGTAGTCGGTGGTTGTTGATCGTTTAGGAATATTTTTCATATCACATGTGAACAAAGTATTTTCGCCTGAATGAACCTAAAATCAAAGGCCTTTCTTTCACAGTATAAGCTATTCGAGTCTGGTACAGTATATACTGTACATATATCAAGCGCATTTATATAAAACCTCTAGGTATACATGTTTATATTTATTCAAATCTTGTAAAAAATATGTAATTTGCATGTCCTAGTGTAATATTTCAAATCCTTGTATCATGGATGCGGCATTTTCTCTTTGAAGTTGTGAACTTCATAAATCCAGTTAAAATGAAAGGGGAAGGAGCTTAAGTGTGCGTTAACTTCCATTGCAATAACTTGTTATCGCACATTTCAAAATAAAAACAAAATGCAAACACAAATTTATTTAAACAAATAGAAAGCAAAATATCATAAATATTTATGTATGTTCAGAAACCAAAATGACTTTAGTGTTCAATTTTCAAAAATGATCATACAAATCATGCATGACTTCGTCATTAAAAATTAAATGAAATTTTACAGTTTTCAAATTTAAAACCACGGTTGGTCAAGTCTGACATGGCCCTTTTCTCAGCGATGGATTCCAATTTTGTTTCCGACAGATTATCGGCACACGCAGTTTCTTGGACGTGCGTATTTTCTCCACAGGGGGCTGCGGCTTCCGTTTTCAATACTTTCGGTGCGGGAGGATCCAACATTTTACCCACATTTTCAGATCGCTTGTACTTTCGGACCGCCCGCTCTGACCTATGACCCGTTCTCTCCATAATAGCCTGCTCATCCATCCCAGCGCTGTACAGCTGCCTGGCACACGTACGCTTGCCACTGTGGTTAGTCAAGTTCCAACGAGACCCCCCTTTTTACATATGATCTTCATGAAGCTCTTTATTTTTTTTTCACCAACAACTTGCGCACCATATCGAATAGGGTTCCCTGCTAACGGGTGTCTGTAAAACTCTCCGTTGTTTCCAAGCGCATCGAGATACTGCTGAAAATAGTCGGCGATGCATCTCTCTCCTTTAAGAAAATAAAAATTGAAAAAAAATGCAAGCCTATGGGTTGGTTCAGTTCCTTGTCCAGTCCAGAAATGATAAGTCCAGTTTGGTGTTAAACAATAATTTATTAAAGCGTGATCGTATAGATTTTACAAAGCAACTTTCACAGTCTTACAAGTTCAAATCTCAACCTCTCTGACTGACTATATATATAGCAGTTTCCAACATCTCCCGAACGCCCAACCACCTTCTCACTCTCCCTACATAAGCTTATATATGATCTTTAACACAAAGAGAAAAATAATTCAAATTAGTTCTGTCCAAGTGGTATAATCATAAATAATTATGTTATCATTACAAGCAATCAACACTTCACACTGAACATGATGTCTATATATTTAACCTATAGTGACATTAGCTCCGTAGCTATTATCCTCTGAATCATGTGCATAGCCAACGTTCTGCTTGACCAAAAATAATGAAGTATTCACCATAATTTAATGTTAATTATATGGCTGTCGAAGCGCTGAACACATTTACTTCAATTTCAATATCCCAACCCTAAATCCCAAACTGGTGACAGCAAATAATATATGAGTAGATTTGGTATAACAAATTATTGTTCGTCACTTTTTTCTACCACATGTAATTAAAAATGCGGCCAAGACGGCTATCTGGTTACAAAAATCACATTAGACCTTGAAAATGAATTTCAACATAATTAAACTCTTTAACGTTTATATCAAAACAAAGCATAGTATATTTTGCCAGACCTACCTGGTTGACAGTAGTGAGGAATATCCTTGCTCTGCAGAGTTAAATGAGCTAGTCCTCCTTAAACGTCTTGTTAGATCCGCCGACAAAATGTATAAATTTACCTCGCCCATCCTCCCCAGTGGTGACGTTTGCGCAAGTTAGGTCTCTATGCTCATCAAATCCCCTAAGCCCGAAAAGTTTACACATGTAAAAGAACACAGTGTATTGCAAAGTTTCTGCAGTCTTGTTTCTAAGTACTTCTCTCTCCCAAAGTAACTCCTCATCTCCCGGAGTAATTGGGTCTGCTTGTTTCACTTTTGTGCCTAGTCCTTTGGATAGGAGGGACTTTATTTTAGCGTCAAGAGTTTTTCTGAAATCTGCAAATCTCAAGTCTGAGAACAAGTTAATGTCGTGTCTCTTGTTGTCCCTTAAATACCTCAATAATCCACAGACCAGATAATAGACCGACTTTCGTGGATATTCACTTCCGTCCTTTTTACGAGGGTCACATACAATGCGCGCCAATGAATAGCTCATCGTTGAGACATCCATGCGCAGAAGTTCGGGTACTGCAAATTCAAGTGACACACTCCTGTTTTTCTCTTGGCGCCAGTTTTCGAAAACACCAAATGCCCAACGAGTGTTTCTCTTTGTATTTTGATTTTCTTGACTATAGTCTGTCCCAAGATATTTATGCAGCACATTTGAACGATTTTTAATAAAAATACACATAACTGTGAAGGAAGTGCAATTGAAATAGTTGAAAAGGATAATTTCCAAGATAATTTCATTGACACATCATCATCTTTCACTCGGAAAAATTCACAGGAACGAAAACAGATTCCTTACGGAGATTTATAATGGGGAATGTTTACATCTTTTCTCCATTCGGAATACACTCGGAATACATCGCGCAATTTTACAACGTTATCATCCGGGCTTGCTGCAATACAAAATCCCCGTAGACATCACATTTTTTAGCATTGTATTGAAACCTGATAAGCTAACAGGGGCGTTTCGACTGAGAAATCTTGGAAATTTGTCATACTTTTGAATGAACATCGTCTGAATCCTGAGGTATTTATAAATATAATGCAATTAAGCAAAATGTAAATCCAGGATATCTTGGGACAGAGTATAGAAATCAACTTCTCAATTTCGAAATCCGATATTCCTCAAAAACGCGACTTTGATACATTGCTGTTTGCTTCAAAATCATTAGTGGTACTAGATCTATCTCCGTCCAAATCAAAATCTCCAAACATTTCAACATCAACATTCTGCATTTCAGCACGTGGCGACACCGGGATATCAATGTTCATATCAAACTCGTTTCCAAAACTGATTTCATGCATACCGTCAATGAGTTCCTCTTCTTTTTCAATTGCATCACAAATCTGTGAAAGAGTTATGTCGTCCTCGGTAAATTGCAAAAAGTTCATCAAAATTGATGGTCTCAAAGACGTCGTCCATCTTGCATTGTCCTGCAGAAAATGTCGTCTGCTCGCCAGTTGCGCTATACCACAATGCTTTGCGATAGTGGGCGGAGTTAACAAAAGAAATTTCTAGACTTTTCTAGAGTTCATTAAATGCACTAGCGAAGTTACCGAGGCATTCCAAGCACAATCGGAAGGCCTCGAGAATTAAGCTAGTCTAACACAAGGTAGGCGGGGTTAACCATGATACAAGTTATTTATAGAACAGTTACTCGTGATAACTGTATTTATCTTACATCCCCATTGGGCGAGACTCGTTGCTGCGCAACTCGTTCCACCCCAATGGGGATGTAAGATAAATACAGTTATCACTCGTAAACTGTTCTCTAAATATCACATATTCATTTCAAATACACACGTTGAAGTTTCTTTACAGAATACACGTCGAACTACGCCAACTCGGACTACAGAGTGTACTCCGACATAGGGGAGCCAAGAACATGACGCTTTGTCAGTGGACAACATGAAATATGCCTTTTTTGTTGTATTACGAATCTATTTTTGTGAATGATAATGCAAATTAATATATTTTTACCTCTCTTGTTGGAATATTCATTATTACTATTTAGTAAATGAAATACTATTTACATAATTATACACTGTAAGTCATAAATTGTCATTATTCTTGCAAATTGATTTCCCATAAATTTTTTCATGCAAAAAATGATTTTTTTTAGTGACAGACTATAGACGTCAACATTATGCGGACTGTCAGTAGCAAAAGCACAATTACTATAACTAGATTCAATTTGATGTTATCGAACCTACAGCATAAAAACCCTAACTACATGTATATAAGGTTAGCTTATGTCTGGTGCACTAACCACTGAGCCATTTCAGACACAACAAAGTAGACTGTTAAAGATCAATTCTATGTAAAAATCAAAGATTTATAAAAGGGTCTGGCCACGCATAGTAACCAAATTTCCTTATATTTCATACATGGACACACCTATAGGTGTAAAATGCAAAATGAAATGTGGTGGTTTCATTTTTTCTTTCTCCGGTAGCTGCTTGTAATAATATATTCTCTCTCTCTCTCTCTCTCTCTCTCTCTCTCTCTCTCTCTCTCTCTTTCACACACACACACACACACACATGCATCGCTGTCAGTTTTGATCACTGATCGGATCTCGGATCCTAGCTACATGACGTAACAGTCGAACTACTTCATATTGAAGTTGATTTTGCCCGAGTTGCACACTAAAAACTGTAGTTTTATCGACAGAAAAATGCCTGGGCGGATCCTGATTTTTTCAAGTTTTAATTAATAAATGAAGTTAAAGCATAGTGGTTCGTGGTTTTAACGTTATAGCAGATATGTTCTAAAGCCTTGAATTGACTTTCGTTTTCTCTTTAGAATCAATAACTACATTGAATTATGATTTTTGCTTACAAGTTTAATTCAGTTCAATAATTCAGTGTCAATATTATAAACGCACTTCTCCGATATCTGTAGGCTTTGATATTTGTGCAGCGCCTGTCCAGAAAAAAGTTCGGGAAATATCGTGTGCGTGACGTCAGAAATTGAAAAGTGACGATGATTTTCAGTAATCTGCATCGGGAAGTAAATGGAAATGGTTATGTGTACACATCGTGGCGTTTTAGCGAGATACAGGCTGTATATTTGTTCACTGCTGTGGATAATATGTTTTACGGTGCGACCGTTGGGGTGAGCGCAGCCTATGATTAAATATGTATATACTATATAGTATTACGTATCATTATAATAAAATTTAAAAAAAAGTATGGTTTTACAAATCGAAGCAAAAGAAGTAAATGAATTTAAATACAAATTTGTTACGCTACAGTATATAAGCAATACCTCGAGTTTTTATTGATATATGATTTTATGAGTACTGTAGAACTAGTTTAATCTAGGATACAATGTCGTTGAATAATAAATATTTTAACATAATGTTCAATTCAGAGTTTCTTTTCCTTTTGAAAAGTGATTGTAACGTCTGTTCATCTTGGCATATTAGGATCATTTGTTGTCTGGTAGGCTTGATTTGTAAAAACTCACCGGAATCCTCTCAAAATTAAATCTATTAAACATGTTAAATATGAGCATTCAAATGAGTGCAAGTTACAATTGTTTCATATCTCTGAAGAAATGTTCTCATTCGTTTGCTTTTGCAATATTTTGAGAGGATTTCAGATTTCGGTTATTCAATTTACAATAATAACAGTTATAGTCTGTCCCAAGATATCCTGAATTCAGATTTTGCTTAATTGCTTGATATTTATAAATACCTCAGGGTTCAAACGATGTTCATTCAAAAGTATGAAAAATTTCCAAGATTTCTCAATCGAAACGCCCCTGTTTGCTTATTAGGTTTCAATACAAAAATATTATGTCTACGGGGATTTTGTATTGCAGCAAGCCCGGATGACAACGTTGAAAAATTGCGCGATGTATTCCGAGTGTATTCCGAATGGACAAAAGATGTAAACATTCCCCATTATAAATCTCCGTAAGGAATCTGTTTTTGTTCCTGTGAATTTTTCCGAGTGAAAGATGATGATGTGTCAATGAAATTATCTTGGAAATTATCCCTTTCAACTATTTTAATTGACTTCTTTCACAGGTATGTGTATTTTTATTAAAAATCGTCCAAATGTGCTGCATAAATATCTTGGGACAGACTATAGAGTGATTTCCCCTTATTTAAACGTGATTGTGACGTCAGAGTTCGCGTCGGTTTAGTGTCGTTTGGCTCTTTAAAATTTCCCCTGATAATTAAAACAACGCGTAGTACACTGTTTTATTTACCTAAAAAGTATGACGTTTATGAAATTACACACTTTATCTGGTTCTCAAAAGTTTTACTTTGATTCTCCCGAGAACGTGAGAACGCCATTTGCAATGCTTGGAATTGCATTGTGGGTCAGAATTTACTGACGCCGAAAAATCTTGTCGATCAATCTGCAAGAAAACCATTGTGACGTCACATGATTGTACTTGAATGTGTACAAAGGGCGATAACTCCGTTAGTCTTAATATGTAGTCTTATGTAATAGAATTACGTTGTGTCTGCAGTATATTTACAATGCATGTACATAGTCTTTAATTTTTTTTTATCTAGCTTGTTCTCGTGAGAACGTAAAATTGGAAACCATATTTACAGGGAACTGCTGGTCCGATAAAAACAGGGCATTACTGGTCCGAGTAACTGACGCCAAAAAATCCGTTGAATGAATGTGCAACTGGTCCGAATTTTCTATTTACACACGTCTTGCCGGTAGAGCTCGCTTCGCTATTATGATCGCGTCACACCGAGGTTAATTTCTGGTAACATAGA
The DNA here is from genome assembly GCA_016163765.1 of Magallana hongkongensis. Classification (NCBI taxonomy): domain Eukaryota; kingdom Metazoa; phylum Mollusca; class Bivalvia; order Ostreida; family Ostreidae; genus Magallana; species Magallana hongkongensis. The sequence continues at coordinate 14,501,477 of WFKH01011581.1, read as the reverse complement.
GTTCTGGTGACGATGTTCGGGGGCTGTATTGTCGTATGGAAGTTTATAGGTGATTACGTGTGTACATTTTGCAGCTTACGATATCGGTGGAAGTCTAACAACACAGTGGAATTTGTGTATTCTTTTATTTACAGATTAGGCCAAATCAGCTAAAATCGAATTTTACGCATGCGCAAAAGGGTTAGTTCATGCCAGGCATGGTCTAACCCTTCTGCGCATGTCTCAACTAACACTAGCACACAAGTAACTAACCCCCCCCCCCCCCCCCCACTCTCTTTTCATTAAACTCTAAAGACACAATAAACTAACAATGAAGACACAATATAACAAACAAACAATAATTAATAAACAAACAAATAAGAACACATATATAATAGATAATTTGAATTATAATATATGATCAAATATTTCAATGAAATAAATTTGAAGAACACATATAATAGTAAATAGAAATGATATAACTATTTATACTACAAATGATAATTTGAATTAGCATATGATGAAGTACATGTATATCGATAAATATAACCCTCTTATACATATTATACCAACTTCTACAACACAAATCATCATTCCTGCATAACTGATGTCTAACTACAGCAACTACAGCTAAAATCACAATTTAATAGAATTCCGAGTTAAATAATTATTCCGAGTTAAAATAATACCCTGTTTATCATACAATGCTGTATTTATAGTGGTTTTAATTTTAGCTTATTGTAGTGGTAAATAGAAAAATTTGCTAAAATTACAATCTTCAAAAATTTTATATATATAGTTGTATAATTTAAAATGTGAAATTGCTAAATATATGGTGAACCGCAAAATAAATTGTATACATGTCAATTTCTAGCAATTATCTTTGACTGCAATCTTTCATTTAATGTTTGATCATTCTTGTGAAAATAACTCACTGCAGAGTTTACATGTTCTGTGTACATAACACATGCTATATTGAAGTTTAGTCTTTCAGAATCATAATATCTTGCATATCACCACCCAAAACAACTTATAAACATGTTAATAAAGATAATTTTTTTTTTCAAATCATGTGAGCATAGCTCTCCATTGCTCTCTGTAACAGCTGTTCTATAAGATTTAACCGTGTACCTTAGCTGACTTTTACTGGCTCATGTGTTTTTAAACACACAGTTTTCCAGATCTGCATTGCTGTAAAACAGCCACATAAGATTTAATTAATAAGACAAATGGATTTAAAAACAAGAAAACAGGAGAAATAGAGGTCTATACATACATAGATTATGTTGATTTAAATGGACCAGCAAGGATTGCAGGCATGAGAAGAGGTAATTAAATTTTGATCCTTTTTGATCTGTAGATCACAAAAGAAATTTCTCCATCATATATTAAATTTTATTAATAGCTGTGTTGCAATCACAATTTAATTAAAAGGGAATTTCATTCTTAAGTATCCAAAATTCTTAATTACCTGAATGGAACAATGTGAGAATACTGGCATTTTTGTAATTGCATAGTTATCTCGCTCGCTTGCTCTCTTTCTCGATCGATCCCTCTCGATCCCTGTCACTCTCTCTCTCTCTCTCTCTCTCTCTCTCTCTCTCTCTCTCTCTCTCTGAGATCGAGTCTCCATCATTTGCATCTGCAAGTCCATTGGGGTTTTTTCAGGGGAAATAATTCTGTCAGTGAATAGGAAGAGTTTGCCACCCATCAGGAGTTGGTGTCTGTTATCCAGTCTTGTAAAGAGGAGGCAAAGTAAACGACCACATTCAACACGTAGTACTGATATTTCAGTGATTTATGAAATTTTAAAAAACATCATACAAAGACATACATTAATTATATTTCCTGCCTATTTTTTGTATCTTCTCTGAATCTTGTGGATCTTTATCTTTAACAAAACTGAAGGAAGAGATACTTTCCATGTACTGTAGTATGTTCCTTGTCCAATTAATTTCAAGGAAAAGTAATTTTTCCGATAGTATTCAACACAGAACTGTAAAAATACAACACAATACATAAAAAAACAAGCTACAATACAGTCCATTTCCTTACTCATTACAGCCATAGTATGAGTCCCTATGTCTATCATTTCATTGATTTTGATAGCTAGTGTTTAATCTGACGTGTACATGTATATCTTTTCTCTCAAAGATTATTGCTTTAGACGATCTTCAATTTACTACTGTAACAGATATTTGGTGAGAAAATACATTGCATGTCAATAGGCCATGACCTATGGATTAAATAAAGCAGTGCAATGACTTTCTCAGGCATTAGAATATTTATAAGCCAGGTTTAGGGGCTTATTGGAAGTAGGATGTCAATCTTGTGGTAAAAAATATCAAGATCATGTTTTAAAGACCAAATATATTACTGCTGTGGTTTCATTACATTTCATTGATTTTCATGGATTTTGTAAAAATCACAGTTTCAAGGATGCAAAAATTAATTTGTGGCCAATGATCTTATGAATACAGTATGGTATATGTTAGAAATTGTACTGCAATGAACATTTAGTTTTGTCGATCAAATCATCAATGAAATCCACAAAAATTGGTGTTCAACAAATATTGATGAAACCACGGTAGATAACTTCAGTTATAACTTGTATTCACATTCTCTGTCTGTAGAATGGTTGTGCTATTTGTGGACTGTTGTAAAAAGGTTGAACTTCATGACAGAGTGAGACTAATCAAATTAAAGGTAAACGGCCAAAGTTCTGTGTCTTGATTGATTACTATTAAATGAAGAGCGAATAAAGACATTATGATTACTATTAAATAAAGAGCTAATACACACATTATGTCTTTCAATTCTTGTTATTACAAGCCTGTGATTTTTGTTTGACAGAAACTGCCCAATGACAAGATAAAGGAACTCAGGAATGTAGAGATGAAGGAGAGAGAACTCTTAGATGGTATTGTTTTGTTTTTCATGAATTATTTAGAGGTAAGGTTACCCAATTATCAGTTAAATTCCGTAGTTTTATGATATGAACACCTCAATATAAAAGATAATTTTAGAAGTATAAAATGATTCATCAAGAGTTTTATAAAACAAGTATTTTAATTGCTTAGTTCTATAGAACTTAGCATGTTGCATGGTTTTCATTTTCCAGGGTTTTGCACTATGCGGGGCCTGGAGAGATTTGATCACTCTAGACAGAGTATTTACAGCACAAGGTCTAGCGATTCAAGTCTGGACAGAATCAGCATCCTAACGCTCAACAGCAGTACCATTTATAACCTTCCAAACACCGTCACTCTTCACCTCAACACCTCCAATTCATCCTCCCCGACATCGAAGAGCTTCAGTGATGATCAGAGTGACTGTACCGACGACGGTGACATTTTCGCTGACGTGAGTTTCGCAGATGTTTCCGATGGAGACTCGGATATTCGTACGATGAGGTTCCTCACTTAAAGAGGAAAAATATTGTAATTGAGCGAGAGAAACCGTTTGTTGAAGTGCGAGAGAGACGGGGAACGTTAGTGGCACCTGTCTGTGAGTGTACAGAGGACAGCATTTGTCAGTTTTGTAAAGTAAGGGAGATTTCGGAATCCAGTATGACTTTAGCTGATGATTCAGACATTTCTGCTCCAATTCAGGATACTATGAGTTGTATTGATTCCATATGTATCCAGAGTAATAACTCTTCATCGAAGTCTGATCTGGATGAAATATGTGGAGCTAATGAAGTAGAGGAGTGTTCATCGGATGAAAGAGATTAAATGACTCCAACTAATCCAGATCAGATCTGCGCATCTAACAGACTGGAACAGTGCTCAGCAAAACCTGACCTTGATAGTGAAAATCTCTCTTTTTCAAATCGAAATAAATTGGAGCAGAGCTCATGTAATACTAGTACTAATGAAAATCCGACTTCACTCAATCCAGATCAGATCCATGGATTTGATGGTCTTGAACAGTCAAATGACAGTGAACATGTAGATGAGACTGATGATGCTTGTAGTCTACCTGCTGGCCAGGTAGAACAACAGGAATCACCCAACGCCGAGTCAGAGGAAACCCCTGATGATGCAAATTGGGATTTCCCTTTCTGCACAGAGGGAGCAGTGGTTATTAATCTGGATGATGAGAAAACTAAACTTTGATTTCATAATTTGAAAATACATGTATACTGATGCATAAAATGTTTAAACATATTTATGAAATTTAGCTATTTGAGATATGAACTTAAAAACTAAAATTTTATGATTTCATTACTAACCTAATTTACGACATATTGCCTCTTTATGGTATATATAGGTTTAAGCTTTGATTCTCCCACCATTAAACTACCACCCCCTTCCACCAGATACCTTGAAGTCAAAGTTCAGATAAATTGGTGCTCAGCATTCATCAACATTACTATTTTCTATTTTGTAAATTGGTTGTTATTGTGTTAAAGGTTGTTCACATGAGTCATTTTTCAACAACAACAATTTTTTTCTAACTACCTGGTAAAGAATGGCGGATTGTCCAATTAGGATATGACTGCTGGTCTATTGTAAAAAATGTTATAGAATTTGTATGATATATTGCCCTATAGTGCTGGTCACTGTCAAAGGAGTTTTTATTGCATTTGAAATTATTTTTTTTGTAACATGTAGATATAAATGTGTCAGTCTTATTAAATGTTATTTATTTATTTGATGTTTATCAGAGAAGGTATTAAGGAAGCCTAGTATTGAATTATTTTTAAACAGTCAATTCACAGGAAGTAATACATGTTGAGTCCCTCAATTGTTTAGTATTCACAGAGGAAGTGTTATAAAGTGATCCTTGGTATTGAAAACAACAACAAAAATTTCAAACTAACCCACACTACATCTACATGTACAATCATTTATCTTCTTGGTTTAAAGGGACCAAAAGTTACATGTCCTTGCATCTTTAGAACCGTTTTAACAAGAGCTTGGACTTTGGGCAGTACGTGACAAACTCCAATTTGATGAAGGCGGAGTCTACTCTTGGTCAACTGTCCAGTCATTGGCTAATAGATATGAATGCACTGAACGCAATGACACTCGTCCGACTTCATCCAGGGATGTATATTTCTTTGAAACAGCGTCAATTTCACACAGCAGAGCAGATCTTGGCAAACAACTTTCCGGTTTTGACAGTCTATGAATATTAATGAGCTTCTCTTAGCGAATTAGAAGAAAGGAGGTCAATATTTGAAAGCTTGTTTTGATAAGCAAACTAGATAGTAACATCCCACCGAAAGTCCAAGCTCTTGTTAAAACGGTTCTAGCACTTTGAAATACACAATTTAGATGTGTTTCTGTAAATTATTTCAAAATGGTGTGATAATACAGTGAATTGGAGACATATTAAGAGAGATAATCTTTATTTATCCATAAATCATAAAACAGACAATGCCCAAGATCATGTGGATGTCAGTTAATTTCCAAAAGTTGAACAAGTCTGGTTTATGTTGTGTCACAGGACGCTTTGATGTGGATACATTTATTTATCATCCCACATTTTCCCCCACATTTAGTGCTATTTATTTATATTGCTTCCTTTTTCAAACATTTACAGTGCTTTAAGGATGGTAACTGACCTCGTGTTTGTTTATTAGTGTGAACGAATGAATACAAATAAAAGAGTAAAGCAAAGTTTAAAATGAACATTGATGTTATGGTGCTGTAAAGAGGAGCTCTCTATTGCAAATTATTTTCATCTTTTGTTACAAAACTCTTTGATGTATGATGTATCAATTAGAATGACCATTTATTCATTTGTATTAGTGCTAATATACAATGTGATTCACTTTCTTTTGTACTCTTTTAAAAATGAATTTGTTTGGTACATTGTATGTCATTTACTGTAGATTTGTTCAGAAATGCTCACCGCATTGTGCTTGTAAGGATGAGTTTTGTGTTGTGAATGAAAGTTGTTACGTGATTTGAAACTGTTGTTGATGCAGACTTTCAGTACTTTGATTCCTGCTTTCTGTTTGAGAATAACACAATTTGGGTTTTTTTTTTCACAAAACAGGATTGAATATCCTGTAATGTCTATGTAATGTAATGTCTATCTTTACCACAATTTCTAAGTTTACTATATTTATCCGCAGATCTTTAGAGGAATGGGAGAGTAGCGACCAGTTTTGTACTTGTGCGCAGTTTCCTCCACCCCCAAAAGACCGATGTTGTATAGTGTCATTTCTCCCTAACCATCTTTTCCCAAGGAAAAAATGACTGTATAGCAGTATTTCCCCCCGGAAAAATGGTTATATTCTCATTTCTAAAAATGGTAATTAAGTTTAATTTTCTTTGCTTATCAAACATTTTGGATTTGAAGACCTACTAACCTAAAGAAATCTTTATCTTAAACATTAATGAAACCCTTTTTGGCTCTGTTATCTGTTTCAATATAAAATTTGTCATGGAAATCCAAATAATGTAATTAGTAGGCAAGGAATCAAAGGAAAAAATATTTATTTCCCGTGGAAATGTTTAATTTTCACTTGGACCAGCCGAAACCACACGTGCTTTGATATTTCATCCTGTTTCAAATTTTGATAAAAAGGAAAATGAAAAGGAACAATATTAACAAATGTATTAGCATGATTAGAGTCATTACCAAGCGTCGTGCGTTAAAAGGCCATAGGTTTTTTTCAGTGAATGTTAAATTTTATTTGATTTTTTTAAGGACCAAACTATACTGTTATATATTGTTATCATTATTCAGTTTCCTGAACTTTTGTTACTGCTTTACTATTTAATTAATCTGTTGTACAAGTTGTTAATAAATGTTATACCAGTATAATGAATATTTGTTACACTATTTACCTTCGGTAATGGAGACGGGGGGGGGGGGGGCATAATACACGTAAGGATGTAACAAGTTTTGCCGATGGTACCTCTATTTTACTGTGACGTCATTTGCACCCCCTCACCGTCCCGCCATACAGTGTTACGTGTACATGCCTGGTACATGCAATAATATTAGAATAAGAATTACTCATATCCATCTCTACCCACTATTAATACAAAAATTATAATTGAATGACGTTAAATTGTGTACAAATCCAAAGTACTGTCTATCGAAATGATTTCCATGTCATTACGAAAAAGGGGAAAACTCACTTCAGATACAGTTGATGCATCAAAGGGGGGCTTGATGATGAGACGGTGTCCGGTGCAGCCTGACTAAGTTCCGGGCAGTCAGACGCGAGACAATGTTATATGTAGGAGAACTCGGCGTGTAGTGTCTGGCACAGCATGGACACAGTAGGGCGTCTTCTGCTACTGATGGTGATGGTCACCGCTACCTGTATTACGCCAGGTAAGTCACCTTTATCCAGGTGCAACTTGTAAATATGAGGTGCCTTAATTTCTGGTGCCTTTCCAGTGTCTTTCATTTGTTGGGTATTTTGTATTGCCATGTGTATTTATACTGTTGTTTCAACAACAAACACGTTGAGTACATATCTTGATGGTGCTACTTGTGATGGATTAATCGACAGGATGATGTACTTGAGCGTATTTATTCTCTATGTTCTAACCCCAACTATTGATGTCAATATTGGGGAATCTCTTTTATAACATTTATTAATAAGTTTGTAACGTTTTTTATTAAAACCCCCAAATAACAGTGTAATACATGATGACTTGAATTTAATGTTAGAGGCTGAATTCTGATTCCAATTTGAGGTGTGGTCAGTGGAGTAACTAACGAATCTTGCACCCCATAAACAAGTCTATTTCGCCTTTATTACTTGCACATGCTTTTTTGTATCATTACTACTGCTGCAACACGATGCTTTAATCTGCCGTTAGGTGATAACGGAGAGGCGGGGAGGGGGCATTCGCGACCCTCGCGTGCAGCTGATTTATTTCTTTCAGGTGTGTGAGAACATAAGATTTAACGGTAGCCATTTGTGATATGGTGCGAACAGTGTAGGATAACCAAAGAGTTTCATTAGAAGTAATAAAACAATTAAAGTTTCAACCAAGTAACTTGACATAAACGGGTTCAGTTTGTAGTGAAATGTCTCTGTTTTCAATGCAACTATTAAAGTATTGGATTCTAAAACTTAATTTCGATTCTGCATCATTTACTGCATTGTAAGCATATAGATGATATTACCCGTATTCTTTCAAGCTTGATCTGCTTGAAAGTCTTCAAATTACATTTACAGCACAAAATATACATGTAGTATTGTCACGTGATCATTTACTATTATATTGCATTCCGTTACGTGAATAAAATATAAAAAGATGTTTAGCATGTAGATCGGTGGCCTTTTGATTGCACCTGAACATGGCGATACATTTCAATGCATAGATTTGTACAAATTAATTGTGTTTTGATCATACACATGCAGTATATAAATGTCGAATGTAATGTGTGTGTACGTTAGTCAAACTCTATTATCTGTTATGTCTAAAAATCGAATGGTTTTTAGCAAATAAATTATAACATTCTTGCACATATACCGTATACATTGTTTCCATTGATAGGTTCTTCGCAAAGCCTGTCTGTTTCCTTCAATGCCCCTCGGAGAATTGCAATGGGGCACGTTCTGGTGCTCGACTGTCGACCCAAAGTTAGAGACAATGACTTCGGGAGCATCTCGGCCTACGTTTTCTCTATTCAAACGGTCAACGACGAAAGGGCAAGGCCGTTGTTGGGAATCACGCTAAACAGAAACGGTGGACAACTTTTAACATGGGGCAACCAGTCACTACGAATGCGATCGGAGGTTGAATCTCATCTTGGTCTTGCAAATGTATCCTTTGCGCGTATCCGGATTTCTGAGGCAAATTGTGTAGATAGCGCGGAATATACATGCGTTATGGAATTCGACAAAACAACTTTAGGAACCTCTAGAAAAGTTACCGTATTCCGTAAGTAACAATTTAGTTTTAGTTTTCAAGAAGATGGAGTGTTTACGTACCAAAATCTTCAAATAATGTCATGATTTAAGTAATTTATAACGGAAAAGGAACCAAATTCATTTAACATAAGCTTGAAGGGAAAACCAATTATACGTCTATTTTATAATATTTTAGTTTTAACAATATTTCAATCAGGTTGAACAATATTTATTTAAAAATTAGACCATACATGTATAGTATAGCAACAGTGCATACATGTAAAAGATTGAGAAACAAGCCAAAAGGCTTATGTTAATCTCGCTCTCGTCATTATACAAATGAGAGGTGAATGAAATTTTCAAGTATAATACAATGTAACATTATACATAAACATTGATAAGGAAAAATGAAGACAAAAATATATTATATTAATTTATTATATTATTATTATATTAATATTGAGATTTTATTGTGGCAGATCATTTTAATGTTTCAACAAAATTATAGAGATCCATACACTTGAGAACAAAGAGATATACATGCGTGTATAGCATTTATATACCCTCAAATGTACATGTAACAGGTGTGGTGTGTTACAACGCACTTTGAAAAATTACGCACTTTGAAAACTTTTTTTAAAGTGCGTTAATTTTGGGAGCAAGTCAACGAACTTTGAAAAATTACGCACTTTGAACATTTTTTCAATGTGCGTTAATTTTGGGACCAAGTCAACGCACTTTGAAAAAAAAAAATTTTTCAAAGTGCGTTGATATCGTCGATATTAACGAACTTTGAAAAAAAATTGTTCAGGGTTTAGTCGAAATAATTGATACTTTTATATACAATAAATGATTGTTTTAACCTTGTTTAGCACAATGGGATATATTTGAAAAAGAACCCAATGCATTCTCAGCTAACTTGATAAACAGTTTCTCGATTAGAATTTTTTTTCTTTTCTCATAAGCTTACGTACATGTTGTTTGACAATTTACACATAAAGAACAATTCGGGAGATTGGAATTATTCAAATATGACATAAACTGCATCGCTTAGCAACTGCCTTTTTCCCTTTTTTTGTGTATACATGTATAGCAAATTTACTTCTTATCTGGTGCATTGGGCTATGCCAGAAACAAAAATGATTTATATATATTAATAATGGAGATCAATGTATAACATATTTCAACTGGCTTTCATTGCATATACTTGTAAACAAACATGATGTGAAAAAAGATACGTTAGTTATGTTTATCAAAAACAATATGATCTTTTAGAAGATCAGTGCGAGAAAAAAAACCCACACCCTAATGCTTATTTTTAAGTTTATAATAATTTAATGTTTGTCAATGTAATTTTTTTAAATAATGAAGTGATTTATTTGATTAGAATTTGAAAAGAGGGTTTATGTTGAAACACATAGATTTTTTAACATACCATTGGAGAAATTATTGTTCGGCCAGCTCCTTTTTTCAATATCACTGTACTTAATTTATAACAAAGCGTATTTCTTTTTCCAATCTTAAACGTTTACTCCAAGTTGCTGAATATCATCTGTTTTGGAAGGAAAAATAAGGGGTAGGGAACTTCTTTCTTTAATCAATTAAATGATGTACTGGTAATTGACCTGTGTCTTTGGTTAACTCCCACCCCCGTCCCCATCCCCGTTCTCAAAGACGGTAAATTAGATTTACTAATGTTGACAAATCATCATACTATAAACAAATTAGAAATTCAATTCCAGAATTTGTGATTTATACATATTTTTTAAAAGTGCGTTAAGTGTCTCGATACTAAAAAAATGTTGATATACCTTCATAACGCACTTTGAAAAAAAAATTTCAAAGTGAGTTAACTTGGTCCCAAATTTAACGCACTTTGAACAATTTTTTCAAAGTTTTTTGATTTGGTCCCAAATTTAACGCATTTTGAAAAATTTTTTCAAAGTGCGTTGCCACAGTGGTGTAAATCGCGTAGTGATATCAGGGGCATAAAATAGATTTGTTTTTTTCTAAGTCCAGGGTGCGATACCATCAGAAATTTGAACATATATTGTTTGTTTTTCTTCGTTTTTTAAGTTAAAAAATTTGGTCTGCATTTTTCTAATATTTTATGAAGCGCGGTAAATTCGATAAAAATATTCAAAATTAGAAATTGTTTTTTACGATTAAACCATTAGGCCTTCGCATCATCATATTAATTCATATTCTTTGCGAAATAAACAAAAGGCATATGATTTTAAAAATAACTTGCATAAATATTCCAGTGTCATATTCTGTACTATACATGTTGATTATACTGACAGGGAATCCTTCTGGGGTGTTTCCTATAACAGTGACATCGGTCCAGAGAGAGGAAATGACAAATGACAACCTAGGAATCATTTCAGCCGCCCTCCGAAATGCTGGATCCACCCAAAATTCAGTTCTGCGAATCGGGTCTGTTGCAATATTCAACTGTACGGCAAAAGAATCGTTGCCTCCTCCAGCAATTCGTTGGTGCATGCGTGGACCATCAGAGGACACTTTCAGAAACTTTGCCTTTGCGTCTGTTCAGCGCCTGGAAATGGTCAACTCGTCCTTCCCCGAAGAGTCTTGTTTCTTCGTGACGACAAGCCTACTTCCGTTTGTGATATCGTCTGCTGACAATGGTACAGAGCTAGCATGTTCCACAGACACGTCGGACTGCGAATCCCAAAGCGCTTCATCCAGATCCAACATGGAATCTACTTTCACCATTATAGTTTCAGGTAAACTGTTTTGAAGGAACTAGCAAATCTTACAGCATAATTCTCATATAGAATGGCTTTGAGAACTATCTTTTAAAAATTTGAAGAAATTCAATGTTCACAAAATGAAATAATTCTTTCTTGAAAACTTTGCACGTTAGTTTATTAGTATTCTTATACTTATCAATTGAAACATATCTTTGTCCCTGCTGATAAAAGCAAATACGATAATCCATGATTTGTTAGTACATGTGTAAATGTTTATAGTTTTTACGTATGTTTTTAAGATGCGGATGATTCAGTCGGTGAACCAAGCAATGAGGATGATATAGAAGTGATACAGACAGATTCACAGTCGTCAACAGCGGGTATCTATTATTATAATTTTTTGCAATTACATGTATTACAGTTTTAAAAATGTTTTGTATGGTACCATCACGATAAATATAATAAATGTTTCCATGGAACGTTATGTAGTGTTAAATGTTCCCCTCACATTTATTTTCCTAACATGCATATGATGTATACCATTGAAAGTCAAAGCCACCATGTCAGGTTATAACTAAAATATTTCCAAGCAATAAAACTGCTTCTCTGATGGTTCATGTGGTTATGAATGTATGAATCTTTGTAGAAAAATACATCACCCGCGTTAGCATTCATTTTCGCAAAAATTGTAACACACACAAAAAAAAAAAATTAAAAAAAATCCGGATCTGAAAATACAAGTAGTTTCAATAATCTCCTCTGGATTGCCATGTGGGCTTTTCCTTTAAAAAAGAAAGAAGGAATGAAATATAACAACAAAGGAATGAAAAACTAAATGTAGCTCTTTCTTTGAACTCTAGGTACAACAGCACTGGTGACTTCCGGGGTAGTGCTTCTGATCATTGGTGTCAGCGCCATGGCGTTAGCTAGCATGACCTACATCAAAGCAAGGAAAATCAAAACAGGTTAAAAGAGAAATAGTGTTATGAAATGTTCAAATTGAACAGGCATTTTTATATAAAAAAAAATAATATTCGTGGAATACTATTGGAAATGCCTAGAAATGTACACGTACAACATCAATAAGTAGCCCAAATGTTATTGTCTTAAACCACGTACTGACAATATGTGCGATCCTCTCCCCTTTGGCGAGAAGGAGAGGGCTGTGCGGCCCCGGGAGACGTACGCCCAAATGATAAATATTCATTTAGGCGTTTAAAAAGATTGTAGGTAGCACAGTAGACAGGGATATATTTACTACATCCGTTTGCAATGTGCGTCTCTAGCTGGTGAGGTGCCCATGAACAAAAATCAACTTAAATCTGATTTCAAATATTATTAATGTAAAAACACTCGTAGAGTAGTTAATATGTTTACAAGCTGTGTATGTCGCATGCAATTAATTTAATTTGATTGATTTTATTTACTACAAGTCATTTTTATTTCTTTTTTTTATCATGTGTGAGTATTTAGAAAGTTAGAAAAATACATAGATATAGAAGATAAACAATAACCTTTAGTTTAAGGAGGCGCGGTGGTCAACAAATTAACCATCCGATCTGCCTTAAATTTTCAAAAATGGTTTGTTTATTGAAGAAAAATTCCAAAAATCTTATCGTTAAAATTTGAACATTTTTCTATATATCTATACAGAGCTCTTCTTTTCAAGGAGATTATTATCGTCTAAAAATGGCCACAACCATCCAGCTCTCCTAAATCTTCTGTGTACATAGCTAAATATCAACTTTACGCTTTCTCCTATCAAAACTTTAAATTATGAACTTGCTTTGTTTTACAGTTACATGTACTTGCAATTTTGAAATCAATTTTAATCAGATATGAATATTGACAAATAATTGTTTTGGGTTTTTTTCTTCTTTCAGAATACGAAACGTTAAAGGAAAGGTAAAGTTCATTGTCTTCTTTAGTAAAATTTTTAAGTTTTTGCGTGTTATGAATTGGTCGTGACAAATTACTAAAATTAAAACCCGACCACAACTTTTGCTTTTAGTTTTAATTTACACTAGTTTAAACTTTAATATACATGTATAATATTCTTCTTAACAAACATAGCCGTCTTGAGATATCCCCAATATCCTACCTTCATAATATTACTTTTATTCGCGACGACTTTAATTTTTCTTCGATTATCTAGTGCTTAAAAAGTGAATTTTTGCGACAAAGCCTATACATTCAAAGACTGTTTTACGGCGAGAAATATTCGCGATGGCAATGTTGCCGTTAATCTTGCGAAATTTTCTTAAAAGTGAATAAAATTTGTTTACAGTACATGCATGTGAGACATGTTGTAACATCTTGGTGTTGACCTGTCACTTTGTTGCAGGGAGCGCTATCAGACTCTGAGTGATGTGTCGGCAGGCTCAGTTCCGGTCAGTTACGAGGTTCTGGATCGCCAGCCCTCCTACGGTAAGTGAAGGATCAAATGTGCAAGAAAGATAACTCTCGTTCATTTTTTTATTACGGATCGTCGAAAACGCAGAATACTGGAATAGGGAAGTAATATGAACTTGAAATATCACCTTTGCAAGATCAATGACTATGTAGTCGGTGGTTGTTGATCGTTAAGAAATATTTTTCATATCACACGTGAACAAAGTATTTTCGCCCGAATGAACCTAAAATCAAAGGCGTTTCTTTTACACTATAAGCTATTCGAGTCTTGGAAAGCATAATACTGTACATATAACAAGCGCATTTATATAAAATCTCTAGGTATACATGTATATATTTATAACACAGAATACACACCGAACTACGCCAACTCGGACTACAGGGTGTACTCCGACATAGGGGAGCCAAGAACATGACGCTATGTCAGTGGACAAAGAGAAAGATGTCTTCTTTTGTTGTATTACGAATCTATTTTTGTGAATTATAATGCAAATAAATATATTTTTACCTCTCTTGTTGGAATTTTCATTATTACTATTTAGTAAATGAAATACTATTTACATATACACTGTAAGTCATAAAATCTTAAATTTAAAGTAAAATTTATATCTGGAAAAACAAGTGTAATTGGGATAAATTGTTTTCATGCAAAAAATGAATATTTTTTTAGTGACGTCGACATTATGCGGACCGTCAGTAGGGGACCTAATGATTATCCAACTCACCCTACATTTTTAGTTTAATGTAGTCTCGGGGACCCTGGCATTGTTAACGTTCGTCATTTTGCCTTAGTCCTTACGAGCTAGCTGCAGAACTGTCGCTCCACCGGAAAGGGTTGACGGACCTTGGAGCTACAGTTCTGCAGCTACTTACCAGCCAATTTCTAATTGGCATCAAGGTGACATCACCTGGTTCCAGAGTCTAATGTCAGATAACATATCTCATTTGATCAGTTTATTTCTTTTGATTCATTTTAACGACCTTAAAATTTAAGTATTTTAGATATTTTTGTCATTCGATCGTGTTTGAATTTAATAATAAAAAATGAAACCGTATTTGCAGGAAAATTAGGCCCTAACTTGCCTTTGCATCAAGAGGAAGGATAATTTACTTGTAGTCATGCAAACGTGATTATTTAATATTGGTAGTTTTTTACTAAAATATTGACGATGTTTTAATGTTGAAGAGTGACAAATTAAAAGCTGATTGTGGTCTTTTAAATATTCGTTACACCTTTTAACAGATGTATATTTTTTTCACAATTAAGGAATCCAAAGTCCTTCTGTAAAGTCTATAATAAATCGTCATTATGCGAAACAATCCATAATGGAATGTAGATAACATTTAAAAACATTTCGTTACCCAACTATCTCCAACATTACACTCAATTGTTAAGATTGCATCTGGACTGTTAATAGGCATGTTTGTACACAAAAACATTCTCAATTTTAATTCAATTAACTAAAATCATTTATACCAGTGTCATGTTGTAAATTTTGAATTTACTGGGTGGGTGTAAATACAAAATTTACAACGTGTCATGTTGAAAATTTTGTATTTACACCCACCCAGTAAATTCAAAATTTACAACATGACACCAGCGAGAAGCTTGCATTTGATGCTAGCAACTGAAGGTATTAAAATACATGTATCTTTATTTTTAACTCTAAAAATACAAATCAATTAATTGCTTTATGCCTCATCTATGATAAAACAAAATAAAATATTTCGATGATTTTAAATTCTGAAAAAGAGTTGTTTGCATATACTATGAGAAAGAATCGATGATATAACATTTGGTATTATATTGGTCATTGTTTACGCGTAATCCATCGTAACCGTCTCACGTGTAAACAGATCTTGTTATACATTTATAATTAAACATGCATGACTCAAAAGCGAGCGTAACATTTCACTGCGTATGCGATTTCCTGAATTAATATCCGGGTAAATTGATAAGACTAACAAATAATGTAGAAAGATAGACGTCAATACTGTAATATATTTCGATGTTTGATTGCTGATGATTTGACATATCGACTCGAAGAAAATGTGCATTTTACTATTATTGGTATTTTTTGCGTGTGGTAAGTCATAAAAAATGTTAGATTTATTTTTTGACATTGCAATATTTTCGAAATCATTTGAGTCTTATAGCAAAATATGAACGCATGGACATATCTCGAAAGTTGAGGCCATCACATTATTTGTTGCACAAAAATTATTTTATTGATGTGCGAAGTTTCGTTCCATATAATGTGTTATTTAATACTAGATATGAAAAGTAATATGTATTTTCCCAATGGAGCACGGTAACGTCCAAACCATAACGTCAATGTGACGTATTCACACCCCCCCCCAAAAAAAACCCCCCGTTATATTTCACATTAGTCTCTTCTGTCTTTAATTCTGCATTAAAATAACTTGATACTACCTGGCATCTAGTTCATTACATGAGTTATTTGGTGATTTCAAATTTTGAAATGTGTTACTATTCGTTCACAGCAGGTTAAATCCTATGGAGGGTAATCGTATTCAAAAATCCAGACCTGTAAACTTGTAAATTCAAATATGCAATCGTGTTGGTGTGTGGGTCTGAGCATGAATGTGTGCGATTCTGATCGTGTAACCTATAAAAACTCAGGCATAAACACTTTAAGATTTGACTCAGTTCCTACTTATGATGCACATTTTGCAGCTTAATTGTTTTTGTTAGTTAATTTAACCTTCAACTTTGCACATTTTTAATCCAAAGTTTCTGCATTTTTATCTTTATCCTCGGATAAAGCACAGTTGACTTGTTACAAATCGACAAATTTAAGTTATTACTTCTCGCTGCTTCTCGACATCCATTGACGTCATTTTTAATGTCTTTCTTTTAAATAAGAACTATCTGTCATTTGTAAATGGTTTTTGTTAAAAAAGATATTAAATTATATACTTTGTCAAAATTTGGCATACACATTGTCACAACAATATTCAATTTGAGAGTACATGTATAAGTATGATTTGGTTTTAGGTCCAACAAATAGAGATATTATTATAAACTTAAGACATTATATTATGTATTATTTGTATATTACAAAATTTCACGTGTGCAATGATCTTTTATTTTTTTAAAGCAATTTAAAATTTTAAATTATATTTTGATAAATAGAATTTAATCCAAATTTAAATTTCAGATGAATTTGATTTTTTTAATTGCTATGGTATGCTTATCAAATTTGGTAAAAATATACCATTTACTATATTAAGAATAAACCAATCCAACAAAGGTCTACGGTTTTTTTTTGGGGGGGGGGGGGGGGGGGGGTTTTTTGGGTTTTTTTTTTTTTTACAAATCCTCGTATATAATTAGCATTTAACAAAGTGCAGGGAAATCCAAGTCAACAAGATATAACTGATGATCGATAAAAGAAAATCGTCATACACACATGTTAGTTTATCTAAGTATAGAGAATTAAATTACTAAAATCTTCAATTATTGATTACTTTTCGCAGCCTCAGCCCAGTACACCAACTACGTAAATTTATGGGTTCCGCCAGAAATGACCTATGGAGAGATGGTTTTCATAACCTGCAAACCAACAGCCGATGGACAAAATTATTTTGCTGTTGTTAATTCCATTGAACTTTATCATCAGAGAAAAAACGAATCTAATATGCGAATGGTGGTTAAAGCAACATACACTTCTACGACAACACCGGAAGAGGTGGAATGGTTTGACGGTCATCTTGAAGAAAGGAGCACGCTCACAGGGTCGTTAGGTCCTCCAGAGACCTCCGTTTTTCGACTGCGTCTGGATAACATTGACTGCACGGACGAAGGGACGTACAAGTGTGTCATTCGAGACGAATCGGCGTCTGGAAACGTTGCTGAACGAACACGAACGAGCACTGTTAAAAGTAAACGCAATATCAAATATACATATTTATTTTAACATTGTATGTGAGGTTTAGATTTAAAATATACATATGTTTATTACAGCTGACAGTGGTGGTGTTTACCCAATCACAACCACGTATGTAAGCGGCACCAAGAATTCAGACGTCAATCAGATGGCGGTGTTTGCCGCATTGAGGGATATCAAGTACACCTCCAGTACAATCTACCCACCGGGAAGCGTGGGTCTCTTCAAATGTCAAACATCCCCTGGATTTCCTGCCCCCAAAATACGCTGGTGCATCAAACGGCCTGGATCCTCAACCTACCAAAGCTTCCACTTCATGTCTGTACGTAACACATTCCAAGCCAACGCCACGTCTGCTACTCAAGCCTGTCTGCTCTCATCTTCCAGTCTTCTGCTTTTCCCGACCACTGACAGAGACAATGGAACAGTTTTATCTTGTGCTGTTGCAGATGAGGAGTGTGGAACAGAACCCACGAATCCACCCATTTCTAACAATAATAACACTCCAGTGGCGTCATCAGATGTTGTTCAAAACCATGAGAAAATTTTACCCGAGAGAAAAATACACGTTTACATAGGTTTGTAAAACATTTAGCATTAAAAACAATAATTGTCACTTCATTAATCATGAATAGGCAAAGATAAAAATTCTGCACTTGGTAGACTGTTTTGCATTCATGAATATAATTTTCAACACAGGTATAAAATTGTGTGCATTTCAACAATAATAATTTTCAAAATATTCTTTTCAAAAAATTATCATTACTAAAAGTAAATTGTGTTATAAGTTTAAAGGAGAGTGTTGCACCTGCAACATGAGTCGTATATCGAACACCAATGCTTATGTCTGTTGCTTTTTATTTCAAGGTGAGGACAAAACTCACATTGGGGTAAACGCCGAGGAGAATCGTGCCACTGACCAGCAGGTCAATCAAAACTCGGAAGACAGTAAGTTGTTACAGCAGCTTAGGTATTGACCACGAGTGAACATCAATAAACACAATATTTTCTTTAAAATTGTCTTAAAACCCCAAAGAATTAATTTTCTGTAAACCTAAATTTGGCTTTAAAAGACTTAGTATCAAAGTCATGTTCTGATGAAGGTCAAATGCACTGTTTGGGAGAAATTATTTGATTAAATGAAAACATCTTTGATTTGAAATTCTTTATATCTTACGGTACACGCCCCTGTGACAAGATAAATAACTTCAACTGATTTTTCTCTTAATGTCAAGTATATGTATAATGGCGTTTTCTGTCTTAGGACTTTTTATGTTTAGGCTTATCTACGTTGCCTGCAATCTAATTATATTCAGTTTTATTTTGATAATCATTCACATGCGCAAATCTAGAAGGGGTCCCCCGGAATATTCGATAAAATTATCGGAAAAAAAACCTCGCCCACACCCCCGGAAAATTTTCTTGATCCGCGCATGCTTGAATGTAAATGTATTGAGGAATGTTGCATCTCAAGAGACCCGTGCTGATTTTGTTCTGCAGGTACGATGGTGATTCTTACATGTAGAATAGCCATTGCCGTCATATGCTTGTTTTGTTCTGTAGGTACGATGGTGGTTCTTGGAATAGCCATTACCGTCATGATGACCGGTGTTGTTCTGTTAACTGTGGCTGTTGTAACGTACCTCAAAGCAAAACGGAACAAAGAAAGTAAGTCAATTCATGCCGTGAAAAACCACTCTTCCATTTCAAATAAAGTGTTTTCGCCTAACCTTTTGAATTTATTTCCTTTTTGTAAACTTAAAATATTAAAAATTTTAAATGAATAGTATTTGCAATTATTATAAATTGTTGTTTTGCAATTTTTATAGTTGGAAAAATAAAGAGGACAGGAAGGTACGCCATTAACTAATAGTATTACACTTTTCTTATGTATCGAAATTTCCTAATTAGTGGAATCACATGGTCCATAAAAAATTTGAATTTATACTCGTCTCCGTATTTTTCTTTTCACTTTCGTTGTTTTTTGTTTACATGCTATAAGTCTTTTAAAAAATCATAATGTTCATATTTTACAGTCAATATACCGAGCTTGATTCGCCAAGAGGAATTCACAATGTTCATTCCGGAGTTTACGACGCTATAGAAAATTTGCCACCTGGTATGAGGTTAAAAAAATTGTGCATGAATTGATGAAAAAGACACATTTTATTGTAGATTAATAATATCAGTTTATAAAATTAGATATATTAGGCATATTCAACGGAATTTATATAAAAATCTTCGGCATTGTGCATGTGTGGTCAACAACATTTTATGTACGTGTCTATCAATATAAACAGAAAGTTTATGTTAAATTGTCTTCTAACATACAAAAGGTTTTAAATTATTCGCGTTATGTTTCTTTTTTTTATTAGCTCACCTGAGCTGAAAGCTCAAGTGAGCTATTCTGATCACATTTTGTCCGTCGTCCGTCTGTCTGTCCGTCTGTAAACTTTTCACATTTTGAACTTCTTCTCTTGAACCACTCGGCCAATTTCAGCCAAATTTGGCACAAAGCATCCCTATGGAAAGGTAAATATAAATTGCAAAAATGAAAGGCCAGTTATCATTCAAAGCGGAGAAAAACTCGAAACTGTAAAAAAAGGGGGATGCATTTTTAAAAATCTTCTTCTCAGGAACTACTGAGTCAAATTCAACGTAATTTAGCATTAATCATCCTTATGATAAGGAAAATATAAATTGCAAAAATTAAGTGCTAATTCTGTTCCAAATTTGAGTTAATTACGAAAATAATAAAGAAGGGGACAATCAGTTTATAACTTCGGGTTCGGTATTCCATATATCGAAAACGAAGTTCTTTGTTTGAAGCAGCCATACTGGTCTCACAACACTATTTTTCCGAAGGTTTACGTCAAAACATGACCGAGGCAAAATAATTCCCGAATTCCCCTTCGTTTTTAGGGGTTTTCCGCCAGCGACAGGGACTGTACTTTTTTTATGAGATGAAAAACAACGTGTAAAATGCCTGATTTTCCCACTTTTGTAAAAATACGAGGTCACTTGAATTTTTGATGCCAGTTATTTCGGCAGGGGGGTGAAAAGGCTCGGACATGATTTTCAAGCACGTGTAACTTTGATGTAAACAATTAAACGTGCCTTTGTGGATGGCTGTGTGTTTTTTGCTACTAAATTGGTTAGGAACGATTGTTTTAAAAATTGTAAAGAGGGATTTTTCCAGAAGTTTGTTTTAAACTCGCTACCCGTGTCTAAAGTTGCGTAATTTTGGCAAGAATATATAGTAAAAATTAATAGTGGTGTGCAACCTGGACGCATGATAAACGGGTCAATCTGACAAGGATGAATTTGTTTGTTGTGCAACAGTTCGCGTGCGAAGGGAATTTTTGAAACATGCAAGATATATAAGTGCCGATTTTATGAAGTAAATTGAGGTTAAATATTTCAATGCGTTGACATTTTCACTACTGACGGTAGTTTTAGCTTGTTTTGATTTTGGTTTCATTTTCATTGATTATGCTTTTTAACTTGGGGAGCTATCGCCTGTATTTTGGAATCAAATCAAACATAGACTTCGGTAAATCAGACAGCTGATTGTTTACCTGCGCAAAATGAGCAAAATTGAAAATGCAATATAAACAACATACTATAAAATTCGGTATGATCATGATAAGATCATAATAATCTCTGCGTAATGGTTGATTAATGCTATGTGTTTTGTTAAGATGCTCAGCATTTTCAATCTAAACAGAGATTATTTTCGCTGATGGAAATATGTAGGTATATGTTTCATTTTGAAAAATAAATTGCTCTTTCTTTGTTTTAGTGCATTTTCCCTCTGTTTTAATTGTTTACAATTTTCTAGTTACTAACCGTATTTGAGTGTCAAGCTTCGAGTTATAAGCAAGATGCAGAGCTTTGCTCACAATTATGTTTGTACACAGATCTAGAGCTGAGACAATGCTTTAGTTCGTTTACATTTTAAATGCTGAATAGGAAATACCAAGTTTAAAAATCTGAATTTGAATGTAATAATAAAACTCATGTAAACAAAAGCATGACTCAAATCTAGCAGAATTGTGAGCTCTTCATCTTGCTTATAAGTTTCAATTGATGCTGAAATTTTGGTTGATCATTATAAATGTCTCGCTAAACATTAAATACTTGTACAGAAAAATTAAAAGGATGATATGCTATAACTATGTGAACTTTCTGGGGCCCCTTCTTATACAATGAATTATATGAAATCTACACCAATTTTGATAGTTTTTCAAACACGAGTAAACAAAAACGACATCTTTTAAACATGCAGTTTCCATAGTTCTGACATCTTATTATTATGAGGATAAATGTATTATGGTTGTTTTTAAGAAAAAATTGCAGCGGAAAATCATCTTTGTAGCCATTTGTTGTTTTTGATTAAAGATAAAAATAATGGGTGGGCCTTAATACTGTGATAGGAAAAGAGGAAATGAGCATATAAATACATTGAAAACATATGACTGGACTGGGAATCGAACCCGGGACCCCTGCAACTCCAGGCAGGAGCTCTACCACTGAGACATCCAGGCCGATATCAACGGTCCATAATATAGCCCCAACTACTACATTCCTCCCACCTTAAATAAGCTTTGCCCTCGAAGATCACCCGTGGTTCTTTCCTTTGGCAGGCATTCACCTGTTATTTCCAGGGGTTGGTTTTGGCACCAATGTAATAGGAAATGGGGAATGAGCATATAAATACATTGAAAACATATTGCTGGACCGGGAATCAAACCCGGGACTCCTGCAACTCCAGTCAGGAGCTCTACCACTGAGCCATCCACTCATCCAGGCAGATATCCACGGTCCATTTAGCCCCAACTACTACAGTACATTA